>OX155894.1:62732007-62905633 GCA_944588485.1 Phosphuga atrata | reverse complement strand
CTGTCTAGTCTTGTCTGTCTAGTCTTGTCTGTCTAGCCTTGTCTGTCTAGTCTTGTCTGTCTAGTCTTGTCTGTCTAGTCTTGTCTGTCTAGTCTTGTCTGTCTAGTCTTGTCTGTCTAGTCTTGTCTGTCTAGTCTTGTCTGTCTAGTCTTGTCTGTCTAGTCTTGTCTGTCTAGTCTTGTCTGTCTAGTCTTGTCTGTCTAGTCTTGTCTGTCTTGTCTTGTCTGTCTAGTCTTGTCTGTCTAGTCTTGTCTGTCTAGTCTTGTCTGTCTAGTCTTGTCTGTCTAGTCTTGTCTGTCTAGTCTTGTCTGTCTAGTCTTGTCTGTCTAGTCTTGTCTGTCTAGTCTTGTCTGTCTAGTCTTGTCTGTCTAGTCTTGTCTGTCTAGTCTTGTCTTTCTAGTCTTGTCTGTCTAGTCTTGTCTGTCTAGTCTTGTCTGTCTAGTCTTGTCTGTCTAGTCTTGTCTGTCTAGTCTTGTCTGTCTAGTCTTGTCTGTCTAGTCTTGTCTGTCTAGTCTTGTCTGTCTAGTCTTGTCTGTCTAGTCTTGTCTGTCTAGTATTGTCTGTCTAGTCTTGTCTGTCTAGTCTTGTCTGTCTAGTCTTGTCTGTCTAGTCTTGTCTATCTAGTCTTGTCTGTCTAGTCTTGTCTGTCTAGTCTTGTCTGTCGAGTCTTGTCTGTCCAGTCTTGTCTGTCCAGTCTTGTCTGTCCAGTCTTGTCTGTCCAGTCTTGTCTGTCCAGTCTTGTCTGTCCAGTCTTGTCTGTCCAGTCTTGTCTGTCCAGTCTTGTCTGTCTAGTCTTGTCTGTCTAGTCTTGTCTGTCTAGTCTTGTCTGTCTAGTCTTGTCTGTCTAGTCTTGGCTGTCTAGTCTTGTCTGTCTAGTCTTGTCTGTCTAGTCTTGGCTGTCTAGTCTTGGCTGTCTAGTCTTGTCTGTCTAGTCTTGTCTGTCTAGTCTTGTCTGTCTAGTCTTGTCTGTCTAGTCTTGTCTGTCTAGTCTTGCCTGTCTAGTCTTGTCTGTCTAGTCTTGTCTGTCTAGTCTTGTCTGTCTAGTCTTGTCTGTCCAGTCTTGTCTGTCCAGTCTTGTCTGTCCAGTCTTGTCTGTCCAGTCTTGTCTGTCTAGTCTTGTCTGTCTAGTCTTGTCTGTCTAGTCTTGTCTGTCTAGTCTTGTCTGTCTAGTCTTGTCTGTCTAGTCTTGTCTGTCTAGTCTTGTCTGTCTAGTCTTGTCTGTCTAGTCTTGTCTGTCTAGTCTTGTCTGTCTAGTCTTGTCTGTCTAGTCTTGTCTGTCTAGTCTTGTCTGTCTAGTCTTGTCTGTCTAGTCTTGTCTGTCTAGTCTTGTCTGTCTAGTCTTGTCTGTCTAGTCTTGTCTGTCTAGTCTTGTCTGTCTAGTCTTGTCTGTCTAGTCTTGTCTGTCTAGTCTTGTCTGTCTAGTCTTGTCTGTCTAGTCTTGTCTGTCTAGTCTTGTCTGTCTAGTCTTGTCTGTCTAGTCTTGTCTGTCTAGTCTTGTCTGTCTAGTCTTGTCTGTCTAGTCTTGTCTGTCTAGTCTTGTCTGTCTAGTCTTGTCTGTCTAGTCTTGTCTGTCTAGTCTTGTCTGTCTAGTCTTGTCTGTCTAGTCTTGTCTGTCTAGTCTTGTCTGTCTAGTCTTGTCTGTCTAGTCTTGTCTGTCTAGTCTTGTCTGTCTAGTCTTGTCTGTCTAGTCTTGTCTGTCTAGTCTTGTCTGTCTAGTCTTGTCTGTCTAGTCTTGTCTGTCTAGTCTTGTCTGTCTAGTCTTGTCTGTCTAGTCTTGTCTGTCTAGTCTTGTCTGTCTAGTCTTGTCTGTCTAGTCTTGTCTGTCTAGTCTTGTCTGTCTAGTCTTGTCTGTCTAGTCTTGTCTGTCTAGTCTTGTCTGTCTAGTCTTGTCTGTCTAGTCTTGTCTGTCTAGTCTTGTCTGTCTAGTCTTGTCTGTCTAGTCTTGTCTGTCTAGTCTTGTCTGTCTAGTCTTGTCTGTCTAGTCTTGTCTGTCTAGTCTTGTCTGTCTAGTCTTGTCTGTCTAGTCTTGTCTGTCTAGTCTTGTCTGTCTAGTCTTGTCTGTCTAGTCTTGTCTGTCTAGTCTTGTCTGTCTAGTCTTGTCTGTCTAGTCTTGTCTGTCTAGTCTTGTCTGTCTAGTCTTGTCTGTCTAGTCTTGTCTGTCTAGTCTTGTCTGTCTAGTCTTGTCTGTCTAGTCTTGTCTGTCTAGTCTTGTCTGTCTAGTCTTGTCTGTCTAGTCTTGTCTGTCTAGTCTTGTCTGTCTAGTCTTGTCTGTCTAGTCTTGTCTGTCTAGTCTTGTCTGTCTAGTCTTGTCTGTCTAGTCTTGTCTGTCTAGTCTTGTCTGTCTAGTCTTGTCTGTCTAGTCTTGTCTGTCTAGTCTTGTCTGTCTAGTCTTGTCTGTCTAGTCTTGTCTGTCTAGTCTTGTCTGTCTAGTCTTGTCTGTCTAGTCTTGTCTGTCTAGTCTTGTCTGTCTAGTCTTGTCTGTCTAGTCTTGTCTGTCTAGTCTTGTCTGTCTAGTCTTGTCTGTCTAGTCTTGTCTGTCTAGTCTTGTCTGTCTAGTCTTGTCTGTCTAGTCTTGTCTGTCTAGTCTTGTCTGTCTAGTCTTGTCTGTCTAGTCTTGTCTGTCTAGTCTTGTCTGTCTAGTCTTGTCTGTCTAGTCTTGTCTGTCTAGTCTTGTCTGTCTAGTCTTGTCTGTCTAGTCTTGTCTGTCTAGTCTTGTCTGTCTAGTCTTGTCTGTCTAGTCTTGTCTGTCTAGTCTTGTCTGTCTAGTCTTGTCTGTCTAGTCTTGTCTGTCTAGTCTTGTCTGTCTAGTCTTGTCTGTCTAGTCTTGTCTGTCTAGTCTTGTCTGTCTAGTCTTGTCTGTCTAGTCTTGTCTGTCTAGTCTTGTCTGTCTAGTCTTGTCTGTCTAGTCTTGTCTGTCTAGTCTTGTCTGTCTAGTCTTGTCTGTCTAGTCTTGTCTGTCTAGTCTTGTCTGTCTAGTCTTGTCTGTCTAGTCTTGTCTGTCTAGTCTTGTCTGTCTAGTCTTGTCTGTCTAGTCTTGTCTGTCTAGTCTTGTCTGTCTAGTCTTGTCTGTCTAGTCTTGTCTGTCTAGTCTTGTCTGTCTAGTCTTGTCTGTCTAGTCTTGTCTGTCTAGTCTTGTCTGTCTAGTCTTGTCTGTCTAGTCTTGTCTGTCTAGTCTTGTCTGTCTAGTCTTGTCTGTCTAGTCTTGTCTGTCTAGTCTTGTCTGTCTAGTCTTGTCTGTCTAGTCTTGTCTGTCTAGTCTTGTCTGTCTAGTCTTGTCTGTCTAGTCTTGTCTGTCTAGTCTTGTCTGTCTAGTCTTGTCTGTCTAGTCTTGTCTGTCTAGTCTTGTCTGTCTAGTCTTGTCTGTCTAGTCTTGTCTGTCTAGTCTTGTCTGTCTAGTCTTGTCTGTCTAGTCTTGTCTGTCTAGTCTTGTCTGTCTAGTCTTGTCTGTCTAGTCTTGTCTGTCTAGTCTTGTCTGTCTAGTCTTGTCTGTCTAGTCTTGTCTGTCTAGTCTTGTCTGTCTAGTCTTGTCTGTCTAGTCTTGTCTGTCTAGTCTTGTCTGTCTAGTCTTGTCTGTCTAGTCTTGTCTGTCTAGTCTTGTCTGTCTAGTCTTGTCTGTCTAGTCTTGTCTGTCTAGTCTTGTCTGTCTAGTCTTGTCTGTCTAGTCTTGTCTGGCTAGTCTTGTCTGTCTAGTCTTGTCTGTCTAGTCTTGTCTGTCTAGTCTTGTCTGTCTAGTCTTGTCTGTCTAGTCTTGTCTGTCTAGTCTTGTCTGTCTAGTCTTGTCTGTCTAGTCTTGTCTGTCTAGTCTTGTCTGTCTAGTCTTGTCTGTCTAGTCTTGTCTGTCTAGTCTTGTCTGTCTAGTCTTGTCTGTCTAGTCTTGTCTGTCTAGTCTTGTCTGTCTAGTCTTGTCTGTCTAGTCTTGTCTGTCTAGTCTTGTCTGTCTAGTCTTGTCTTTCTAGTCTTATCTGTCTAGTCTTGTCCTGTCTATATAGTTTTGTCTGCCGACTTTTCCATATTTAGTCTTGTCCATTTATTTTAGTTTGTTTAAGGAGTTGTTACATTGTAACACTCTGTACACTCTGTAAGATTTACTGTAAGATGTTGTTTTGTGTTGTTGTGGGAGTTTGGCGATTGCGATTAGAATGGTGGTAGAAAGGATGATACCTGTTGGTGGTTGGGACGGCGGGGGGTAGGTCATTAGGAGAGCGAGAGGATCGTTTAGAGAAATCTCGGGGCAGATAGAGTGGTCCGGACAGATTCCCATTTATCATGGTGAAGAGGTCACGGCGCATGGGCCGACCTAATAAAGTTACATCGCCTGCGGCGCGCTAGCAGGAAATGTCATCGAGGGATGTTTTATGGTCTCGCTCTCTGTACAATACATCGCGCGCATCACACTTTACTTTATGGGAAGGGATAAATATTTTATAGGGAAAAAAGGGGGATCGATAGGCGAAGACGGCGGCGGCGGCGGTGGCGGCAGCGACTGCTCTCGGACGTATTTATTATGTCAAATGTTGGACGTTTAATTCGGCGCGCGGCGGTCCCGCGGTGGATGCTGGATGCGCCTTCCAGGAGGGGATTTCCACCTGATAAAACGGGCAGGCGCCGCAGGATCCCAAACTACGGGCCAGGACTCACTCCCGAAACCGATCAGTCTGCTCCTCTGCTTCCAGCCGAGCGCCGCAACAACAACTACCACTCGCTCTCAACAACGTGACAACTAACACTTCACGGATAACGCGAACAATTTCCAACAACCATCTGCTGTTGCTGATTTACAGCTGCTACACTGTACAGGTAAGATTTACTTGAATATTCCATTACGAATTGTTTCGCCAAAAATTTGAAAAAAAACGCAGGAATTTTTTCGTTGCGTATTGCAGATTTTTTTTTAATTAGCTTTTAATTAATCTAAATTTACCTTATGTATTAGAATATTTCAAGACAAACTCCAAATTTCGCGAACAGTTTACGCGGGTAAATATTTGAACAACTAATTTTATTACTTTTTAAATTAAATTGCATTATATAAATAATTTCCTTAAATTATTTATTTGAATGTGTCTATTTAAATTATATTAAAATTAGTTTTTAAAAAGTTTTGTGTTTGACAAATGCTTCTTGCAACTTTTTCTTACAATATTTCGATAAATTTTTGTTTGTTTCCTACGTATTTCTGAATTTTTTCGAAATATTTTTTAATATATTTATAAGTGTTTTGCAAATTTGTTTTGTTTATGCAAACGTCGCAATTTGAAACTTTTCTTTCGTTAAATACGCAATACAACTTTTAAAATTTTTTGCAATTTATGAAGTTTTTGCAATTTATTTTAACTAAATTCTCTTAACAAATCATCAAAAAGTTTTATTTATATTGCAAATTCCGAAATCTCGACACTTGGTTTTATCCTTCTAACAATAAGTTCCAAATTTTCTCAGATTTGTATTGACATTTGTTTGAAATTCCTTTCTTTTATATAAACAGCACAATTTTAATATTTTGAACTTTAATTACGTCCTAAGAAAAATTTGCTAATTACTACTTAAATACTTAAGGAAATTTTTGTTTGTTATTGAAATAGTTTCTATTGATTTTTAGGGTATTCGTGAAGTTTTCAAATTTATTTTGAAGTTTGAATTTCGTGATAAAATCATTTTAGCAAACTTTTAGAATCCAGTTTTACAATAGTTTTAATAGATTTGTCTAAATAAATAATGTAAACTTTTTATACAAAACTTTGATTTCACTTTTGAATTTTTCGACAAAATTAAATTATATTTCAACATTTTTTTGTAGTTTTGCACAATTTAAATCCTCTCAAACAATTTTAATGATTTTTTTTCTAATGTTTTGTTTTGTAAGATCTAAATTTCCTTAAAGATTTGTAAGGAAATTTGTTTCATTTACTTAAATAACACAATTTTAAAGTTTTGAAACTTTAATTTCGCCGTTTTTTTAAATTATAAGTTTTTGCAATTTTTTATGGAATCTCATTACAAATTTTAGATTTCGTTCATGTAATGAAAAATAATATTGATTTTGATATAATGATAAAACTTATCAAATCTATTTCGAATATTTAATATTACAGTAAAATTTATCAACAGTATTCAATCATTTTTGAAAGTTTTTTCGCAATATTTTTTTTATAAAATTGTCAAAATTAATAATCAAAATGTTTAATTAATAATTTTAAGCAAAACTTTGTTTTCCAGCATCATTCTTCTGAAATATTTCGACAAATTTCAAATATGTTTCAAATTTATTTTGTTAACCTTGTCATTAAATTTCATATTTTTTTAATAATAAATTTAAAATATGGAAGTCCCCTCAAATGTTATTCAATACATTTTCCAAAATTGCAAATATAGCTTGCTTTTGCAAATTTCTAATTGCTTTTTACATAAGCCAACAATTTTTTGAATCTTTAATTTTACGAAAAAATGTGCATATTTTATATATTTTTACCTAGTATTGTAAACACATATTTTTAGCTAGTTTTACAATATATAATAAAGTTGTCACGTTGATTAACACGTTGACTGTCAAACAACTAGATGACATGTACTTTACATGTGGTAGGTAAACTACTGTAGCAGCTGTAGACTGTGTCAACGTTTTAATAAATCAAGAATTTTATTTCACTTATTAACTCTTATTTAGATAATATAATATATTGATAATATAATATATTGAAAACTTTATCTAAAAAGGCTAACTGGAATGAAATGCTAGAAATATGTGAACCTAATGTAGCAACAAATATTTTAATAAATGAAATACATGAATTAATAAGAAAATCTACAAAAAATACAAAGTAAAAAATCGGCATATACCTAAGAAATGTTGGATTACTACTGCAAATAATGAATTCATGTAAAAAAGATGCTCTTAATCAAATACTTAAAAAGGAATACTATGAATGTAAAAATATCTTGAGTAAGGTAATAAAACAAGCTAAGAGGAATTTTGATAGTCAATACACGTAATTTGTAAAATATGTGATAAACTTAAACAGTTATGGAATTTTATAAAAGAAAAACTTGTGGTGGGAATCATAAGAAAAATTCAAATGAAATTGACTATATCATTGTTGACAAAAATTTTCAGATCATTGGTTCATTAAATATATCATAATGAAAAATAAAAATATAATATAAAATAAAATAAATATATAATATAATGAATACTTTTGTGACATTAGTTCAAAATTGAGTAGTAGTATAACTTGTACAAAGTATCAGGTATACGGACCATATACGGAATAACACTGAAACAATGTACTTATATCCAACTGATAGAAATGAAGTCACTAGAGCTGTATCCTCGTTAAAAGGCAGAAATGGAGGAGTTGATGGTATAAAATTTATGACGATAAAAGCCATAGTTGAAGAGCTAGAATCGCCTTTGACGCATATATTCAATTTATGCATTGAAACTGCTATATGCCTAGATTCATTAAAAGCGGCAGAGATTATTCCAATATTTAAAAGTGGAAATAGACAGTCGGCTAAAAACTATAGACCAATATCTTTAATTTCGAATATAGCAATAGAATATTGTGCCACTAGGGCGGTAAGTTGTCAATTGCCCACGAGAGCGAAATTGGGCGAACAAGCTAAGTGACATTCGTTCGAGAGGGCAATTGACAATACGGCACGAGTTGCAGATAATTTTTTTTATTACTCATGCGAGGGGTCGTAACTTACAAGTTTGGGGTCCAGGGGCCATCCAAAAATAAAAACGAAACAAAAATGAAGAATTTGCTTTTTCAATTATCTCCGGTGGTGTGGATTCGTCATAAGAACTCTCATCAGTCGGCGGTATCACCATCGAATTTTTATTTCACACTCATTTATTTCACACTTACACACAAAAATTATGTCACTTTCACGTCACTTTTTTAATATTGAGGATTTGATTGTGTTTATTTTATTTATTCAATTGTTTTTTAATGTAACTTAGCGATTTTTATTGAATATTAGCGTATGCCAAGCATAATTTTGAATTGTCAAACCGCCATTTGTTTCACCAACAAACGGGCGCCAAAATAGTACTTATCCCGCATGAGTAATAAAAAAACATTTGAACGTATTATATAGAATAAAATACAGGACTATATAACGAAGTATGATATTCTCAAAACCAATATGGATTTTTGTAAAAAAATAAAGGGACTACAGATGCAATAGAACATATCTATTTGTAATATTATATACAATACAGTACACCTATATTTGTTACTTTCCTTGACCCTGCAAAAGCATTCGATACAGTCAATCATTCTAGACTATTGGAAACACTAGAGAATTATGGAATTATAGGTATAAACACCAAATATAGGTATAAATAACCTAATTATAAGTTATTTAAGTAACAGAAAACAATGAGTTAAAGTAAATAATTATCTAAGCAATACAACAGATATAACGCCTGGTGTACCCCAAGGAACTATTCTAGGTCCATTATTTTTGTACTGTATGTCAATGGCTGTTAACATATTTTAATAGGAAAGAAATAAAATCTTATGCGGATGATAGTACTGTTATAACTACTGGAAATAATGGTTGCAAGGAAAAATGAAATGAATAAATTATTTAATACGGTATCTCCTTGGCTATCAGAAAATAAACTATCACTGAGTAACCAAAACTATATTTATTTTTAATTAATATTTTTTATTTTTAACTTTTGGTAACTATAGCAAAAGCATTCCGGAGAAGATAAATGTTCAAATAAATAATATTAGCATAAATCGTGAACAATTGCAAATACGTAGGTTTAATTTTTGATTATAATATGAAATGGAACAAACACAGTGAACATTTAATATCTAAAACTAAGTATCTTATTTATATCTTTTCAAATATTTCAAAAATTATGAACACAAAAACTCAAACAAAAAGTATGCAACAGCCTAATATTATACAGCATTATTGCATGGGGTGGAGCATATAAAAATAATTTACAATTAATAATGAATGTGCAACATAGAAGAATAATAAATAAAAGTCGTCATGTAGATGTAAACAAAATGCCATTAAACATCAATCAACTTTTTATTAAGGAATGTGTGATAGTTCATTATTGTAATTTTAAAGATGAATTTGAATGTTCATATAGTATTACTAGAAAAATGCACTATGGTAATGTATTTGGTAATGCAACTACCTTTACCAAAAAGGAAAAGAGTATTAGCTCTAAAATAACATTTTAGTGGCATACAGAAATTTCAACAAGCTGCCAAATACCTTAAAGGTATTAAAATATAGCAAATGTAATATTAAACTTCAAATTAAAAACTGGGTGAAGGAAAACATAACTAAATGTTTATTTTAAAATATATATATATGAACTGCCGCTGTTATTTTTACATGGAAAATGTTTATATCTACAAACTATATTGTTATGTTTTATATATATATATATATATATATATATATATATATATATATATATATATATATATATATATATATATATATAATTTGTAATTAACCCTATAGGAGTTAATAATGTGTGTATATTTTACTTTGCAACTTGAATCCAAGAGTCCAAGTTTCCTCAAATTTTACTCATGCAATTTTGCATGTGCATTTTGTTTTCTTAAAATAACACAATAATGATTCTATTCTGTTAAATATTTATTTTTGTATTATTTACATGTTATAATTGTTTGATGAAAAAATAATTTAAAAATTGCCTTTGGGCCTCGGTTTTTCGGTGAAGTTGAAAGACTGCTGCTAGTCGGTGTAGTGAATTTAGAAATTAATTGGAGATTATATTATAAATCTATTATATATAATATTTGATTACATAGTGTAATTAAATATCAAATATTGAATATAATAATGTCTAAAAAAGATTTTTATTTCGCAATTGAATTTGCATCAAAAAAATTGAGAACTTGAAAAACAATGTTGATGTAAATATTTCTGCATGCTTGCAATCTTTATTTTCACGATTAAATTTGCCTTTGAACAACTTTTTATTTCCTTCATATTAAAAAAAAAATTGCTAATATTTTTTATTTACAAATAATTTTAAAAATATTACGTTTTCAGTTATCTTTTGAAAGTTTCTGTGTAACAAAATACTTTTTCTTAGTCAATTATCCCGCTTTTTTATAGAAAAGTTTGTTTGTAGCACGCTTGCAACCGAAACTGATTTAGAACCTATTGGATGCTTTCAAAGGGAGTAAACAACTTGCAAATTCGTGCAAGTCAGTCAATTAGCAGTGTGGATTAATTAAATATTTGACAAATTAAATTTAAATTTGTTGAATTTGCTATCTAAATAAAATTAACAACTTTAAGTAATTAATTCCAAATGAATTTTAAAGCTATTTATAAAATATCTAATTTGGCTTTGGATGTTGTTAATTTTCCTAATTTATCTTTCATTTTGATGTATACAACGTTCTAAACTTTGTCCTATTATTATTAATTTTTATCGAGTTTGTTCATAATTAGATAATGTTTTTCATAATTTCACTAATTTTGTTTAATGCTGCTTTTCTTCTTGAATTCCTAGAAAATTGCTATAAACCGCAAGTTTTCTTAAAGCTTGCTTAATTTTTTTTTAATTTTAAGAATTAAATTTATTAATTTCAACATTTGTCCAAATTTCAACAAAACTCTAATTTGTATTTAATAGACCATTTTCGGTTAGTTAAGCGCATGCGCGTCCGGCATATTTAAAAGGCGTGAATATGAAAGTTTCGGCACAGTTTGTTATTTTCACTGGTACGCCAAAAGTGCCAGAGAAACTTGGCAGAAATTGACACATGCGTACAAAAACATTTCAACTATGAAAAGACTGGATTATTGGAATTTACGGATAAAGGGTATGGCCGGATTTATATATGAAATTTGCCCCCTCGGAGCTTTTTCTTCGCACTTTGGGGATCGTCTTGGTACCAAATAAAAATAATTCGGTCAAAATTTAAGCTCTTTATCTCGAGCCGTTATTGAGATATTGTAAAAAAACTGATTTTTGGATTTAATTTTTTTCTCATAGTAAAATTGAATTTTAATAAACGCCGATTTGTTTGCCAATACTTATATTATATATTATATTATATTAATACGAGTAAAAGGCATGATAAAAAAAATTTATATGATTCCCAGATCGAAAGCCAATTTTCAATAACAGAAATAAAAATAAAATCATTTTTGGACAGTATTTTTGAAAAGTGTCATCCGCCGAATTTTGACAGAAAATGTCTTCTCTACTCCTTTATTTTCAGGATTTTTTTCAATTTTTTTGATGTGGTGGAACAATGTGAAAAAAATTAAAAACGATCTTACATTCCAATGAACATATTTTATTATTGCTAGAAGAAGAAGAAATGTTTATTGAAAACAAACTTTTACAAAAGGCTATCGACCACTAGGTCTTTCCGCCTAGGAGTTTCCATTTTAATATTCAGAATAATTTTATACAATAAAAAAATAAACTGCTGAATTTAAAAATCGGTGAAAATCCGTCCGTCCTTTCGTATGTTATTGCAAAAAGTACTCGAAAATGTTAATTTTTTTTAAAATTTGTCATGGGCTTATTTCAAACGTCATAAATTTCAGATTTGGCAATCTTATAAAGTTGATCTCTTTCTCTTCTATTTCAGCCGTCATGCGCCCAGAATTGAGCATAGGCCTCTCTTAGTTTTCTCCATCGGTCTCGATCTTGAGCAGTTCTCATCCAGTGCAGTCCTGCCACTTTCTTAAGATCTTCGTACCACCGTAAGATTGGTCTTCCTCTTGATCTTCTACCTGTCCATGGTCTCCAACGCAGTAATTTCCCATTCCATCTATTGTCTTTGATACGGGCTGTGTACTTTGATACTTGCCCTGTCCACTATGTCGGTCGCTTTGGTCTTGTTTCGAATGTATTCGTTTTTCTTTCTATCTCGTAGTGATAGACCCAACATTCTTCTCTCCATGGCCCTCTGAGATACTCTTAGTTTGTTCACAATTTGTTTTGATAAGGTCCATATTTGTGCTCCGTATGTTGTTATTGGTAGGATACATTGGTCATATAGCCTTGAGCGCAGTCGTAGGGGTATCTTTTTGTTGGTTAGTATACCTTTGAGTTTTGCAAATGTCGCCCAACCCAGTCTAATTCTCCGTTCAATTTCCATGTTCTTGTTATCCTTGCCCAGGGTTATTTGTTGGCCTAGATAGACATATTCGTTTACGTTTTCTATCCTTTGGTTGTTAATTATTATATTTGGATCTTGGAGACACATTGTTTTTGTCTTGTTTATGTTCATTTTTAGCCCTATGCTTTTTGATTTTTCCTCCAGGTCTGTTAACATTTCTTTCAGATCTAGGGAGTTTTCTGCGAATAATACGATGTCGTCTGCGTATCTTAAGTGTGTTAGCTTTTCGCCATTTACGGTAATTCCTCGTTTTGACAGTTGATTTGTTTAAAGACCCCTTCTAGAGCTAAGTTGAACAATTGTGGTGCGATGGTGTCACCTTGTCTGATTCCTCTCTTCACCTCAAATGTGTTTGTTTTTTCGTGGGCTCTGACCGACGCTTTGGCATTGTCATGGATTTTTTTGAGAAGACTAGTGTATCTGTGATCGATGCGGGCTTCCGTTAATTCATTGGTTATAGCCCAGTGTTATATAGAATCAAAAGCTTCTTCGTATAAAGTTGATAGAAGTTTATAAATTTCCAAAAATTCAACAAAATTCGTGTATTCCTTTGTGTGTTATAAACGAATGGAAAAATGCTCAAAATTTAAACTAGAAAAATTTGTTCAAATTTTCAAATTATTGCCACTGGTGTAAATATTGAGATTTTGGGAAATGAATTTTGCAACAGTTTTGGAGAATGACATTGCGTTCAGAATTCTAAAAAAATCGGTGTGTCCGTTCATCTGTAAAAGTCCAATGTAAATCAAATGGAGTTTCATTATTAAACGATTTCTGTTTTTCGTTACTATGGTAACCTAACCACAATCAAATCTAGATTAAATCTAGATTAATCTAGATTACATCGAAGTAGGGATAGATGGTTCCTTCTAGGTCCTCCACCTCTATTGACCTTGGAACTTCCGGTTTTAATTTTGGTTTCCGGTTTACCACTTCCGGTTTTCAAACATGAGAGTGTGAGGTGTATGTGGCACAACGTGTGAGGTCTATGTAACCCCGCGTGTGAAGTCTACGTAGTCCCACGTGTGAGGTCTGTATAACGCTACCAGAAACCAGATCTTACATCCGCAGGTCTGGTTTCTGGTTTCCGGTTTCGACTTCCTTTTCTGATTTTTTTTTTTTTTTTACTGGCGGCATTATTTCAACAAAAACAAGATTTTCGTAGGTATACAAACACAGCGAGCGATTTAATGACAAGCAATCCAAAAATTGCCGCATCCTGCAAACGCTTTCGCCTAGTGCAAGCCCGTAGATCGGGTTGCCGAGTGTGAGATGCCCGCGTGGCACGTCACTGGCTGCGGTCCGCCACTGTTCCCGCGTAATACAAAATACATTTAACTACTGAGATAAGCACAACAATGCGATTTCATCAGCAATTAATCACGTTTTCAAATTGTTGCCACTGGTGTAAATTTTAAGATAATCTATTGAAATTTGCAACAGATTATTGAGGGTATTGCTAGAAAAATACATAAAAAGTTATTTTTGACTGAAAGAATACGTCAGTTGATCAACGTTTCTTTCTATATTCAACATTTTTTTCTATAAACCGACGTCTTAATATTTCGGCAGGTCTTAATATTTTAGCCAAATCGAGCATTGGAAAGATAATATATAATCGCTGCAATGTGAGAGCAACATCCAATAGTACGCCTTCCATTAACACAATCACAACAATATCGTCTAATACCAGAGTTTTAATTCTTTTTCCAGCGATTTCATTCAAGTTTTATGGAATAGTTTATTGTTTAGTTTACGATCTAAAAGCTTGAACTTTTGCTTGATATTACCATGAACTGCTTCAACTACCCAATGCACGTTGGTAACAAAACGGGATTGATTTGACTCGATTGTAGTAAGCTGATAACATTTCCCTTTAAGAGCCGGCATTAACACTTTGAATTCTAGTTGTTCTAAATATTCTGTTATATTACGAAAGCATCGATCTATTTCTATCTTTTTTAGTAACTTAATGAGACCATTAGGATTGCTAAGGACGATTTTCATAATTTCAGCATCGTTCATATTAGCCATGTAAGGCACAATCACATCTATAATCAAACCATTTGTAGTGCATATTGCAAATGGCTTGCACAGAGGTACTTTTTTGAGCAAAATATGATTTTCTCTGGCATTCATTATTTGTACTTTTTTGATGGCAAATATATGTTCCATCACAAATAAATATCAATAGTCATTTTTTAGTTCATATAATTTTTTAGCTATGTTTGTATTAGAAAGTAGTTTCTCTATTGACAACGTCAATTCCAAAATTCAATGGCAAAACGTCGTTTTCAAATGAGTTCATCACTTCATCACAGTAGTCAAATACCATTTGTTCACAGGCCAAACCAAAAATGGAAGATATTGTAGCGTTCGAATTCCCAGTTTTTAATTTAATTAAAAAAATGAATGAGGTTGAGTGACATTACGATTTTTTCAAATGTATTTTTGTATGATTTGGCTTTAATGTTTTAGGATTTTTTTTAGTTATTTGGCGTAGTGTAAAATGTAATCGACAAATATTTTTTGATGTGGTTTTTTAGCAATTATGGAAAAAAGAAAGCAAAAAACGATTAGAAAAATCGTTTTTCATTTTTTTCAGATTGTTCCACCACATCAAAAAAATTGAAAAAATTCCTGAGTATAAAGGAGAACAGAAGACATTTTCTGACAAAAATTGGCTGATGACACTTTTCAATAAAATTATTTTATTTTTATTTCTTTTCTTAAAAATCGGTTTTCGATATTGGAATTATAACAAAAAAAAATGTTCATGCCTTTTATTAGTAAGTATTGGGAAAAAATCGGCATTTGTTAAAATTCAATTTTACTATGGAAAAAAAATGAAATCCAAAAATCCGTTCTTTTTACAATATCTCGATAATGGCTCGAGATAAAGAGCTCAAATTTTGACTGAATTATTTTTATTTGGTACCAAAACGATCCCCAAAGTACGAAGAAAAAACTCCGCGGGTGCAAATTTCATATATAAATCAGGCTAAACCCTTTTAGATAGTTCTTTAGATAGCAAAAAAATCTTTAGATAGTTCTTTAGATAGCAAAATCTACTGTCAATTGTGTTGTTTATTGGCAATTTTACCATAATTGGTGGTTAATTGTCAATTCAAAGTCATAATACCAATCTTAATTTTCATTTGCAATTTTCCTTTACAATCTTGCCTGGCGCCTTCACCAAATATTTTGCTAAAAACAAACTTTTCCTTTCAAACAAAATTTGGAATTTCTTTTTTATAAAATTTTTAAACTTCTCCAGAAATTTCTACTTGAGAGAATGAAACAGCATCTATTTGTTAAAAAAAAATTATAACTTTGATCACAAATTATGTTTTAATAACAAATCTTGAAATTACTATAAATACATATTTAAACGTTGCACCTCCACCAATTTATTTCCTCTAAGAAACTCGTAAATCTACACTGTTTTCTGCTAACACCCAGACAAAAGTGTAAGGATCCGTTAAGATTCACAGTGCGATCAAGTGCGGTTTACATGACTTTATTAATGATACCTATGAGACATCTAATTGCTCTCTTTTGAGCTTTGAAAATGTCTTTAATGAGTGGCCATGTGCCCCACACGAGAATTCAATAACTAATAACTGATTGTACTTCAGCGAGAAGATCTGTACTAGTATCAGCTTACTTACTATATGGCGTATATATCTTAGCAGATACGATATTTTATTTGGTTTACATATAAGGTTATTTGCTGTGACGCTCCATGTGAGGTGTTCTTCTACGTAAAATCCAAGGAATTTGACATGCTTTGCTGTATGAAGGTTGACGTGACAAATCTGTATCACTAGGTTGTCTGGTTTACTGCACATTTAAGCACATATGGTTTCCACTAAACCACTTATAAATACACTTAAGAAGTTTGTTGGTCGCCTCTTCAGTATTTTTCCTGTTCTCTTCTGACACAATAAATCTGGAGTGTCTGTCTAGTCTACTATGTGCAGTCTTGTATGTCTAGTCTCGGCAAACTTGTCTCGTCTGTATACCCTTGTCAATCTGGTCTTGCCTGTATAGAATAGAAGGTCTGGTTTGTCTAGTCTTGCCGATTTAGTCTTGAGTTTCTACTCTCCTCCATCTTGTCTATCTAGTTTGTCTGTCTTGTCTTTTTTGTCTAGTCTTGCTTCTAGTCTTGTATGTCTAGTCATGTCTGTCCAGTCTTGTCTGACTAGTCTTGTCTGACTTGTCTTGTCTCTCTAGCCATGTCTGTCTAGTCTTGTCTAACTAGTCTTGTCTGACTAGTTTTGTTTGACTAGTCTTGTCTGAATAGTCTTGTCTGCCAAGTCTGGTCTAACTAGTCTTGGCTGTCCAGTCTTGTCCGTTGTGTTTGTCTTGTCCGTCTAGTGTTTTCCATCTGGTTGTGTCTCTCTAGTCGTGTCCGTCTCTCAAGTGGTTTGTGTTGGAGCTCTCACTAAATCCCCTATTTCCCTATGCACGGCGGGTATGTTGCCAACAACACTACCGAGGAGGTGTTATGTTCATCTATACCTGTCTCTCTAGTCTAGTCTGTCGGGTCTTGTGTGACTAGGCATATCTGTCTAGTCTTATCTGTCTGGATTTCTTGTCTACAGAGTTTTGAAAAGAGTAGTTGCAATCCTTCAATCCCACCCAAATCCTGAAACTCCTAAAGGAAACAAAACTGGAGGAGGCGCTATAAATGGGTAAAGATACCAACGATTATAAGAAGAGGGTGAGATACAATTGATCTATAATGGGCGCAGTATAAGTCGCCACCGAAATATAGAATCTACAACCTAGTTTAGTCTGCCTAGTGCTGCATGTCTGTCTAATCTTGTAAAGCTAGTCTTCTCTGTATAATCGTGCCTATACTGTCTGGTGTGCTTAGTCTTGTAGAACTATCTTTCTCTGTCAAGTCTTGTCTGATTGTGAGTAGTCCTCAATGTTTAGTCTTGTCTTTTTAGTCTTGTCCTTCTACTCTTGCCTCTCTAGTATTGTCTGTCTAGTCCTGTCTCTCTAACCCTGTCTGTCCAGTTTTGTTTGTCTTGCCATGTTGGTCTAGTCTGTTCTGTACAGACTTTTCTGTCTAGTCTTATCTGTCTACGGTTGTCTCTGTAGTCTTGTCTCTCTCTATTCTTATCTCTCTGGACTTGTCTCTCTATTCTTGTCTATCTAGTTTCGCCTGCCTACTTTTGTCTATCTGGTCTTGCCTGTCTAGTCTTGCAGGTCAAGCCTCGTTTGCCTGGCCTGGTCTGTCTAGTCTTGTCGGTCTAATCTTGTCCGTCTAGTCTTGTACGTCCAGTCTTCCCTGTCTAGTGTTTTGTGTCTACTTTTGTCTGTCTAGTCTTGTGGGTCTAGTCTTATCTGTCTAGTCTTTTCTGTCTAGACATACGAGACATAAAACAATTCTTCATAATATGCGATAGCCGGTTAGTTTTGGCCTTTCGACACCTTAAAATATCTATCCAGGCCAACAAAACTATTAGTAGAAACTTGGAGGGCGGCAAAAGCCACAGCAGTCAGAGTTAAAATACGTTGGCAATGGGTGAAAGCGCACGTAGGAGTAATCGGAAATGAACACACAGATTTCCATTCGAAGCAAACGTTGTTGGCTTTACTGTCTTTTCTATTCAGTCTTGTCCGTCTAGACTTATCTGTTTATCTGTGTAGTCTTATCTGCCTAGTCTTGTCTGTCTAGTATTGTCTGTCTAGAGGTGTCTGTCTAGTATTGTCTATCTAGTCTGTCTAGTTTTGCTTGTATAGTTTGCTGTTCAGTCTTGTCTACATAGTTTTGTCTGTCTAGTGTTGTATGTCTGATCCTGTCTGTTTAATCCTATCTATCAAGTTTTGTCTATCTGTTTTCGTTAGTCTAGATTCTTTAGCCCTGTATATCTAGTTTTAGCTACCTAATCTTGTCTGTTCAATCGTGTAATAAAAATAGACGTTTTTTATTGAAAATTTTTCTCAAAATTTATCTTATTTCAAAATGATTAATAATTAATTCATAATTTGTGAGAAAAAAAACTATTTCCATCGAAATATTGGGTATTAGAAACATTACGTGTGGTGAAATGCATAGGAAATGGAACCAAACGGCCAACGACAAGCCGCAGCAATATTTTTTCACATATCACATATCACATTTCAATGTAATTTTTCAAAAAAACAAAACATTTTGGATTATTATTAAAAAGATATTTTGTATTTTAGTTGTGTTTTTGTAATATTATTGGTTGATTTGCGTACGATAAAATTGATTAAAACTGTTTTTTTCGGTCAGCGCATTGAAACAAGTATGAATGTAATAATTTAACATTAAAAGCGCGTGCGAGCTTAAGCCGGTAGTTTGCGTCCATAAATTCATTAACTCCAACCGAAACTATATAATACCTGTTTATTTTATGTCGAATCATAAACCCATTGCTATTTGTAATTATTATCCCGCCATTAATACCACCAATATTTTTATTACCCGTTCCAACATTAATTTAAATTCCAATTAAAATTTAATAAAAATACTACATTTGTTGAATTTACAATGGAAATTTACGATTATTTGATATGTGAGGTCTCCAAGAATAGTCCAAGAAGAAATCTCCAAGAAACTCTATTTTTGAGGTGATATATTTGAGTTGGGTTGGGCGATTATTGTTAGGGGACGGGAGGGTTTGAAGTCATAATCTGTAATAATTTGTTAATTATAAACCCAGTGCGGCGCATCGTATAACTAGATTTAAAAGCGACGAAGCTTAAGCAGTCGACCGCGTCTTCGTAATCAGATATCCGCCTGCCCTCCGGCATTTATTTATAATTACTCCTAAGCCTAAAATCTCCAAGTATGAGCGCGGATGCGAAAATGGCCCGGGGCCGTTTCGCCGTAATCACGACCCCCCGAGTATTTTGCGCGAAATTAAATTCGGCTAGGTGGAGGTTTTATTTATTTTTTTAGTTTAATTAAAAAAAATCGATTCCAAGTTCTTAATTTAATTAGTTCCAATTTATAATTGATATACAAGTCGTTAAAAATCGTCAAGGTTTAGGAGCTTATAACAGCTTGTGAATGAAATATTCAGTTAAAATTGATTTCTGATTTTTTTCTATAATAAAATTGAATATGTTACATAATCAAAAGGATGGCTGCGACCATTACTAAGTGGTAATCTCAGAGTATCTTAATAATGATCAAATACACATCAATTACATATCATTTAATCGTGGTTACTCTCAGAGTATCTTAATAATGATCAATTTCTTATGCCTACTCCTCACTCTTTTGTTTGGCCGACACCGAACAGGTACTAGCTGCTGTTGCAGCTATTGAGAGTGTGAAGGTGATGTTCTCCTTTGCTCGTACTCGTGTTCCTTTGACTCGGAAAACCGCGAAGGGGGAAGGAGCGAAGTTGGCCAAGGCGAAGCGAGGAGCTGAAGGTGAGCTGAGTAACCCCTCCACACTCTCGTGCTACTCCGCGTAAATTTGTAAATATATCAAAATGTATTGACAGAATCAATTTTGTCATGCGAAATGGGAAATCATCATTCACAAATTTAATCTAAACTAATACACAGACGACTTAAAATCAAACATTTTTAGTTTATCAAGTTTATTTATCCCTAGCTCGATAAACATATTTCGAGTAACACAGTCACTATACAGTAGTCATTTTGACTAACAAAATGAAACGACTATATATTTCTTGAAATGACATGCATTTATTTAAGAAAGTAGGTAATATGACAGCACATGTATTAAGGTTTCTTAAAAATCATCAGACACTTTAAAAATATTAATCCTGGCAGTCTAAGCAGAATGGTATTTTTGTCACAAATTGCCTTCCTGCAGGAATGGCATGCCTCATTGGTCATTATATGCTTCTGTTTTGGGCAAAATGCAAAATTTGGGCAAATGTGTCTTGCGTTAAGCTGTGCTTGAGAACTACTAGCTACGACATCTTCAATTTCCAGAATATCTTTGATACTGGCCTTGAGACTCCTTCTCAAAGTTACGGTGTTGTACCGTTCCCGCAACCGTGGCTCAATGAGATTGTCGATTTTTGTTGTTGCCGTATCATGTTAGATACATAAATTATACATAAATATGCATTGAGTCCATCTATTCGTTTAGCAAATGCAGCTCATATCAGAACCAATCTGGTCCACAGTTTCAACGGCTCCTTTGGTGCTGTTGTGGAAATGTATTATTTCTGGATTCTTCGTGCTTGAGATAATGTCCGGCTGATCGTACACGGTCGTTAGAAGAAAACCCATTTTGTTGGACTTCGGTTTATAGAACGCCAAGGTTTTCACAGCATCGAAGTGAAACATTGAAGTGCTGATACTCTTTCTATTTCATCTCCTGTGGTATCTATCGTTTATTGCTGCGCAATGTGCCAAAATATGTTGGTTTGTAAGGAGATTTCATTAGTTCTGGAGCAAGTGGCATGGACGTGAACCAGTTGTCTATAGTTATGTTTCTGTTTGTCCCATACACTAGTTCACAAAGTTGTTTTACAAAATATGTAGCGAGAGGCGAATTTGTTCCTTTACCGAAATATGGCTAAGCATTATAAACATATAAAGCATTAGCATTATAAACATATTTTGAGTTTGAGATATTTGAGAATCAATGACCATTACAATTTTTATATCATATTTATTAAGCTTGTTCGGTATATACATATTCGAAGCGAGCAGTGATCTCGGAACTCAACTAATTGTTCATCTATTGTCAGATAGGAACTGGGCTCTACAATTTTTTACAATTTTCAATGAATTTTCAAACTTTTCTCAGAGTCCTCTGATAGGCGCGAACTTATCTGGTTCTCTTCTTTCTTATCTGGTAGCTCTCTTATCGAACCGACAACATCTTAGCAGGAAGTAAAATCTCCCAGCACTCATACACGCCTTGAAAACGCTGTCGCTTCGTTTGTTCTCAAATAACAAACTCGTAAGTAAATGGTTAATTTTAATAGCAGCTGATTGCAGGAGAAAACCAAGCAAAACTTTAATTTCCTTAGCTGAGGTTTTTTTTTCTCCACCAATGTGGGTCAAGGGCTATAAGCCCTAAAAAAACTGAGGCCTTGTGGCCTATTATATTTCCCCACAATGTTCCATTCATGCAAATAGATGCAGCCCCTGTGTTAGGTTTAGGAGTCTATGTGTCATGTTCTTCACGAGGATCTCATTTACTGTAATGCTTCTAAGCTCGTGTCACCTACGTGCAATTGCTTCACAATGGGAAATTATTCATAGCAGGGTCTGCATTGCGGTTCATCTCTCCAGATCATGTTTTGCAGATGTTCTTGTAGAGGGCAGTGACCTGTAAGTAGGCCAGCCAAAATTGCGATCTGCTTCCTTTTCAGTTGCAATAGTTCAGCAGTTAAAGAGACCGATGTTTTTTTTTGCATTCGTTTGCTCTGTTTCTTATCATTTGTTTTATCCCACTGTAGCCGGTGATTAGTAGCTACCCATTTACAGATTTTATTACGGGCTATGATTATGGTAATGTAGCAGTCCCTGCTAGCACTGATGTTTGCTTTGTAAGCACCATCCGTTGCTAACTTGGCCACCATTTCGTTTCCTACCAGTCCGCTATGGCACGGTACCCAAGCAAGTATGACCTTGTTATGTCTTGACAGAGCCTTGAGGTTCTGGAAGCAGTTTAAAGTTGTTTTAGATTTAATCTCATGACAATTTAAGGCATAAGGATTTTTCCACTTTCATAGTCCATCATTAGTCCATCATTTTCCTTGGAATGACGTGGGATGTGATCCCAGGGGCACAGATAGGCTATACCTTAGAGTCTCCCTCAATATTGAGATATGGCTCTGATATTACACTCGCTATCGTGGTGTTCCCTGACCTCGCCAGAGCCTCTTAAGTTCCATTACACCTGCATCTGAAGGCTCCCATTCTTGCCTCACCCATGATGAAGATATCTAGGGGAGGCAGGCCTGCCATAACCTCCGGAGCTGCAGTTGGTGCGATTCTTAACGATCCCGTAATTGCTAAGCATGCCAGTCTTTGCTGAGGTAGATGAATTAGTATGAGATAATTCTTTGTACTTTTCCTTTTTAAAATCCAAAAGCACATCCAACTGTAAGTTGCAGACCAATTGAAGAAACTGAAAATACTACCCATACCGGCATGTTATATGCTCATCTGTTTATGTTATGTCCACAAAACTTTTCAAAGTTTAATATCCACTCGAATAAGCATGGTTATGAAACGTGAACAAGAGATAATTTATTCATAAATGTTGGAGTAGTTGGGAGAATGTGTCGATGATGTTGGAGCTGCTGGGGGTTATGATAAGGGCCCCCTAGCAACGACACTGTAAGCTTTTTCGACTGGTTCATTTTCGGGAACGTTTTCAACAATGCTTTTCCAGCCTTTGGACCTTGTTGAAACTAGACTTCAAAATCCCACCCCAGCAATTATCAATGCTCGTGCTGGGACTGTAATAGTAACAATTTTCGCAACAATTGTCCAACAAGAATACATTCGCGGACTATGGAGAGGAATGGTCCCAAGTATTACCAGATGTGTGCCAGGTGTAGGGCTATTTTTCTGTTCATTAGATTACCTTAAGAATACATATTTTGCGGATACAAACCTTGGTGCTACACTTATCCGCATCACCGTGGTTAAAACTAGATATGAAAGGACTAAAAGTTCTATACTCAAGCCAAACAACTAGTTCCAGACGATATTTTGAATACACCTTCAGCGCCGGCGCGTCAAAATATGCCGCCAAAGGCGAATACAACTTTCGCCGCCCCAATTTATAATTCGTTAGACAAGAGAGGTTCTATATCGTCTGTTAGGTACATGTGCAAATGCTGACAATTTTTAAGAATTCCGTTGCGCTCGATTTTTTTTGCGCTAATGATGGAATATCGTATAAAATTTAAAAATTTTATTATGATTTTCCAATTGTGTAAATCTTTCTGTAACAGAATTTCTACAAATATTTAAGAGATAATGAAGCACTTCAACTTTCTTAGACAGATTTTCTACTTGTTTATCTGTTCCTTCGTAAATAAATAATTGGCTCTTAGGTGTAATTCTAATTGAAAGACTGCTTTCAAAATCAGCATTTATTTCCATTTCATTAGCTATTTCTTTAGCTTTCCAAATTATTTGCTCAAAACTATTTATACGAAATTCCATCAGAAACAAAATACAAACAATTCTTGAATATTTGAAAAAAAAATTACTTAGTTCACCGGATTTTTTGGCTGCGTCGTTTACAACTAAGTTTAAAGAATGACATGAACAGGGTCCAAAAAGATTTTTAACAAAGATTCCGTTTTGCACACCAGAAAGCATACCTTTCATGTTTGCACCATTGTCGTATACCTGGCCACGTATATTTTCAAATTTGGGACCTAATTCTCGCAAAATTCAATCAGTTAAACTCTCCTCAGTAGATGATTCTACAGGTAAAAATTGGATTGAAATATTCTTTAGGAACAAATTCTTTACTCTCTTTATTTAGAACGCGAATAACAAAAGACATTTGTTCAATTCTACTAACATCTGAAGTGCAATCCAAGATAATGCTGTAATATTTAGCCTCTATAATTTTGGAAATATTAGTAGCACGTACTTTTTCTCCCATTAAATGTATTATGTTATTTTGAATTTCTTTGCTCAAATAATGAGAATAATTGGAATTTTTTGAAACTCTGTTTAAATGCTCACTAATAAATGGATTAAATTTTACCAAAAATTCAATATTGTCAAAAAATCTCTTTGATCTCATCTTTTGTGATTTTGTACTTTCTTTTGATGACATCTTTTATCTAGAAGTAAATTCTATAAAGAACCAGTGGCAACTCTAACAATATAAGCATTTTTAAAAAGTAGAATACCGCACGAAAAAATCGCCGCTAAATATGCCGCCCTAAAAATATGGCGCCGTAAGGCGATCGCCTGTACTAAACACCTTTAACTGTACACCTTATGCAACTACAATTCATTTTACTTGTGGAATTAGGGCTAGAATTTTCACGTCTGTAGTGACTCAACCAGCTGAAGTTTTGAAGACGAAGATGCAATTGTACCCGACTAAATTCAATGGCTTATGGTTTGTGTTAGTTTACGTTCATGGTAAATACGGAGTTCAAGGCTACTTCAAAGGAATGGTGCCAATAATGCTAAGGCGTACTTTAATGGCTGCTATGGCTTGGACAGTTTACGAGTCCATCACAAAAAGTGTTGGATTAAAATGAGAGTTTGAGCTTTTCTACTTTGGGTTATATGTAGACTGGCTATCTTTTTGTTTGTTTATGGACTCCCTTATTACACACACTTATTAGGTAACAAAAACTTAAAAAAAAAAACTAAAATCATTTATATTAGAGTCAGTTTTTTATTCGATCGAGGAATTATTGGCGGAGATTTACATAAGAATGGTATTGTGTAAACTTAAAACAAACGGAACGCTGCCTTTTCGGAGCTCTATAACAATTACTGAGTCTTTTTAGGACTACCAACACAAATCTCATGTGAAATTTGTAAATTATTTTATAGCTTTCAGTCACTCGACACTTCGACACTCAACAAAAACCATAAAAATAACATTATTTTCAAGTAAGTGGTTTACAAAATGTTGTTCACGGAAGCAAAGCTGTGCTGATGAGAGATAAATCTCGAAACGCGTCTATATATGGCTATCCACTTAAGGTATCAGAGACACATGATCTTAAAAACAATATATTTTTTATGGTTTTTGTTGAGTGCCACGAAGGTGGACTGAAAGCTATAAAATAACTTGAAATTTTATATGAGATTTGTTTAGGTAGTCCTAAAAAGACTCAGTAAATGTTATAGAGTATAATTGTTATATTTAGGCTGTGATCCGTTTGTTTTAAGTTTGTATGATTATCTATAACGTAGGATGGTTTCACCAATTCTAGGGTATTGTATGATTCCTGTGCTAAGAACTGTGTAAAATATGTACCAACAAATAGTGTTATTCAGACTGTATTATATTTACTCTATGTTATTTCAAATGACATGCCTACTAACTATTGAAGGTTAAATAATGGTAATTTATGATACAAGTGTGTGAAGAAGGGCTCTTGTGTATGTGTTGCGAAGTTTAAAGCACGAAGGCGAGTGGTTTAATCGCAATGAGTGCACAAAAGCCTTTCACACACTTTTATATAATAAAAGTAAATCATGCATTATTTTATCTACAAAGCATGTTAAAATACTGCTGAATCTACAAAAAAAATATTAATTCTTACCGATAATATTGTGAAAATTGTAATTTTGACAGACAACATACTTCAAATCACTGACACAATAAGGTTGGAATGTTCAACGCCACCGCGGAAAAAATGCTAACTAGCAAAAGCGCACAGTGACGGGAACACTATTTGGTCGTTGTAATCTAGGTAAATCTAGATTTAATCTAGATTAGATTATGGTTGGATTAAGTTATGTTTGAGCTAGATAAATCCAGACTGAGAGGCCGAGACTTCTTGATTGAAAATAAGAAAAATTAATTCAATTTTAATATACGTCAAAAATTTTATTTTCACTATGTCTATGTTTTTGGTTTAGTGACGCAAGTTGCTGCCATAGTAACAACAAACAGAAATTGTTTAATAATGAAACTCCATTTAATTTACATTGGAATTTGACGCACGATTTGGATACTTTTACACACGATTATAATAATGCCATCCTTCACATACAATAATGTACTTATTAATGTGTTCATTTTGGTGTGTGAGTAGATAAATATTATTATTATTATTAAATTCATCAAAACAGAGTAAACGTTTTTACATAAGTTGAAGTACATATTTTTCCTATACACGCTGCTAAAATACATGACACCTTGTTTTCTATGATATTACAAAAGCAATTAAATTCTCAGATATCCATACAAAATTACTCTATTTATACAATAAGTCAATAAATAAACAATATTGTTCAAAGCTTACCTTGATTTACTTTACACGCGTAATCACTAACCATTAGTCCGAAGTTCACTAAACTCAATCACTAAACATTAGTCCGTGAGATTAACAATTTGCCAAAACTCCGGAAATAAACTACGTGCGAATGCATTGCATACGCACAGGACACTAAAACACTAAATTGTGATGGAACTGAGCGCGGTGGGGCGAGGGAGTGTCGGTAACATAAATAAACAGCAAATGCGTGCGGGCCTTGTCACCTGTGAGTCAAATGTTTAACGATCTAATGATTGAGTGAGACTAATGATTAGGTTTAAAGCAATTTTAATTTGAATAGACTTACCAATTAATTTGTTTTTAATAAATAACCCGCGCTGTAATCTTAACAAATCTGAACACAACTTCAAGAAAATACTCGAATAATTAAGAATAATTAAAAACGTTTAATTTTCGCAAAAACAACAACAAAAATTAAATGTTTTTTGAAAAATTATTTCCCAATCTACAGTTCTGCAACAATTTAGCAATAATTTTGTCATTTCATTCAATAAGCTTATCACAAATATTATTAAAAAATCAATGCAACCAATGTATTCCATACTGTATTTGGATGAATAAATAACAAGATACGATACGACTGAAGCGACAACACTAGACAAACCAGAAGAAACAGGCAAGAATAGAAAGATATGACTAGAGAGACAGGACAAGACTAGACAATTGCTCACGCAGTCCCGGGAGGAGTGTAGTGTTGAGACAGAGGAGGGGTTTTAGTTGGTATGCTGGTCACGAAGAACTCGATCAGAGAGCCTCAAACACTACACAAACCCGTGTAGTGACGGGTTTGAATATCCGGTGTGCAACAATGCATTCCCCCTCCTCTCCGAAAAAAAAGACAAGAGTAGACAGACAATACTAGACTGACAAGACTAGACAGACAAGACTAGACACACAAGGCTAGACAGGCAAGACTAGACAGACAAGACTAGACAGACGGGACCAGACAGACAAGATTAGACAGACACGACTAGACATACAAGATTACAGAGACAAGACTAGCCAGACAAGTCTAAACAGACAAGACTAGACAGACGGGACTAGACAGACAAGACTAGACAGTCAAGACTAGACAGACAAGACTAGACATACAAGGCTAGACAGGCAAGGCTAGACAGACAAGACTAGACAGACAGGACCAGACAGAGAAGACTAGGCAGGCAAGACTAGACAGACAAGACTAGACAGAAAAGACTAGACAGACAAGACTAGACAGACAAGACTAGACAGACAAGACTAAACAGACAAGACTAGACAGACAAGCCTAGACACACAAGACTAGACATACAAGACTGAATAAACAAAACTACACAGACAAAACTATAGAGCTAAGACTAGACAGACAAGAGTAAACAGAAAAGACTAAACGTACATAAAATACTAGATATATATATATATATATATATATATATATATATATATATATATATATATATATATATATATATATATATATATATAAGACATAATACATAAAATACTAGATAGACATAAAGCTTTGCATAAAATTTCTTATTATTAGTCTCGTAAATCTCAGTTATGTTTTTATTGTGAAAGTGTTTTGCGGTATTAAGTAATAATTAGATAATTAGGGAAGGTATTAAGGCTGAAGTTTACAACGAGGAATTCTAACTTGGGGCAATTAATTAATTTTATTGGTTTTCCCGGTAAAAGCCGAGTTTTCCTGGCTCGAATAATAGCTGAAATATTTCAGGTTTGTAAATTTGTAAAGAAAAGTTATCTTTATCACTTTACTTATAATTAACAATAAACCAAAGAGACAAGAGTAGATAAACATGATTAGACAGTCAAGACTAGAGAGACAAGACTAGATTGACAAGACTAGTCAGACAAGACCAAATAGACAAAACTGGACAAACAATATTAGACAAACAAGACTAAACAACAAGCCTGGTAGGGATGAGTAGACTACAAGGCGAAAGAGAGACAAAACTAGACGGTTAAGACTAAACAAACAAAACTCGACAGACAAGAGTAAACAGATAAGACTGGACATTGAAGACTGTATAAACAGGACTAGACAAATTAGACTGTCAAGGCTATGTAAAATAAAATTCTGGATTTAATAATATTTTAATACCGCAAGGAAGTGTACTGGGGCCGCATCTGTTTACGCTAAATGTTAATGACCTTTGAATTGCTTCAAATTATACGATTTTATTAACTTACTTTTCTAAATCGCATAAGTATTTTGCATACTTTCTTCAGTTTCCATTTCTCACCTCAATAAACTAATTAAAATAATGAGACAACACAACTATCATATGATTTAAAGCAAACAAATACATTTAACAAAATTTCTGGTGTTCAGTATTTTAAGGTTATACAACCGGCCACGCACTAGTCTGCTCGTCTGCTATTCTGCTTGAGGTTGATACCCGCATGCTCACACTTATAGAGACAATAGACCAAAAATGGCGAACCTAGGACCCGCAGGTCAGACATTGAACACAGACAGGCTTTATAATTGACCTATGCATTGACTTTAAAACCGTTAAAAATATACAATAATTCTTTCATTATCCTCTTATTAACGTTTCTCAATCACAAAGGTAATATTAAATATGTCATTAAGACATTTCGTCTCAAATTATTGTATTTTAAATGAAATATTCAAAATGAGCACAATAATAAGTAAATTATTGTATGTGAAGGATGTCAATATTATAATCATGTATAACGGTACCTATCCAAATCGTGCGTAAAAGTCCAATGTAAATCAAATAAGAGTTTCATTATTAAACGGTTCCTGTTTGGCAATTTCTGATTTTGTTACAATGGCAACAATTCACGTCACTAAACAAAAAACATAGACAGTCTGGATTTTTCTGGCTCTAATATAACTTAATCTAACCATTTAGAATTGGGAAAACCATAACTACATTATAGATAATCATATAAACTTAATAAAGTCGGAACACAGCCTAAATATATAAATATATACAATCTTTCCGGCGCTATATACTAATGAGTCTTTTTAGTACTACCAGGTAGTCCTAGAGAAATGTTCTCACTTTATTAAGTTTATATAATCTAACCAAAAGCGGGTACAAAAGGCAAAAAAATGCACGTTCGAAAACAAGAAAATTGAAGAAATAGAAGAAATAGCCCAGAATCACTAAGTGCAGAGACAAGGAAGGAAAAATCCTAATTACAAAGCCCGAAATACTTAAACGTTGGGCGGAACATTTCCAAGAACTGTTAAACGGCGACGAAGAAGCTGGAAATGTAGCAACACACGCATATGAGGATACCCCCGCACCAACCTACGAATAAGTCATAGCCGCAATCAAAAAGCTGAACAACAATAAGTCGCCATGAAGCGATGGAATCGCAGCAGAACTACTTAAAATTGGAGAAAAAGCACTAGCAGACCAGATCCATTAAATAATAATAGACGTATGGAACACCCAAACAATGCCAGCGGAATGGAACCTTGGCATATTATGCCCCTTGCACAAGAAAGGGGACCAACTACTAAACAGCAACTATAGGGGAATTATACTCCTCAACACAATATACAAACTCCTCTCCAACATACTATACAATAGACTATTAATCTATGCTGACGATATCGTCGGACAGTATCAGTGCGGCTTTCGACCCAACAAATCAACCACTGACCAGCTGTTTACGCTACGACAGATACTTGAGAAAACGCATGAATGGAGCATAGACACATATCACACATTTATCGACTTTAAGGCGGCATACGATAACGTTAACAGATCGAAGCTAATCGAAGCAATGCAAGAATTTAAGATGCCCCGAAAGCTAGTAGAACTCACTCAGATGACATTAACAAACGTCCGGTGTGCAATCAAAATACAAAGTGACACATTTAGCACACAAAGAAGACTGCGGCAAGGCGATGCACTGGCGTGCCTGCTATTTAATATAGCACAAGAGAAAGTAATTAGGGACCCCAAGGTACAAACTACAGGCACAATCTTTAACAAATCGACCCAAATGCTGGCATATGCGGACGACATAGACATAATAGGGATATCGGCCGCACCAGCCAAGGAGTCATTTATAATAATCGATGAAGCCGGCAGAACAATAGGTCTGCAAGTATACCAAAGCAAGACGAAACACCTGATAGGAACCGCGAATGTAAGAGCGAATAGGATTTGGCAAAACCTGACCATCGGAGAATACAACATCGAAGTGGTACAGGAATTCATATATCTGGGCTTACTAGTAAATAGGCAAAACAACGTGAAGGAAGAAATTAGAAGAAGACTAGTCTTAGCAAATAAATTCGTTCTTACGTTAAAGTTTCTACGCCCTCAGGCAACACTTTTTATCCAGGACACTTACCTGAACATCTAAAATAACTCTATACAAAACACTCATTATACCACTTTTGAAATACGGTTCGGAGGCGTGGGTGATAAGAAAGAACGGTGAAAAAGTAATTGCCACCTTCGAAAGAAAAATATTACGAAGAATATACGGAGCCATAAATGTAGGCAACCAATGGAGAAGAAGATAAACGCAGAACTTTACAAATTATAGGGAGACAACAACATCATAACAAAAATTAAAGTGAGTAGTCTGCAATGGGCTGGACACGTTATAAGGGCAGATGAAAAAACGACCATTAAAAAAATATATACAAGCAAACCAGAAGGGCGAAGAAAGCAGGGAAGACCCAGACTCAGATGGAACGACGGAATAGACCAAGATGCACGAGCAAGTAAGGTGCCAAACTGGAGAACAGGCGCCAGAGACCGAGACCGGTGGAGAAAAGTACTAGAGGAGGCCAAGACTCAACCCGGGTTGTCCTGCCAATGATGATGATGATCTAAACATAATCACGAGAATCTATCATTCAGAAAAAGAGTTTGCAAAACAAACGTTTTTAGAATGTAGTGTTACTTTATTGCCTGATTTTAAAAACAAACTTGATTAAGAATAGTATAAATGAGTTACCAATAAGTCGGAATACAATCGAAATACAGAAAAAAGAAAAGATCGAATAATATAATTAGAAGGAGACATTCTTTCGTATTTACATAACGACTTAAATTGTGCAGCAATGTATTCAATTGCTTTAGCAATGTATGCAGTAATGCAATTAGCAATTTTTGCTCGATATAAATCAAGAAATGAAAGAGGAGCTATTGAAACTAATAACGTTGAAAGAGAGCTGTGCCGGTCTTAATATTTTTAAAGAATTTGATATTGCATTTAAAGAAATGGACATAGATCTCCGGACTATTGTTTCTATTACAACAGACGATGCACCTAATGCGGTGGGGAAAATTATTGGTTTTATTCAATATCTTAAACAAAATATTCCACATCCTCTAATTGTATAGTATAGTATGTATAATTGTATAGTATAGGAAAGAAAGATTTGAATGGCAGGGTAGAGAAATATAGGAAGTGCGAAAGTTTAAGTATTGGGGATATGTTTTTGGGAATGCTTATAGTAATAAAAAGCAAGTAGAGTATGTAGATGAGTATGTAGGTGAGTATGTATATAGAAAAAAGCTTGGGTGGCTGTAACTCGGATCTGGGATAGATGGAAAAGTAACTTTGATTTAACTTTAGTGCAGCAGAGACCATATGGAAAGTATGTGTTCGAAGTGTATTTTTGTGTGGGTGTGAGGTCTGGGGAACGAAAGAAGAGGCCAAGATCGAAAGCGTGCAGCACAATATTTTTATAAGAAAATATTGAAACTAGATAAATCGACGCCAGGTCACATTGTTCTACAGGAACTTATGCGTGTAAATTGGCGGTAATTGCAGCCTAACGAGTGATTAATTACGAATATAGGGTGGATGGGGTTGAAGTTGAAAGGATAATAAAAGAAATTTTTCGAGTAGTGAATAAGGAGGGAAATAATGGTAGGAAAGAGTGTTTGGGGAGGAATAAAAGGAAATTGTATGAGAGAGGAGGGATATATTCCGCGGGGCTGAAAAGATTAAAAAGTGAGGGTGCTCAATAGAAAGTGAGGTTAAGGGATAGGCTATAAGATGTGGACTGCCAAGAGCGCCAATCCAAAATAGATATTAGCAAATTTCACAAAGACTATGGACAGCTACAAGTTCACGGCCGGTTACCTAGATATTTGAGTAGTAGTAAAGGGTCGGTGGATCAGTCAACGTTGGAAAGATTCAGGTGTGGTAGTGAAGAGCGTGGAAGGAGGCATTGGATGAGTGAGAAAAATAGCAGGTTAATGTGGACATTTCGAAATATTAGTTGGAAGAATGCTCGAAGGCTGGAATCACCAGGAGAGAGCGCTAGGAAAGGAATGGAATAAATGCATGGACGAAAGCGATAAGGGACAGTCGTTTTTAAGTAGAGTGAAAAGATGGAAAGAGCAGATGGGCGGGTGGATTTAGAGTTTTCTTTTTAGTTTGTAAAGTTATTGAGTATTATCCTAAAGTAATTATTTGAGTTATTTATGTGTTTAAGTTTGTACCTATATGGTTAAATAGTTCTTGTATATGAAGATATCTCAGCTATAAAACAATATGATTCTAAGATTCTGATTCTAAGGTATATACATGATATCTGATTCTAAGGTATATACATTAACAAATCCTCTAGAGTAAATCTTGATTTAACTTTATAGCGAGTTGATTAGTAAGTCTAACATGAAACCTCTCCAAATAGTGCGCCACTCACTCATAGGTCGCCACTCACGTTAAAAACTGCAAAGACTCCCTATACTTGTGTCTACGAAAAAGACTCCAAGCACAAGTGTAGGTAGAGGGAGTTGGTCCAGGTCCTACTTGCGACTGTAGTGCCACTGAAGAAGAATAAACTAAACATTTTTGATGAGTTTGAACAAAATCCAACGACTAACAGAAAAGTGATTGATTATGTTATTGAGAAAAACTGTGCTGTTTCAGAAAATAAAGAGTGAATCTAGAAAATTGCTATAAAAAGCGAAAGTCTTAGCTTATTTCACACAAGTATTTATTTTTCATAGTTGACAGTTATTTCTCGACTTATTTATAAAGTGGCAAAATGGTTGTTTGTCGGGCAGAAGGACCTCGTGGTCGATAGCCCTTTGTATAATGTATAAAGTATACAATAAATATACTCTCTCTCTCTCTCTCTCTCTCTCACTCACTCTGGTTGTTTGTTTTAACGAATTCTTCGAATGTACAAGAAATCTTTTTGACTGACAATTGACAATTTGATTGTTTGTGAGTACAAACCACTGCAAAGCTGAGATTTAATGGAAACTGTACTTGAATGAAATACTCCAGGACATTTTATTTTCCAATATCCGTTTTTCTTCCACTTGCTATTGTGACTTCATTTGTGACAACTGAATTGCTCCAAACTAAATCGCTCCAAACGATTATTTATCTTACGATTATAATAAAACTTTATAAACTTGTTGGCGCTGGTAAAATATATATTTATGTTGAGTTTAAGCAAAATTCAATAATTTTGAATTTACATTTATTAGATGAAAATTATTTTAAAAAAATGCTAAATGAAAGATTTTCAAACTTAGCTATCTCCATCTCATGAAGTATACTTGATTAACGAACAAAATTTCATGGAATTATAGCTTAGTTTTCCACTTTCTAATTGCTGAAAATTGCATCGTTCTAATCTAACTAAATAGTTACAGCCGGTTTACTAAAATATATAAAGGAACCATCTACAAAGGAAAATTTTCAATTTCATAATTAACTGTCTATATCTCTAGAAGTGCAATCGATAAACTAATAACCTTTCAGGGGTTATAGCTTAATATTTTAGTAACTGCTAGAAGCAACGTGGTTCTTATTAGTCTAACTAATTTGTTTCAATCGCTTTTTCAAGCATCTAAGATTTATAAAATCTATTAAGAAAAATAAGGACTTAAATATAGTGTGAAACTAAACTAATTACAGACACCAACAGCCATATATATGTTGTCTTTTAACATGAGATTGGTTTTATAGTAAGAAGACTTAAGAATATTGTAAAGATTCGGAAAGGTTGAATATATTTATATAAGTTGGAAAAATAAGGAATTTCAAAATTAGCTCATAGTTTATATTTCGTCTCGTGAAGTGCATTAGATAAACAAATTAAATTTCATATAGTCATAGCTTAATGCTTTTGTTATCAATTGCTGAAAGGTTTGTGGTAATACCTAGATTTACGAAATAATTACAGTGGGTTTTATAAACTTAAAATTTGGACAATCTAGGAACGAAAATTTAAAATATAATTGTCTATATCTCATAAAGTGCACTAGATAATCAATTGAAATTTAAGAGTTATAGCTCTATATTTCAGCTACTAATTGCTAAAAACTTCGTAGTGCTAGCTAATCTTGCTAAACTGTTTCTGCCGGTCTTGAAAAGTTCTATAATTTTGGGAAGAAAAATAAGGAATTTCAAATGTATCTGTCTGTATCTCCTGCAATGAGACAGATTGACAAATTAAATAAAATGGAGTTAGAGCTTCATGTTTCAGTTATCAATTTATAAAAAATATGTGGTTGTATACAGGCTATCTAAATAGTTACAGTGAGGTCTACAAACTTTGACAATCTAAAATTTTGACAATCTCTGAAGGAATTTATCAATTTTAAAATTAGCTCTCAATATTGCATGAAGTGATAAATTGATAAACAAATTGATAAACTTGATAAACAAATAAAATTTCATGAAATTATATCTTAATATTTCAGTTCCTAAGTGCTGGAAACTGAGCGTTTCTAGCTAGTGTAACTAAATAGTTTAAGTCCATGTTACCAATTTCTAAAATTATTACAAACTAAACTTGCGTGCATAATTTTGTACAATTCTTGCCGTGTGCGGCTTCGCATTTTTATGCATAAAGATAAATTCTTCTCCAATGTAGACGACGCAAGGTACCACATGAACTGCTAAAATCTCCTCGATGTACCTGCACCCGTTAAACGTGACTACGGGCGTGAGTCGGTTTGTGCTCCCATAAAAATTGGACCCCAGATCATGCAGTAAGTCCATACGCTCTGAATTTGGCTCTTGCAGCATTCTGCAAATCTCTATCTTCGGTCGCCGGAACACGTTTCTCCTTCGGTTGCCACCATAGAGGCATATTCTGGTCGCATCTGAGAACAAAACAGACCCCCATTAGTCCAATTTAAATGATCCATTGCAAAACGCAGGCGTACTTGACGATAAGCTGGGGTAAGTTTTTGACAAACTGCAGGTCTTGGGGGTCAAGTAACTTTCCTGCAGCCTTCGTCTTACTGTCCACTTATTAATAGCCACTTTTTGTACTTCATGGAGCTGCTGTTGCAGTTGAACAGCATTAAGGTGACGATTTCTTAATGATGATGACACAATAAAGCGAGTCATCCCGAGCCGTTGTAAATCTCCTTCTGCCTGTAACAGGTCTTCTATGAAAGGATTCAGTCTCCCTATAATGTTGGAACACTCTTCGAACCGCGGCGCGTGTCATATCCAGTTGTCCAGCAACAGCTCGCTGTCTAAGTTCCTTTTCGATTAGAACAAAAATTTGGCGGCTCTGCGGTGTAGTATGCATTTAACTAACATACTTGAAAACTAATGAAATTATTAAAAACGAATAATGTGCAAAATTCAATTACAAAGGCAGTAATTACAATATTGCTGTTTGCTTTTCTCGTTATAACCACCGCATAAATACGGTCGTTTCTGTTTATCGGTTGCTCCTATAAACGATAAGCATTCTTGATAAATTTAAACTCATATTAAAGCAAATTAATTTGTCTATCAAACGGAATATTTCTTTATTTCATCTCATAAATAGTTTCTAAAAGAAAAGAGAAATAGTTAAATGCTAAAGTTTACAGTGGTCCGATTTCTATGCGCGCAAGATTAGTAAGAAAAATAAGTAATTTCAAATTTAGCTTTCTATATCTGGCGAAGTACACATGATAAACAAATTAAATTTAATGTTGTTATAACTGTATGTTACAGTTACTAATTATTGCTTTAAACTACGCAGTTATATCTTCTTCTATTTTACCGTCCGTTAGATGCTGTCCTCCCTACGGAAGGTTGGCGATCACTTCTTTAAACGCGCCCCTATCTCTTGCAACGTGAAATATTTGTTCAACACTGAGGTTAGTCCACTCTCTGATATTTCTGAGCCAATATTTCTTTTTTCTTCCTATGCCTTTTCTTCCCTCTATTCTTCCTTGCATGATTACTTGTAGGATGCAATATTTGTCATTACAAAGTATGTGGCCAAGATATACTGTTTTTCTTATTTTGACGATTGACATCAGATTTGTGGCGTGTCCAATTCTTCTTAGTACTTCTTCATTTGTGGTTCCAGCAGTCCAAGGAATTTTAAGTATGCATCTGTAGAGCCACATTGCAAATGCTTTCGATCTTTTTATGGATTGATTGTGGATGTATAACAGCTGAGACCATACATAACATTCTCGAAACCTTAATCTAATGGCTACACCTAATTTCTTATTTGTGAACATTGACCTGTATTTTATAAATCCTGTCCGGACTATTTCTATTCTGACTTTTATCTCCTCATCTTGGTCCAATTTGGAATATATGGTTGCTCCAAGGTATTCATATTTTTCGACCCTCTTTGTTTACTCTCCATTGTAAGTTGTCAATTGGAGTTTTTGAGATGACCATGTATTTGGTTTTTCTTATGTTCATTCTTAGCCCCATTTTTTTGCTTCCCCTATTAATGCTATCTAAAAGGATTTGTAGGTCTTCTATACTCTCGGCCATTATTGCGGTATCGTCAGCATATCTTATGTTATTAATGATGGTCCCTACAATGTTCACACATTCCGTTGTTTCCCATAGTACTTTCTGAAATATTAGCTGTGAATACACATTGAACAATTGTGGTGATAGCACGCAGCCTCGTCTGATGCCTCTTTGAATTTCTATCTGGTTTGTTTCATTGTCATCTACCCTTATAACAGCTATTTGGTTGTAGTATAGATTTTTGATTAGAGTAATATCTTTGGGGTATAGGTTTATGTTTTCTAGTACTTGTATAAGCTTACCGTGTTGAACTCGATCGAACGCTTTTTGGTAACTCATGTAACATATGAACACGCTTTTATTATATTCCCTGCACTTTTGTAATAATACCGTCATTGTAAACAAGGCATCTCAATTTCCCATTCCGCTTCTAAATCCGAACGGTGTGCTGTCTAACTGCTCTTCACATTTTTTATATATTCGCTGTTGGATAACTTTCAGTAAGACTTTCAATGTGTGGCTCATGAGGCTAATTAATCTGCAGTCGTTGCAAGACTTAGGATTATTTTTCTTGGGTATAGGTAATATGATCGTGGTATTTGGGCTTCATTATATATTTTATTAAATACTTTGGATAGACACTCTACATTTTTATCTTTCAAGATTTTCATTAGTTCGGCTGGAATTTCGTCTGGTCTGGTCTCTTTGGTCTAACTAAATTGTTGCACTCAGTTTTGCTAAACTAAACTTTTAACTAAATTGTTGCAGTCAACTTCTTAAATTTACTCAACCTAGAAAAATGAATATTTAGCTGTCTATGTCTCCTGATATGTGCTAGATAAACAAATAAAATTTTATGGAGTAATGGCTTAATGTTTCAGTTACGAATTTCCGACAACTACATAGTTCTAGTTAGTCGAACACGCAAATTTTACCGTTTATTGCATAATCCATGTTATGAGCTTCTAGTACGTGGATGATGGGAATTCTGCTGCAAATTATATAGTTTCGGGTTTTGTGATTTTAATTCGCTTCATAACAGTTGGTTTTAGAATTCCCAATATGTGTTAAACAAATTTATCATGAATCTATTTGAACTAATCTGAAAGTTGTTGCTGCAATAATGTACTGTATGTACTTAAAATGTACTTAAAATTTAGCCAATTAATTGAAATAAATCCTGAATGTAATTATAGTAACCTTTAATAGTTTCACATTTGTGAATATTGGTATGGTTACAAATATAATTCAATATGTCTTTTTTCATTAATGGGCAAAGATAATTTTTGTGTTTCTGAAATCCCGAATGGTGTATCGGTGTTTGGGCCGCGGTAGCAGTCGCGTCCGATTATTACTTCTGGGAAATTACTGCCAATGGCCTAGTTTTTCCAACAAAGTTTCGCCCATCGCATTCAAATCCGCCGCACATATACAAAGAAACATTTTCTCTATTTTCGATTATTGGTCTGAGTGTAATGACCACTGCCGCGCTTTTAATTGAAAATATAAAGTCTCGTTTTCCAATTAAAATTTCCATACTGAATCCCATTTGGAATCGCTTATTTTAATTAAAAAATATATTTCAAAATAATTACTGAGGTTTCGTTAGGATATCTTTGATTATATACAACATAATCCCAGGGAATAAAGATATAAATAACATCGATTTAAATCATATTATTTTATATTATTTTTTTGTCGATTGTCTATTCTGAGTTTGGTAAAGAATATTTATGTTTAAAAAAGTACGAGTATATTATGCTTGATTAAAGTTCTTACTGAATGAGTTTAAATTCAGTTTAAACAAAAATAAAAAAATCTAAATTCAACGAGGATATTTATTATTTTTTATTAGGGATTCCTCTAATGGATGATAATTCATCCAATAGAGTATTTTTTAATAAAAATACACTGGTTTCCCCTGGGATCCTTAAAACCTTTTTAAATTTAAAATATTTCTTAATGCGTTTTATGTACTTATGTACAGAAAACTGACCGCATTAACAAATAAATTATTGTATATGAATGATGCCATTATTATAATCATGTGTGTAAAAGAATCCAAATCCTGCGTAAAAGTCCAATGTAAACCATACGGAGTTATTAAACGATTACTGTTTATTGTTACTATAGCAACAACTCGCGTTACTAAACGGAAAACATTAATATACATCAAAAAGTTTATTTTCACTACGTCTAAATAAATTTTCTGATGTATATTAAAATTGAATTTATTTTTCTTATTATGAATCAAAAAGTTTCGGCCTCTCAGTCTTGATTTATCTGGCTCTAATATAGCTTAACCTTAGGTAAACCGAAGTATTTTAACATACTTCGTAGATAAAATAATCTATAATTACGTGTGTGAAAGGCTTGTCTGCATGAGTTGCGAAGTTTAAATCAACAGCGAATGCGATGAGCCTTTCTTCTTCATACACTTGTATCATAAACTATTATTTTTATAAATAAATCCTACATAAAATCAATAAATTATGAATACCAAATAAATATTATTCGCAAAGGGCTATTGGCCATTAAAAATTGTTCGATTCGGAGTGTTCAGTTTCAGCTTTGAACGTCTATGAAGGTACAGATTGTCAAATTTTCGCAAAAAAAGTTTGCTTAAGAGATTTTCTAAAAATTACAATTTTCAAATTTAATATTTCAGAAAATATTGTAAAAAAAGTATAAATTCCACTATAACCATTTAGTTAATTACTTTAATTGTGTAAATTGTAGAAATTGTGCAAATTATAGTTACTACTTTCAGTTAAGAACTAGTTACAAATTTGTCAAACTTTTTTAAAAAATATTTTTTTTAACTTTTTCATATATGAAAATATTTAATTCCAATTTCATTTTCGACATGATGCAAATGATGATTTGGAACCAATTTTGTTTGTGAACAATCAGAAACAGCCTCTACAGGTTAACTGGAAGAAACCAGTCTAAACTGTACGATATAAAGTCAAGAAAGAAGTCATGAAGTACAAAAAGAAAATTGCCAATGAAAGTTCTTTTCTTTGAAGAAAAAGAACTATTTCTTAATGTAGAAACTAGTCTAAAGAGTAAGAACAAACATGTTGAATGAACAAAGTTTTCAATGAAGAAACTAGTCTATGAAAAACAAAAATAAATCCTTATTGAAGCTAGTAGTCTGATGAAAAAGAACAAACTTGTTAATGAAGGAACTCTTCTATGTTGAGCATTATCAAATTTGTGAAATCGATTAAAATGCTTCGACGTGAAGCAAATTTTAGATGTATATAAAACCTATTGAAACAACAATTTAGACTATCTAGGACCGCAAAGTTTCCAGTAATTTGTTTATGCAGCATAATCCCAGGTAATAAAGATATAAAATACATCGATTTAAAACATATCATTTGATATTATTTTTTTGTCGATTGTCTATTCTGAGTTTGGAAAAGGATATTGATGTTTCAAAAATTATTTTTATATTATGCATGATTAAAGTTTTTGGTGAATGAATTTAAATTTAGTTTTAACGAAAATATAAAATAAAAATATAAATAAAAATTCAAATAGAACATTTATTATTTTTTATTAGGGATTACTCTAATGGATGAAAAATGAAAAAATACACTGGTTTCCCCGGGATCCTTAAAACCTTTTTAAATTTAAAATATTTCTTAATGTATTTTATCTACTCGCACATCAAAAGGAACACATTATCAAATAATTATTTTATGTGAATAATGCCATTATTATAATCGTGCGTAAAATAATCCAAATCGTACCTAAAAGTTCAATGTAAAACAAACGGAGTTTCATTATTAAACAATTTTTAGTTATTTGTATCCAACGAAACAACTCGCGTTGCTAAAGGAAAAACATTGATATACGTCTGAAAATTTATTTGCACTACGTATAAATAAATTGCCTGATGTATATTAAAATTAATATTTTTTTTCTTGTTTTGAATCAAAAAGTCTTGGCCTCTCAGTCTCGATTTATCTGGATCTAATATAACTTAACCTTTGGTAATCCTAAGTATTTTAACATACTTCGTAGATGAAATAATGTATGATACACGTGTGTGAAAGGCTTGTGTGCATGAGTTGCGAAGTTTAAATCACCAGCCGTAGGCGAATGCTTTAATCGCAATGAGTCTATATTCTAAATAAGAAGAGATATAAATTCTAAATAAAATCAATGAATTATGAATACAAAGAAAATATTATTCGCATAGGGCTATTGGCCATTAAAAAATTTTCGATTCGATTTCGATTCTGAGCCTTCCGATCCTTAGCTTTGAAAGTCTAAGAAAGTACAGATTGTCAAATTTACGACAATTTATTTTAAATTTTTATTTTATTATTATTTTATTTAAATTTATTTTAAAAGTGTGTTTAAGAAAATTTCTAAAACTTGCAATTTTCAAAATTAATATTTCCGTAAATATTAAAATTTTACAAAAATTAAATTGTTTTAACTTTTTCATAAATCAAAATAATTAATTCCAATTTCATCCCTCTTCGACAAGATGCAATGATACATGATGATTTGGAACCAATTTTGTTTGTGAACAAATAGAAATAGCCCTTACAGGTAAACTGGCAGAAACCAGTCTAAAATGTACGATATATAAGTTAAAAACTAAAGAATGTGTTTTTTAAAGATGAAACTAATCTAAAAAAAGAATGAAGAAGTCATGAAGTACAAAAAGAAAATTGCCAATGAAAGCTCTTTCCTTTGAAGAACAATTTATTAATGTAATTAAAAACTAAATACAAACTATTTCTTAATGTAGATACTAGTCTAGAAAGAGAAAGAATAAACATGTTAATGAACAAAGTTTTCAATGAAGAAACTAGTATATGAAAAACAAAAAGGAATCCTCATTCAAGCAAGTAGTCTGATGAAAAAGAACAAACTTGTTAATGAAGGAACTCTTCTATGTTGAGCATTATCAAATTTGTGAAATCGATTACAATACTTCGACATGAAGTAAATTTTAGATGTTTATAAAACCTATTGAAACGACAATTTAGACTAGCTAGGACCGCAGAGTTTTCAGTAATTTGTAACTAAAACTTTAAGCTACAACTTCGGTATATTCTATTTGTTTACCAAGTAATCTTCAGGAGATATAGACGCTGAATTTTAAATTCCTTATTTTTCTCCCTAGATTGTGCAAACTTTCCAAAACAGACTAAAACAATTGAGTTACACCAGCTAGACTTACTTTCTTTTCAGCAGTTAGTAACGGAAATATTTAGCTATAACTCCATTAAATTTAATTTGTTTATCAAGCACACCTCGGAAGATATAAATATTCTTCGTATTCTAGAATACCTTAGAAAACCTAGAATGACGCAGTTTTAAGCAACTTGTAACTGAACATCAAGCTATAGCTCCATTAAATTTGGGAAAAAATTAAATTTAATTTCTATACATCTAGAACACTTCAGGAGTTATGCAAAACAAAATTTGACTCTCAATTTTTCTTAATAGATTGTCCACATTTTAGAAATCTTTAAAAGTGACTGTAATTATTTAGTTAAACTAGCTAGAACCGCGTTTCCTTTTGAAATTGATAACTGAAATATTAATCCATTATAAGTCCATTAAATTTTATTTGTTTATCTAGCACACTTCGATAGATATAGATACCGAAATTAGAATTTACTTGTTTCACTTTCCAAGTTATGCAAATTTTAGTAATTTTTAAAACAGACTGAAATAATTTAGTTACACTACGCGGGAGTGAACCTTGACGTGGTGTGGGGGCCCAGTTGGCCAACAGTCAATGAGACTCCCCGGGGTGTCCATCCGTTGAAAATCAATCCGTTGAAAAAGCGCCAAGGGGATGCGAGACGAAGGTCAATTGCTAATCACTCTGGGACTCTTCACATCCTTTAGCAGTGAACAGTCTCCCTTCAATAGAATCACTTTCACTCTTTGAACTATCAGCCTACCTTGGCTAACTCTTGGTCCTTCAAGCTCTCGAAGCTATCAATACTTTGATATTGAGAGTCAGAGAGCAAAAATCTATCCTATCTATTCCAACTTCTACCTGTCCCCAAAACGAAGGTGTTAAGCGACCCGTGCTTATCAGTGCACCAGCAGGTGTAGGCGCAGGGGCTAATAATGCGTCATAACGGAGCCTACTGGATACCAGGCGACCTCCAGCAGTAATTAGCCAAACCCTTTTATTGTTTACAGAAAACCAATATCGTATGGAATCTAAAACAAAAACAAAATCACAGGGTGAAGACACTGCCATGACGGAGTCTTCCCCTCAACCGACCGTTGACGCTCAGACGAAGACGGCCCAGAGCCTAAAACCAGCACCTGGCACGTCCGAGCAGCTGACAGTCCAGACTTCAAGTCAAGGACAGTCTACTGCCAAGGAAAGCCAAGGAAGCAGCAAATACTCTGAAGAGGACATGACGACGAAGATCGGCAACATGTCCCTAAAGAGAGTAAAGCTGAATGCAAAAGAACGCAGAGAGCACAACAAAAAGCTCTGCGAGGCTAAAGGAGTCAAATATGACCCAAACTTCAAGAGAAAGAAGCACTTAGCCAAAAAGCATGCCGACTCTGACCAGGTTAAGAAAACCACAGTCTCAGTAGGCCCACATCAAAGCCAACCTAAGAAGAGACAGCGCTCAGATGCTACTCCTTCTCCGGCGACTGAAAACAAGCGACAAAGAACGGCAGATAGGTCATCGAAGTCAGTGGCAAGTACCTCCAGAAACCTCGATTTCGCAGAGGCTGCGGCCACTGTCAAAATGGCCATTTACCTACCTGACTACCCTGTAGGAAAACTGACCAAAGAGCAAGGCGACCTAGTCAGAGATTCTCTCATAGAAACTATATTTAATATAGACAGCGAGAACTTGCCCCACATTACTAGTCACTACTATGAAGCTGGAACCTACGTGGTAGCGTGCAAGGACGAGTTCACCCAGCTTTGGCTGACAGAACACGTTCCTAAGCTGCTCCCGTGGGAAGACGCAAAACTAGTAGTGAAAGAGAGGACTAAGGTAGTCAACTCAGCACGAGTGGTGTTCAACGTACCCCAGTGGTACGACAAACAAAAGCCGGAGGCGATCCTAAAGTTCCTGCAAAAGCAGAACAAAAGAAAGGTCGACCTAAGAACCGAGTACTGGCACATCCTCCACGTCAAAAGCAACGAAGGGGGAGGTAGAACGTTCGCAGCCATGATCGATGAAGAAGCAAAGAAAGCTCTTCAAGAGATTGGCTGCGTAGCGCACATCGGGCTCAACAAGGTGACGTTTACTATCCGCTCCAGGCTTAGTAAAGACGAACCTTCAAGTAGTTCAAATTAACCTACATCACAGCAAAGCGGCCACTGCAGCCCTCTGCAGAAAGCTGCTAGCTGATGACATCGATTTAGCAATGATCCAAGAGCCCTATATTGTCAAGGGGCGAATCTGTGGCTTAGGCGATGCTAAAGGTAAGCTGATATATAATGATCAGAATCCCAGAACTTGCATTCTAGTGAGGAAAAATTTGAAATTTCTTCCTCTAATGGAATTCTGTTCTAGAGATATTACAACCGTAAAAATACAATGGAGCACGAGAGAAAGAGAGAACAGAGCAATTCTTAGCTCAGTCTACCTACCCTACGACTCCATTGATCTTCCGCCCAGCAAAGAAACGGCAGACCTAGTAAGTTCCGCTCAACAGGAAAATCTAGAGCTGATCCTCTGCTGCGATGCGAACTCCCACCACACCACATGGGGAAGCACCAACTGCAATCTAAGAGGTGAGTCTCTTTTTGAATACATTATTACTAACAATCTAATAGTTGTTAATGAAGGTAACTCTCCCACCTTTGAAAACGCTATAAGAAAAGAGGTAATTGATATAACTGCCACGACAATGGCAATATCGCGGTCAGTCAAACGATGGCAAGTCCTGAACGAACCATCGCTTTCCGACCATAAATATATTAGCTTTGAACTGTCTCAAAAGGAAGTAATACCTGAACCCTATTACAACCCGAGAAAGACGGACTGGGCTAAATACGAACAAGAACTACATAAAAAGATAGAGCATGTTCGATTCAAATCTTCTCAGGTAAAAGATCTAGATACAAATGCCCACAAGCTAAAAGAGGCAGTGGTTGACTCTTATAAAAGCTGCTGTCCTCAATCAAAGCCAAGTGAGCAAAGAGGTAAAAAACAACCACAATGGTGGAACAAGGATCTCGAAAAGACCAGGCGAGAAGTCAGAAGCCTTTTCAACAGATCTAGAAGAACCAAAGGCTGGGACAGCTATCATAGAGCCCTCACAGACTATAGTAACAAAATCAAGACTGCCAAAACAGAAGCTTGGAAAAAATATTGCCAAGAGATAGAGACGACGCATTCCACAGCGAGGCTCCATAAAATTCTCTCAAAGCAAGCTTCGAATCCCGTAGGCACCCTCAAAAAAGCAGACGGGGACTTCACAGCAAATGAACGTGAAACACTGCTACATCTTGTAGGCACGCATTTTCCAGGGGCTGCTGAAAACCACACTCCTTTCCACTCAAGCCATACGGCAACCAGAGAGGACTGGAATGTGGCAAAAAGAATTATCACAACAGAGAGAATTAAATGGGCAATCAAACTTTTCAGCCCCTACAAATCTCCTGGAACAGATAGCATATATCCAATAATGCTTCAGAAAGGCATGAATATCATACTCCACCCTCTTAAGGACCTATTTAGAGCAAGTCTAGCACTAGGACATGTTCCATTAACCTGGAGAGAGACATGAGTGGTATTTATCCCAAAACCAGGCAAATCTAGCTATGCCGAAGCTAAATCCTATAGACCAATCAGCCTGACATCATTCTTTCTAAAAACCTTAGAAAGACTGATAGACAGACATTGGAGAGAAGAAGCGCTGATTAGATCTCCGCTTCATACATACCAACACGCTTACCAAACAGGAAAGTCATGCGAAACAGCGTTACACCAGTTAGTAAGTAAAATTGAGAAAACTTTGGAGAACAAAAAAGTTGCCCTAGGTGCTTTCTTAGATATAGAAGGAGCCTTCGATAACACATCTTACATCTCAATAGAAAACGCAAAGGTCAATCACCACGTAGATAACACTACGACCAGATGGACCATGTCGATGCTTAACAGCAGAACTGTAAAAGTTAAACTACTGGAAGAAGAGATAACCATGTCAACAACAAGAGGTTGCCCCCAAGGCGGCGTACTGTCACCACTTTTGTGGTGCCTAACAGTTGACGAGCTACTAATCACCCTTAACAAAAGAGGGTTCTTCACTCAAGGATATGCCGATGATATCGTCATACTGATTCAAGGTAAACACCAAAGAACGGTTGAAGAAATCATGAAGGCAGCCTTGAATATTACAGAGTCCTGGTGTTCGACAGGAGACCTAAGAATCAACCCTGCGAAAGCCACCCTGATCCCTTTCACAAATAGGAAGAAAATCACAAACCAAACCAATACCTCAATATTTGGGAAACCTGTTCAATGGAGCAACGAAGTCAAATACCTAGGACTTACACTAGATTCCAAACTAACATGGAATCCCCACATGAACAAGACAATCTCCAGATGCAAACAAACGCTGATGATAAGTAAACGAGCCATAGGTAGCACATGGGGTCTCAAACCGGAACTGACTCACTGGCTATACAAAACTATAGTTCGACCAATACTAACCTACAGCATAGTAACCTGGTGGTCTAAACTACAACAATCAACTGCTGTTGCAAAATTAAGCAGGATACAACATCTAGCGAATCTATGCACCACAGGAGCCTTTAGAACTACCTCTGGATTAGCATTAGACGTGATACTAGATACACCGCCATTAGACATCTTTCTAAAAGGAGAAGCAAGAATGGCGGCATACCGACTACAATGCGCGGGTCAATGGATCGCAGCCAGTAGGATCGGGCTTACGAAAATCATGACGGCAGTCAGAATACCGTTGATGGAAATGAGAACCGACAGTACCAACAAGTCATTCCATTTCGAAAAATCATTCACCGTACACATAGATCCAAGCTGGAAACCGGACCAGCTTCCCACCCCTACGAACAAGAACATAATCTTTTACACGGATGGTTCAATGTTTGAAGGAAGGGCCGGATCGGGCCTGTACAGCAAAAATCCCAAAATTAGGGAATCAGCCAGCCTAGGCGAACACTGCACGATATTCCAAGCAGAAGTACACGCATTACTATTGGGTGCTACTGAATGCCACAGACAAAAATATCGGAACAGAAACATTTATTTTATATCTGATAGTCAAGCAGCGCTAAAAGCACTAGAGGCCTGCAGTACAAAATCAAGAATCATAAAAGAATGCAAAGAAATACTACATACACTAGGCCAACAGAACACAGTAAAAATCATCTGGGTTCGCGGGCATAGTGGTATAGAGGGAAACGAACATGCAGACGACCTAGCAAAACAAGGTGCCCGCAAGAAACTAGTTGGTCCCGAACCGAGCATAGGTATAGAAAAAGCCTGCGCCAGAGCATCCATCAATGATTGGATGAAAAATAAACACAAACTCAGATGGAACTCCTATGATAAAGCAACCCATTGCAGGAAGCTAATAGACTCACCTAATCCCAATATAGCAAAGGACCTGTTAAAACTAAACAAAGCTCACACGAAGCAGATAGTTAGTTTACTAACAGGCACTGGCGGATTTAGAGAATTCATGCATAAAGTAAAAATCTACCGAGACGAACCTTTATGTAGACTCTGCGGAGAGGAAGATGAAACAGCAAACCACGTACTCTTCGAATGCCCTGCCCTAGAACGAATGCGACACCAGCTCGACTGGAACCAACAAACCACATGGGAACCAAAACTTGTAGGAAAACTAAGGAAACTAGTCAGTGACACAGACGTCGGACTGCAAGTTTGATATCAACCGACAGCACAATAAGCCTTAAGGTTGACGTGCGCCAAACCCTTAGAGGAAGTCGGGAATCTAATCTAATCTAATCTAGTTACACTAGATAAAAACGTTTAATTTTTAGAATTTATTAACAGAAATATTAAGCTGTAAGTCCATTAAACTTAATTTGTTTTTATAGCACATATCTGGAGATATAGATATTTTTCTACGTAGATTTTACATATTTTAGTAGCAAAACAAAGTGAAACCATTTAGTTAGACTAGCTTCAGGAGATATAGGCAGAGAGGACGTATCATTTTAAAATCGCAATAGGGAATATGCATCATTTTTTTATATATGCTTAATTCACTTCTTACTTCGCTTAACATAGTTAATATAATAATATAAATTATTTTAATAATATAAATACTGTTGAAAGTATTTCAACTGATTTTTAAAATTATTTATAATATTCAGATTAAATTTGTCCTGTTTGAACGGCCCCATTTAACGCGCGCTTTGGATGACGTCGCATACACTTGACATTCAGTGTTGCATAGCCTATTTGCATAGATAGTTAAAGATGTTCATTTTAATTATGCTATTTCTATAATGGAAAAAGCTAAAAAAATATTTTATAGATAATATATGGAATGGTACTATGCAATGTACCGGAATGCAAAAACACTAATTGTAAGTACACCAGATACTGTGTTTGACAAAGTCTAAATCGAGATGTATAGTCCACCCTACCTACATCGACGCCGATAAATTTCAACGTGTACGTGAAAGGCGATGCGTTTCGCAAATTTGAATTTCGCTCGCATATTATGGACTTTTTAATTTAAGTTTTATGGCATTAAATACAAACTAAATGAAAAAATAATAGTATAGGTGTAATATCAAGATCATAAAGTATCGTGGATAAAAAAATTAAGCAAATTTAAGTCACTTGCATATTCCCTATTTTCGTTCCTAGATTGTCCAAATTTTAAATGTTTGCAAAAACTGTAACTATTTATTTGGACTAGCTATAACCGCGCACTCTTTAGCAATTGCTAAATGAAATCTTGAGCTTTAACTCCGATCAATTTTATTTGTTTAGTTGGCACACTTCAGGCGATATAAACATTTGACATTACCAAACACTTTACAACACGTTACATTTGGAAATTCCTCTTATTTCTTCCTAGATTGAGTAAATTTTAGATGTTTGCAAAACCTACTGAAACAATTTAGTTAGACTAGCTAGGACTGCAAAGTTTCCAGTAATTTTTAACTAAAACTTTAAGCTAAAACGATGTATTTTATATGTTTATATAGTACACTTCAGGAAGTAAAGAGGGCTAGATTTTAAATTCCTTATTTTTCTTCCTAGAAGGTGCAAAGTTTCCAAAATACACTAGAACAATTGAATTACACCAGCTAATACAACTTAGTTTTTAGCAGTTAGTAACTGAAATATTAAGCTATAACTCTATTAAATTTAATTTGTTTATCTAGCACACTTCAGGAGATGTAGATATTCTTCGTACTAGACTGTGTTAATCTTGGAAGCAAAACCAGTTGAAACCATTTAGTTAGACTACCTAGTATCGCACAGTTTTCAGCAACTTGTAACTGAACATTAAGTTATAACCCATTAAATTTTGTTTGTTTATCTAGAACACGTCAGGACATATAGACAACAAAATTTGAGATTGACAATTTTCTTAATAGATTGTCCACATTTTAATAATAATAATATAAGTTTATTCACTTAGAAAGTGTGGATGCGATACTCAAAATAAATACTTGGATAGAATAATTACATGAATACAATAAATATCTGAAAACGTTAAATACATTAATGCAATAAATACATTAGCATAACAAACACTATAATACGATAAATGCAACAAAAATACAATTAAAGAAAAAAATGCATTGAACACCATGATATATACAAAGTTAACTAAGTTTAGCTAACCAATGAACGTTAACATACACTGTATTATACATTCTTCTAGAAATTCAGCTATTTAATAGTATGATCCGTGGGCGAGGATAGATTTAACATCACGCTTAAATATTGTATAGTCCTTTACTTTTATCTCTTCATCCTGTTTATTAAATAATTTAATTCCCGTATAGATTAAAGACTTCTTCATATAGATATCTTCCCGTATAGATATAAGGCCGTGTTATGCTTTGGGCAAGATAGTAGAGTGCCATTGCCTTGTATGGTGATTGTGCGAATCCGCTAGTGTCTCGAAGCTTCTTATATGATATTTAGTATAACTTAACACCTTTAACATATAAATTGCAGGCAAAATAAATGCAAAAATGCAGGAAGTATATAGTACTCTTTGAAATATGTTCTACATCTTTGTCTACAATTTAGACCAAATATCTGTCAAATTATCCTCTTTTGCATAATAAAGCATCTAATAAATGTGAATGTGCTTCCAAGTCCACTGATTTTTTTAAATGTAGGATTGCGAAGTAGGCGCTAGCTAACTTCCTACTAACAATGTGTATGTGTTTCGATCAGCTAAGATTTGAGTCTAGTCGCAAGCCTAAAAAGTTGTTTCTTTCTTTCAATTGATGGATCTTATCGTCGATGATAAGCTAGAAATTGGACGGTATTTTCCACATTTTAGCAAAATAAATGCATATTGCTCTGTCCTCGTTTAGTATCAGTCAATTTGCTTGACACCATGCCTTTACTTCGACAACCCTTTTAACCTTCACTTCAAAATCTTCAATGTTATTTGCGGTGACAACTATATTCATATCGTCAGTAAATAGTATAATGTCTGCTTTAACATGTGCTGGGAGGTCGTTCACAAACAATAGAATTAACAGTGGTCTCAGAACTGATCCTTGTGGCAACCTTATACATAAATCCTTGATACTGGACTGTAAAACTGTTGAGTATTGTTCGCACTTACAACTAATTTTCGCTTTGTAAGGAACGATCGTATCAATCCGGAAAATGTTCCCCGAAATCCATAGCATTCAAGTTTTTCCACCACAGAGTCTACATTTACCTATCAAAAGCCTTAGACAGATCAAAAAAGAGACCCATTACATGCTTTCCAGCATCTAGTTCTTTTATTATTAATCTAGTTAGGTTGGAAGACGTTGTCTATTGTGCTCTCTATTGATCTCTGTGTTTTAAAACCATGTTGGCAATTATTAAATAGGTTATATTTTTCTAAATATATAATCATTTTATTGTAGATCAGACGATCAAACATTTTGAAGAAGGTGGAGATTGGCCTGTAATTATTCATGCCCTCAGTGTTTGCTTTTTTATACAATGGAACAACGAGGGCTACTTTCAGTATAGATGGATAAATGACTGAACTAATGCATTTATTGTAGAGTATCAGTAAAGGGTTCTCAATGACCTCAAGTAAGTATTTAATAGTTTTTATGGAAAATCCATCCACACCAGATAAATTTGTAGCTGCCAAATTTTTAATGACCGTGTTCATTACCATGTTCATTCAAATATCGTTCGTATCTATATCAGGCATGAAGAAGAAGTGCAGGGTTTTGAGGTTGGGCTTTGTGCATTGAGTGTTTTGAGGGCACCACGAAGTTTTTTCTGATTAAATTTAAGGCTATACTTGAGAAGTGATTAGCAAATGCTTCAGCAACTTGAGATTTTATAACCATTTTACTACTTATTTTAAGTGCGATTGCTGTACTCCTTTTCTGCTTCCCTAGAGATTGGTTTATAATTGGCCCATATATCTCTAGCTTTGTTGTTTGACTCTTGATTGAATTCGATTCCTAATAAAGCTCTTCTTCAGTAGCAATATTTATGGTATGCTCACGTTTCTTAGATTTGTATTTTTTTTTAAGTGCTAGATCATTTAATGTATAAGATAGCCAGTATAAGTTTTTTAGGTGTATGCCTTCTTGAATTAGAGTGTTTGGAATCCAATTTTTAGAATTGTAGCTATTTTTTATATTCAAGGGGACACATCTCATCTAAAGAGGAAGTTAGTCTGACAATAAAAGTCTTAAAAGCAGTTTCTACATCATCCCCTAAACTTGCCGCGTCAAATTTTAAAAACAGTTTGGAATAAAACCTGTACAAAATTAAATTTTTATTTTTGTATATAATTATATAATTTATATAATTTTAGTCAAGGAAATTGCAAAAAAAACTCAATTTCAAACCAAAAACAAATTTTCATAGCAAAAACTGCAAAAACGAAATTTTAAAATAATGACGTGTCCGGCGTGAAAACGGACAAACGTCGAAAACGCACAGGTCCTGTGGCGCAACGGATAACTACTATTAGAATGGACTCCACTAGTATCTCTATTATTTTATTTATTTATTTTTATTATTAGAGGAAATATTCAAACGTTAACGGCGTCCTTTTAATTAACTTTTTACATTTCTCTGAAGTGTGCTAGATAAACAAATACAATTTACCAGAGTTATAGTTACAGTCACTTTTTCAAACGTTTAAACATTTGAAATGCTAGAACAGAAATTAACATTTCAAAATTAACATAATAAATTAACCTTATATGTCCATATCTCTTGTCTATAACTCCTGAAGCTAGTCTTATCAAGTGGTTTCAGTCTGTTTTGCTTCTAAAACTTGCACTGTCTAGGAAGAAAAATATCTATATCTGAAATATATATATATATATATATATATATATATATATATATATATATATATATATATATATATATATATATATATATATATTTATATATATATATATATATATATATATATATATATATATATATATACTAACTGCTGAAAACTAAGCGGTTTTAGTTAATGCAACTAAACTGTTTCAGCCTGTTTTTAAAACTTTGCATAACTTGGAAAGACAAGGAATTTAAAATTTTACAATCTGGATCTCTTAAAATGTGCTAGATAAACAAATAAAATTGAATGGAGTAATAACTAAATATCTCATATCTATATATCTCAATTGCTGGTGCAATAGCTTAAGCGATTCTATCTACTCTAACTAATTAGTTACAGTAAATAAACAAACCAAATTGAATGGAGTTATAACTTAATGCTCAGTTACAAATTGCTGAAAATTGCGCGATTCTAGCTAGTTTCATAAAATGGTGGCAGCTGTTTGATAAGTTATTGACTTTTTGAAAAATAGCGTTTTATTTAGTCCACCGTTTTTCCAATTTGTTAATTCCATACAAATAATAGGTTTCCTCAAGGCCCACAAAATAGGCGTTTGTTTCAGTGAAGACCTGATCATTAGACCAAAATCTTCTTCGACCCAGCCATTTCTTGGATTTGGAAACAGAAAATAGTCACAGGGAACTAAATCTGGAGAATATGCTAGGTTAGGTAGCTGCAGAAGATTGCGCTTATGGTCGAGTGTGAGTAATCGCGGCAACCATCGCGCGGATAGCTTCATGTTCAAATATTCAAGTAAAATGTACAGCTTCGGCCGCCTTGCGCACTTTATATCATTCTATGGATTTTATCGACGATTTGTTTCGCGAATTTTCACCAAAATCAACAAAAAATGTCAGAATTGTTGTTATGATTTCTCACAGGAAATTGAATGCTCTGCAAGTTTTATTCGAAACGTTTTTCTACATTTTGCTTAGTTTTCAGGATATTAGTCAGAGAAACTCACTCAAATTTTGTACTTTTCACTCGTTAAATACACGTTTCAAACACGAGTTTTATACGAACTTTCCCCAAAATGAACGTCAAAGCTCTGAATAATTTTTAATTTTCTCATAGGAAATTGAATGCTCTACAGGTTTTATTCGAAACTTTCTTCTAGATTTTGCTTACTTTTCAAAAAATTCTTCAGAGAAACTCAAATTTGCTCACTTTTCTCTCAATAAACACGCGATTTATCGCTTAAATTTTGACTTAAAAGCAACGACAAATCTCAACAATTTTTATGTTTTCTTATAGAAAATTTCATGTTCTATTAGTTTTTTTCGAAATTTTGCTTAATTTTCGAAATATTTGGACTAGAAACAATATCCTTAGCTCATTTGCTTTGAAAGTCTTCAAATAGTAAATAAATGACCTTCGATAGATTACTTAGAGCGGTGGACTGTAGAATTTACACATAAAGTAGACAACCATGGGTCTCTAGTATTTATTTATTTTTAATATTTTTGAATTATGAATTTGTGTCTATTCAATTAACATTTAACGTTTCTCTTACACAATCGGCCGGATAAACAGTTAAATTTTAAATTCCTTGTTTTTCTTCTCAGATTGTCCAAATTTTATAAGCAAAACCCGTTTGTAACTATTTAGTTAGACTTGCTTGAACCCCGTGCTTTTCAGCAATTTGTAACTCAAACATTAAGCTGTAACTCCGTAGAATTTTATTTGTTTATGTAACAGACTTCAAGAGATTTAGAGAGTTGAATTTAAAATTCCTTTTTTGCTTCTGAGATTGTGCAAATTTTATATGTTGTAAAACCGTCTTAAACAATTTATTGTTAGTTTTACTTGAAAACTAATTAGACTTGAATGTTTAATTCCTACGCTTAGATGGTTCTCACATCTTAACACAAATAATAAAATTAAAATTAAGTCGTAGTAGAAATTGATATATTATTAAGAAATGTTGAGAAGTAATTTGAAGTAATTCATTACAGTTATAAAAAAGCTTCGTTTGTTTTGAATTGATTTGTTAGTTAGATTTGTGAAATTTTTGCAAAGCAAATAAATTTAAGAAAAATTCTAAAATTTGTATTTTTAGGGTTCCGTACCGAAACCGAACCCTCATAAGATCACTTTGTTGTCCGTCTGTCTATCTGTCTGTCCGTCTGTCTGTCTGTCTGTCTGTCAAGACCATTTTTCTCAGGAACGCGTAGAGGTAACAAGTTGAAATTTGTATCAAATACTCGGTCTCTTTCAGCTGTGAAAAAGATAAAAAAATACTAAGAAAAACTTTTATTTTGGAAGATTTGCCATTTGTACCTTGCTTTTGAAAAAACTAGCCCTAATAGTATTTTGAATTAAAAAAATTTGCAAATTTGCAGATTTTTTACTTTGTCATCCCGCGGCCTGTATAGTGTTAATAATATTATAAATATTAATTACGTAAAGTTGAAGACAGAAAATTGAATATTTTAAAAATTGTCATACTTTTTTCACGTCTTGCGAAAATTGGGCTATTGAAACTATTGAAAGCATTAAATCAAAATTTGCATAATTTCCTAATAATATTATACTACTATATTTTATTTAAGCTGGTAATTTTTTGGCAAAAAAACCGGCCAAGTGCGAGTTGTGACTCGCGCACCGAGGGTTCCAGGTACAAACTTGTAAGTAAGGTATCTTTAGGAGGACCTAACTGTATGCAACCCATATGCTTCTGGTGCCTGACAATACCACGCAACACATTAGAGTATTTTTAAAAGTTTCTAATAGTAAATTCGTTCTTCTGGCTAGGATGCAAATCTAAAATTCGACCGTCAACAGTATCTAAAACCCAATTACTTCTCGGTTCCTCGCAAAGCAACATTTTTCGAAAAATTCTTAATTCTACAAGGCTCGGTACAGAATATTACCACAATTACCACAATTCCAAATGTGGTTCAGAAAGGGTATAATATTTTTCGAAAATGATGGGGAAACTCCAAACCTTCCAAAAACTTTAGTAAAAGCATATAATACATAATAATAATAACATAAATTTGGAGATTTTGCTCGACTTCAGTTCCTCATGGTGTTGTCGAAAGCCCAAGTAACAGTCTCGCGCAATCGAGAAAAAACTCAAGATGTTCTAAACGAAAATTTCTCAAAACCTCAGGAAATCAAACCGATTCTCCAATTTCGTTTCTTCAAAAGATTCGCCGACGAAATGGAGAACTGCTAAAAGTTCTTCAGTCGGCTTTCAAAAATAATGTATTGTTACGTTAACAACTCCTATACTCTGCTTAACATATTTCATAACATATAACATATATATTTCATAATATTTTCCTCGTCAGCTAACATACAGGGTTTTTCAAAAAGAATATACGTATTTCGCATGCATATATTTATTAAACTTGAAGACAAACGAACATGAAACTTTGCTCACATATTTACGAACCTCTCAAGTTTAGATTACAGATGTTCAAAACGTCCTCCATAAGCGACACGAACAATATCACTCCGATACTCAAATTCCCCCCATACTCGGGCAAGCATGTCCTTTGTCACTGATGTTATAGATCCGGTTCTTCAACTCTTTCAGGTTCTGTGGAAGTGGTGTTAAATAAACGTTGTCTTTAACGAAACCCCACAGGAAGTAGTCACAGGATGCCCACCTGAGACATGCTAAGTCGTTAGCTCCTTGAGGACCAATTCAACGGTTCGGTAGAGTTTCATTCAGATATTCAAGCACTTGGTGACAGTGACGGGGTGCCCCTTCTTGTTGAAAAATGAAGTTGTCTTCGTGCAAACTCGGAAACAACGATTTTTTAACATAGCGAGATACTGCTGACCGTTAACCGTGTTGCCATCAAAGAAGAATTATAAAGCTATTAATATAAACTAGGCTATGTATTCGTTTCACAAATAGCCGAGCCGAGGCGCATCGATCGATAGTTTGGACAAAATAATACTTTGTAATACGTATATTCTTTTTGAAACACCCTGTATTTAAAATTGAGAAAACGTAGCAGTACATCAACAGACTGCTATGGGTTAAGAGAGTGAGTTAATTTTGATTATTTTCTCTTGTTTATAAAAAAAAGTTTCAGTAATTTTTGCAATACAAGTAAATTTTAGAAAATTTCTTACTTTTGCAATTTTCAACCTAGAAAACTGAAACTTTGCAAAAATTAATGTTTTTATATTATTCAGAAATTGTGCAAATTTGAATAAATTGTTTCCAATTATAAAAAAGAATTCTTTCCGAAATTTCCTCAAAATATGGAATTTTAAGTTAATTAATTGAAACAAACATGACAAAATAAATATAATAGAATAATATATTTATATAAAGCTGTAAACCTTAAAAAAATAATCATATTGAATTAAGATGCATAGAGCTATCGCCCATCTAACTTTTTCCCCAAATTCTTTCCTTTCTATTTTTTCTAAGAGATTTTCCCTTCGGGCAAAATGTTTTCTCGATAAATATTTTCGAGAGCGATTGGCTTTAAAGTAGAAAAACATCGTCGAGATCTCCACAGGGGTGACTTATTACCACCCTAAGTGGATTGCAGCTCGAATACAGAAAACTCTCAGATTGATAAGAAAAGCAAAAAACACGAATATATATATATATATATATATATATATATATATATATATATATATATATATATAAAATGTCCAAAACATAATGAATATTAAACAATTTATTTTATTTTATTACGTAAAGCCATGTCAAAAGAAGACATTGATAATTAAATCAATCACTAATATTTTAAGTATTTAGTAAAATATTGAAATATACTGTTAATATTAAGTTTTGTTTGGTAATGTTAAGAGAAACAAATTGTGATTAAAGTGTTGATTTAAACCTGTTTTTGATGTAATAATATGATAGTCTAAATTGTAATGATGCAGATTTAGTTTGGGATTTCGGATAATAGGCACCGCGATTTCAATTTAATTGCGAAATAATTATGAGCGAGTTTGTTTGAAACCGTTTGATAATAAAACGTTTTGTGAAAAGGCGGCCCCCAAAAGCGTTTGAAATCCGCGGCGGTGAAAGCCGATTTTCCAAAACAGAAATTAGCTACATTATAATCTCGTCTATGTAGCCGCTAGTCTGCACACACTGTGCACAATACATACACCAGTTTACACAGCTCACACCCATCCATTGATGAAACCACTCGCACACACAGCGGCTCCGTTGTTTGATTATTTCGACCTACTTATTGTTATGCAACACGTAAAGGGGATTGTGCGTGGGCGAAAACAGTTTTTTTTTGCAGAAAAAAATATGCTCGACAATGGAAACTTCATTGAAAGTTTGTTTTGGGTGGGAAATTTGCATCGCTTTGGCAAAATTTACATTCGTTTGGAAATCGTCGCCCACACTCAAGCTTCTCTTGATCATTTTAGACACTGTTAACAACAAGTTCAATACGTTTTACATGCACATATGCTCATGTCACACTAGTTTACTATGGTAATATTTTGTTCATTTAATTTATATCGTATTTTTAATTATAATTGTATTAGCTAGTTATGTTATAAACTACATCAACAGAAACACCATTAGATATTATAAGGCTCTTTTGTCTTGTATATCTAGTCGCGTTTTGTCTTCTATTGTCTTGTCTTCTATTGCTATTCTTGTCTGTCTAGTTATGTCAGTCTAGTCTTGTCTATCTAGACTTGTCTCTCTAGTCCTGGCTGCCTAGTCTTCTCCGTCTAGTGACGCTTAGTTTGTCTATTTAGTCTTGTCAGTCTAGTCCTGTCTTGGATATCTAGGCTTTTATGCTTAATCTTGTCCGTCTAGTGACGCCTGTTTAATCTTGTCTGACTAGTCTTGTCTTCCTTGTCTTGTCTGCCTAGTATTGTCTATCCAGTAGTATCTGTCTAGCCTTACATATCTAGTCTTCTCTGTCTAATCTTGTCCGTTTGGTCTCTTCTGTTTAGTATTCTCTGTCTAGTCTTACAAGGACGTAGAGCCTCGGTGGTCCGCCTTAAAGAAAGCTTTAGAAACCCGAGGTTGATACAAGCACAAGCGGGTATGCACAAGTGGGTATGCACAAGTCTCTAAAAAACAACAGTGGATGACAAACGAAATTCTTCAACTTATTAACGAGAGAAGGAAACACAAAGCCACAGACAATAACCGGTACAGGGAGTTGAACAGGGTCTCACCGCCCTCAAATCTCACCGCCGTCAAGGTCTCACCGCCGTCAAATTGCCGAAAAGCAAAGAAAGGATGGCTAGCTGAAATGCAGTGAAATGGAGACACTAGAAAAAAATGCACGACTCGTTTACTCCCCCCAAGAATATCAAGAAATTCGCAAAACACAAGAAGCAGGTCTACGGTATTTTGAAAGATATTGACCACAAGATTTTAACGAGCGTTGAGGAAAGCTAAAAAGATGGAAGGAGTATGTTGAGGCTCTCTTCAATGACATAAGACCTCAACTACCACCTAGATACGATGATATCAACGAGCCCAGTCCTGCTGTTACGATAGAGGAAGTGAAACGTGCAATAAAACTTCAAAAAAATGACAAGGCCGTAGAACCAGACCAGATTCACGCGGAAGCCTTGAAATTGATCGTTAATGTAGATGATGATACTTGATCCTTGTTCCTTGTTCAACTCAATAAAAGAAACTAGGAAAATACGAACGGACTGGCTGAGGTTTTGTTGACGTTACTGACGATTACTTATCCCAAAAAAGCGAACGATTTTCAATGCGACGTCCACCGAATGATAAGCCTGAGGGTGTCAAGGTCTTTCTACGTATCGTGCACACTCGCATTAGCGTTAGATGCGAGGATTTAGGAAAGGAGTGGTTTCTCTCAACGTTCTCGCACAGCGATGCAGAGACAAGAATGACGATATATACGCCTGATTTATTAGCCACCGAAAAGCTTTCGACTGTGTCTAGCACCAGAAGCTCATTGAGATTCACAAATACACAGAAGTCGATGAGGGAGACATCACGCCGCTGTACTGGCATCAAACTGCACAGATTAGGATAAAGGGTATAACATCCGTAGAAACATAAATCAGACAAGGGTGTGTCCTGCCGATCGATCGATAACCATGGTTTTTCCCCCCGAGGGGGGAGGGCTGTTGTAGGGGATGACCCTTTTCAGCCTGGGTGTGGATGTGGATGACAGGACGACTTGAAGATATTGTTGTTGTTGTTGTGGCATGTTGCTGTGGTGGCGTTGTTGATGTGGCGTTGTTGTTGGGCGTTCTTGATGCGGAGTGTTGCGCGACGTGCAGGTTGGCGTGGGGGGTTCGGGGATGCTGTTTTGTGTTTTTTTTAATTTATTTTTTTTTTCTACCCCCATGATTGGTTGGGGCCGGTTCTTTTTTCAATTAATTTTTTTTTTATTTATTATTTATTTTATTATATTTTTTTTTCTTCTTGTTATTTCCTTGTATCCTGTATCCTTGTATCCTGCTCCCTCTCCTCTTCAATATATACTCGGAGGTAGTGTTCCGAGAGGCACTGGTGGATGTGAAAGAGGGCAGGAAGATCAATGGCACCGTTATTAATAATAGTACTTTAATATAAGTACTGAGGAGAATAGGTAAAGGTAAAGAGCTGATGACAACCGTCAAAGAATGAAAGTTCCAATATATCGGGCACCTTGTGAGAGCGTTACGAGATCCTTCGACTCGTCATAGAGGGAACGGTCGAGGGCAAACGATCTGCGGGCAGACGGCAGAACTCGTGGCTAAAGGATCTGCGTCAATGGTTCGGACGGACATCTATAGAGATTTTCAGAGGTGCAGTTTCACGCACTATTATAGCTAGTTGGATCGCCAGCCTTCGATAGGAGACGGCGTCCTAAGAAGAAGAAGTCTAGTCTTAGCTGTCTAACCTTTTCTGTCTAACTTTGTCTCTCTATAGTCTTGTATGCCTCCTCTTAAAAATCTAGTCCTGTATATACCTACTATGACAATGTTGTTTATATTTAGGTTTAACTCAGTTGCCATACATTCAAATACGTGCCTTTGGCAAGAGAATTGATATCATCTTTCATGTTTCTGAAACTTTTGTTTCCCTTACTATAACTAACACCGCTGTGTTTCCGTTAGTTCGGCAAAAATATTAGGCTAGTTGGAAATTTATTTTAATTATATTAATTTATTCTGAAATTTCTATTGCTCGGTCACTACGAGGAGATGGCACGTAGGTACTCAATTTTGTCTGCTAAGTTTCTTATTGACCGACTAATATGACTTTATAACTAATACTGACTTTATTGACTTGACTGTTAATATTTCTCAGTCCGACCCCAGTACTGATATTTTTGTTGTTGTAATTGTACTTCAACACCTATTTCTTTATCTTACTGTTGTATGAGACATTGCCTGTGTAAAATATGCTTGGCTATTTCTATACGAGCAATTGAAATTCAGCCTCTCCTGCAGAATCCCATCCGGCCAGATATCAGAGCTATATACCATCATTCAGAGAGAGATCCACTCCGACATTGAAACTATCATTGTTATGCCTCTTTACTTTTAGAATGATATTTTCAACCATGAAACCTGATTTATCATGATCAGGTTTTCTTTTCCAGGAGAGATTGTTTTATGTCCTTTGAGATAAGTATTATGTAACATGCTGCATTGTCTGTCTAGTCTAGCTTGTCTAGTCCTGCCTGTCTTGTCTTGTCTCTTTAGCTTTGTCTCTCTACTATAAATAAATAAATATATATTGATTGTATAATAAATATATAGTATTGTGTATATTAAAATATAAAGTAAATTATTTGCAAGCATATCAATTTGTAATAGATAAGCACCAATGAGTTTCGAAGCTTCGAAATAGTTTCTTAGAGGAATATGTTCATTTTCCACCTCTAATACCCAACGGCAATAACATAATGCTTTTTCCAATCATTCCCAGAATATTTTTGCAGTGGCTCTCTCTATCTTCCCGAATCATACTAGGATCTTCCTTATGAATTTGTATTCTTGCTGCTTCGTAACTAAATGTAGTAAAATCTTCAAACTGAGGTCTTAATGCTTTGCTTAACCAAATCTATTTCGACGGTATTTTTAATTTTAAATTCTTTCGCCAGTTGTTTCGCGTAATCAATAATGTATTCATTGCAGTTGTATAACGTTTGCTTCGGCACTATTTTGATGAAATTTCCTGTCAATTTTGGAAAAATCTTTCTCCTCGCAACCACAGTCCTCCCCCCCGCAAGTACAGTCCTCAATATCATCCACAAAAATTGACGCCATACGCCAGAAGTTTCGGCTGGTTCCAATTATGTTTATCCGGAGGCAATTCTTTCCTGATGAATTCCTGATTTCATCAATGTTAAACTAATTTCCTTCAAACTTGCCCTTCGTCTGTAGTGATCTTTATAACATATTTATCAAAGTTTGAAATCAAAACATTATCGTTTTCTACAAGTCTTTTGAATATTTTTTCAGCGCTCTCTTTCGGATGCTCATCTTCCGTCGTTTTAAAATCATTACGTTGTAATGAAGAAAACCTACACATCCATGTTATGCAAAGATATTTGTCTTCTAACCATTCTGAATCACAAATCACAACATAATCAATATCACTGAGAAATTCCAATTTTTGTGTCATCAAAAAATCTTTGAGTCAGTGACTGTCCTGAAGGTACATTGCCTCGATTATAAACTTTACCTTAACCGTATATCTACGCCGTGTTTTCTAAACACATTGTACGGAACCAACACTTTAAAGATCCTTTGCCCAAAGCTACCCCACAACCATAAAGTACCTCGTTTTCTTCGAATACTTTCCAAGGATTCGTAGCCCACATTTCCTCTATCGGTTTATTTATATCAATGTTGAAATAAACGCACACCGTTTTACATCCAAATTTCGAAGCTTTGAAAGTTCCTAAAATAACGGGAGGCAGTCTTACTTTTTTGCCGCCCAAAAAAGTATGATATCCAACATAAAAGCATGTATAACTAGCTCCCATCTTAATCATCCATTTCTCAATAAATTTTATAATATTGATCCCATCGTTCCTATACGTAATACTTCCTGAAATAGACTTGATCATCACGGTTTCTTAAAGAATTTCTATCATGAATGTGGAAAACCCATTTTTCCTTATTACTTTTTGTGACGATAAGGGAAGCGGATGAGGTAGTCTGTGTTTTCTAACATTGCAGAAAGCGTAATGCATATCTCTCGATGTATAATATTTTATTTACTATTTTATGTATAGTCTTGTCTGTCTAGTCTACTTTATCCAGTCTTGCCCGTGTAGACTTGTTTATCTACGCTTATAAGTTTGATATGAATTCACATAAATCGTGTTAAAAATCGTGTTAATTATGTCTTCTTAATTGAGATTTAATACTTTGCTGTTGTGAAATTTGACTGAAAAGTTGTGCGTAGAGTTTGTAATTAGTTTCCTGTCCTATTACTTCGTTATTTTTTAAGCATCTTCTTCTGGCTTTCGTTTGTTTGTTTTCTTGAGAAAAAAGAAATACAGAAAAATTCGCGGATTTATTGCATCAAATCCTAATGGAAATTAAACGCAAGAAGTAAACGCAAGAAGAACACATAAGAAGTACAATCAAAACTCAAGTTAAATAAGGTATTCTTTTAAGTTGTTGAAACTGGTATGGTACGAGCAATTCAAACCGTTTTATACAGTATGCTGCTAGGAATATTCTATTGGAACTTGGCTAACATTTTTCTATTAGAACTTGCCTAATAATATTGATCTATTTGAACTTGTCTAATTTAATTCTGATTCGAGGACGATATTTTTCTCGTCTCGTTAAAGCGAGAGGAGCCCGAGACGAAAAAAATATTTAGGCGAGACCACATACGAGGACGAGGCACGAGAGTCTCGTTTCTTCAACCTCTGACTCAGGCAGCCGTAATATTTTTTAGCATAAATTTGAACTGCTCGTTCTGGGCTCGGACAAGTATAATATGTATATATACCGTATTAGCCCGAATATAACACGATATTTTTCGACCATTTATTTTCCGTTAAAAAATCGGCTCGCGCTAAATTCGGGGTTTAAGTAATGCAATATAAACAAGGACATTCTCCTTCGGAGGTTGAAACGCGACTGACCGTCCGACCAATTCCTAGTTAGACTGACCACTTTTTAAATAGGACGGAAGATGACATTTTGTGGGAGACTGAAAGCGTCCATGCCAATACTGACGATACCGATGTGACATAAATGAGTTCTCATTCTGAAAACAGATCAGATTCTGTGGTTCTGTAGTATTTCCATTTTTTTTTGTTACTTACGTAATATTAATTTTGTTTTACATTACTTAACCTTATTGTCATGAACGTAACCTGTGTTATAACCTATAATTACATAAATAAATGCTTATCTGATTGAATTTTACTTTCGTTGAATTTCTAAATATCATTACGAAAATTTAGGAGTCGCGTTAAATTCGGGCTAATACGGCATATATATATATATATATATATATATATATATATATATATATATATATATATATATATATATATATATATATATACATATATACTTGTCCGCGCCCAGAACGACCAGTTCAAATTTATGCTAGAAAATATTACGGCTGCCTGAGTCAGAGATTGAAGAAACGAGACTCTCGTGTCTCGCCCTCGTATGTGGTCTCGCCTAAATAATTTTTACGTCTCGGGCTCTTCTCGCTTTTACGAGACGAGAAAAATATCGTCCTCGAATTAGAATTAAATTAGACAAGTTCAAATAGATCAATATTATTATTAATAAATATAAATACAATTAGAAGAGTAGATTTAGTAATATAAAATAGATGTCGAAAACGATTTCACATTATTTGCATCGTTTTTATAATAAATTTTAAATAGTCAACAAAATAAAAGGTTTATGTAAACAGACATTTATGGTTTGTTATCGCAACATTTTCATGTGGATGGAACAAGGCGAAGTTGGAAGATAGTAATAGTAACCAAATAGGAAGTTTATGTAAACAAACGTGTTTTATGAGAGATATTTTTATAATTATATACATACTTTTACGATTTTTTACAAAGATATTTTTAACTGTTTTAAACTTTTAAAGTTACAGCTAAAATGTCGTTGAGTGAAGGTGCGAATAGTGACAACCCTAATAAAAGGCCAAGATTAGATGAAAAGGCTGACGCATTAAGTGACATTGAAGAATTGTCTTTAATAAAAAATACATCTGTAATTTTTTTTTAAATTCAATATTGGTGAAATCATACTAATTATAGGTATAATCGTAGTCTGAATATATAAATATATTCAACATGTTCGAAGCTCCATAATATTACGTCTTATTAAGACTAAAAAACGTATCACATATTGAAACAACCTCATCCCTCGCTAATGAAACTCAGGACATTGAATTATACAACAGGTATTTGTATTACAAGTATTATATTGTATTACGGCCAGTACATTTTCATGTCCCTAAACGAATACTAGATAAATAACGTTGTTTTTAAAATCATTTCTTTCTATTTAACTTAAGTGAATAGCCAACTGTGTTTCACCCCCATTGTATGGGGTGAACCACTACCCCCATACAATCACCCACCCCCCATTGGGCTTTCTAACCGAAAAAATAAGTATCATCATTATTAAAATCCATAAGACTCGAAGACTCCATATGACTTCGAAGCCCTTATGTATTAGCTGCACCGAAAAGGAACTGTTTTGGAATAATTCGTGAAGTGCTTTCATTTTTTAATGCGTTTGCAAAACGGTTTTTTGTACTAAAAGAAATTATGTCTAAAACATCATTGGGTACTTTATGTAACACTCGGTGGGCAATAAGATACACAATATCGCTAGCGTTTGACCAAGATTTTGCGTCAATTTTTGAATTATTGTAAAACAGTATTAGTGTATAGGACGATGCCATTTCATCATTGAAACTAAATAACTAAGATATTCAATACTTCATTATTAGCACTTGAATTCATTGTTTGATGAAAATGCATCAATCACATGTTTGCCTTAACGTTGCCATTAAGTAGAAGTTTTCAAAATGAGACATTTAATATAAATAGAGCCGCAAAAGTTTCAAGGAGCTTATCTCAGTACTCACTTCTGAAAGAGATAATGTAAAAAATATTTGTAATAGAATTTGGAAAAACATTGAAAAATTAGAAAGTTAACACAATATAACGATGACTTTGCCCAGAATTGCACGAAAACAAACGATTAGGGACAATCAACAAACAAGCAGCGCCGAAAAATATTTCAGAAGATATATTTTTATTCCTTTGTTAGCTTTTATTTGGAATGATTTTTTTTATTTGGTACTGGTTTTTTTTTTCAGATACTATTAATGCTTTCCACATTTTTCTGAAGCTTTATATAGGGTCATCCAATAGGGATTTCCCTTTGACTTGATTTTACTTTGACAGTTGGTAGCGGCCATAACGTTGAAGCCACACCTGTCGAATTGAATGTCATTTATTCAGTCTGTTTTGACAAATCACCATGGACAAATGTGCCCATAATTATGAAAGTGGTCTAAGTCACATATTTCTCGTTTCGAGATATTTAATGAATTGCATTTGAATTAATTTAAAATTATTTTACATTATGAGACATTTTAATATATAATTTTATTAGTTTTGATTAATTGAAATTTATTATGAATATGATATTTTGTATGAATTTCATACGAAAATGTTATTTTTAAAATTTGAATTGACTTTTCAAAGATCATTTTCAAAATTAACTGAATGTCCTATAAAAGACCTAAAGCAATAAAGAACTATGAGTTTTATTTGAAACAATAGCTTTAATATTTCATTCTTAAATAATTCATGAACATTTATTAATTATTTTTAAAAAGTAATCCATTTTTACCATTTCGAGTTTTTAAGATTCTCAAAATGTTCCTGAAAAGCTGGAGGGATGTATGATAGTAAACACATAATATCTATATGTTTTTCTTTCGTTACTGGTCTGGTGGTGGTGTATAATGGAAGTAATTTAATATTTCTGTATATTTTTGGTCTTCCTTTTTTAAGGGAAAGATCCAAAACTTGGAATTTAAAGCCATCTGAAGAAGTTTTATAGAACATTTTATATGGATATAAAGCATTTTATAAGAAAGTTCCTAGCTCGTTCGACATTTTGTAAAGGAAAAAGTCTTGATGTACAAGACTTTTTCCGTAGAGAAGTTTACATCTTAATGTAATTTCGATTACTTATTATTGCATGCCCCGATTTTTCCAATTAGTAAACCGCATTTTTAGCATGTGCCTTTTCGAGGAGCATGGAAATGTAAGTTAAATTCAGTATTAAATATTTTCCTGTAGATCCATTTCTTTACAAAGGATTGGTTATTTTCCTCTCATTTATTTGCATGTAGGCTATACATTATACGAATATCTAAATCAGCTACGCGCCAATTCAAGTTCATGTATATATAATTTCTTTAAATTTTTGTCTTAGACCACTTTCATAATTAACACTAAATGAATTCCATATAATGTTGAAATTACAACCACTATGGTCCTAATACTAATGGTCCATTTATGACGATATCGTAGAAATTACATTGAATAAATTTAGTTTAAAACAATGTCGTGTGAAATAACTAACTTTTTTCTAATTTTGACTTAGACCACTTTCATAATTATGGGCACAAATGTAGCGTTTATCAACACGTGCAAATGATAAAACTATTCGGACAATGTTCCGCGCGCTGCGCCCAACCAAACATACCAACCAAACATACCAAAAGGACTATTCGCAGTGTGGTGGATAAATTTGAGTCCACTGGTTCAGTAAACACAATAAACCAACACCAGTACGACGAGAGTGTGCATGAGAATCCGAGGCAGTTGATTTAGCGTCGCTCAAAAGAACTGGGCCTTTCTCATACCACAACTTGCCGAATATTGCGTCGTTTCTTCGGCCTGCACCCGTACAAAATTCAACTGACCAATTCGCTCAATGGGACCTGGAGCAGTTGGAAACTTACCCCAATTTTCATCAAAAAGTCATCTTCAGCGATAAGGCCCATTTCTGGATGAATGGGTACGTGAATTAACAAAATTGTCGAATTTGGAAGATTCCAATCCACATGAGATTCAAGAGCGTCGAATTACGGATGCGCGACAACCAGCGAAGCCGCGGCGGACATTTGCAGACATGATGTTATTTTCCATACATAATAGCATCCATAGGCCTTTAAAACAAATAAAAAATGTCGAAGATATATCACACATACTTTGCTTCATTTAGATTCAAAGATAGGAAGCCCTTAATGAAAGATCCTATAGAACAAATACGAGATAATATTTCAGGAAATTTAAATTCGAAAGCAATATTTGGAGCTGAGTTAAACTTAGGGCGCGCTAAATGTTTTCGTTTAATAGAACTCGGAGGAAATAATTTTCTGTTCGTGCTTATTCTGAACATTGCGATTGCGAGTGTTATCTGAATTGTAGCATCCTATTAAAAATTTTACTTGAGTTGTCAGTTGGTGCAGAAGGAAGTTTCTCAGCCCTTCGCAGGTTGGAAACCTGGATTCGAAATAGGATTGCTGAGGATAAATTGGCATTATTACACGTTCAACAAGATATTTCAAGATTTTTTGTAATTGATAGATTTACAAATTCGCAATAGCGAAAACTTGGATTTATTAATTAAACGCTAAACTGACGCTAAAACATTTAAGTTGATTGAATTTCATTAGTTCATTAATAAAATTCATGTATCATTGTTTTACAGCTTGATATAATGATAAATGTTATTTACAAATTCGCAATTTATTATTTGCTATCAGAATTACTTGATTCTATTTAAATGAGTTTTCCTTCCGAAAAAATGTGCGGCTTTATTTTCTTTGTGAACGTCCCGTCCCGGCCCCTTGGGTATTTTCTGAATCCGACAGTGCAATAAAGCGACAGGTATGAAAAGCCATTTATTAACTGCTCATCCAAAGACCTACGAACAAGTTTACGGTACATCTACATCGATTCAAAAGTCAGTGTCTTCAGGTCAGAAAAAGTTGATTGATATGTTTCCTGAACAGGTAATTTAAGATAAATGTGATATAACCAATGTCATTAATAAAGTTAACGACTCACAATATATATTGTCAAATCGTTCAATATATCGCTCAAAAATCTGGAGTTCTAGCAAGAACGATATTTGACGAGATAAGACGAGATGAGACAAACGGTTACGAGAGCTAATTCATTTCTGAACTAACGAGACCGAGACGAGATTTTTAAATTCTCGCTTTATCTCCTGCGAAGCCCTAATTCAAATAACAAATCTTTGCCCAAAACGGATTTATCCAGATAATTACAAATTCCATGAAGCTGAAGGACTAAATCTGGCTAATTTTCTCAATATTTTATGCTTCTATTAGATCAATTTGTGTTATATGTTCCGATTTCTAAATTTTGTTGTTTACTTCTCTTTATAGCGTTGCGTCATTTAGTTATAATCTTAGACGATGAAAGCGAATCTTTGCCTCCCCATATTCCTTGAGGCCGACCTTTTTCAAGGTGTTGGATTTTAGGCTAGATGCCGCACCCACCAGGGGACTTCCCTTTTCAATCGTTCAGTCATTTCCGTCAAAATTCGCCATGCTAGGGTGTTAAAGTCGTAATCTTCCACGCTGACTAGATGGGTTGGAAGATGGGTAGGAATTGCATTTCCTCAATTCACAGATTTCTTATGGTTATCCCACCAATATTCGGTCGCCGGAGCCTCGTTTGTTATCTCGCAGGGTGAACTTAAGTAGACTCCGCTCCTGCAGGTGAGGTTGGTAATTGGGACACTTTGTTGTTAAAGATGTTGGCGTCTCCCCTTAGACCCCAAATGAATACTTATGCCAGAAGACAAATCAGAAGGAGGAGTTGGTTTTCTAATCCACGGACGCTTGAGTAACGACATTCTATCAGTAGGGGTGCCCATGCTCGATTAGTAGTTGTCTTTGTAAGTTTGTACCTTTCTTTTCCCAGGTCTATTCGGATTTTACTTCTCACCAAATCTAAATGACGCAATAATCGAAGCTATACCAAAAAGATACCAAAAAGATAAATGGATAGATAAAAGATACAAGATACCAACTGCCCTAAATCCAGGAAAGAAGAAAGGATCAGCCAACATGTTAAAAAATTAATGGCTAAACGAAGCAAAATGAGAGGCAACTCAGATACAACATGAAAGGAACTAAAAGAGTTAAATAAGAAAATCAAAAAAACCATCAAGCGGGACACCAGAAGATATCGTAGCGGAAAAATCCAACAAACAATAGAGCAAAACAAAAGCATGAATGTGATACGCAGTAACCTTTGCGAAGGAAGGAAAGAAATAACAAAACTAAAGAACATACAAGGGAATAATACAACGAAATCTGAAAGGGAATACTGTGCATGGTAGAAGAGTTCTACCACGAACTATATAAAAGCCGTCAAGTACATGATCTGTAAATAACAACACCACAAGAAAACATCGTCAACCAAGGATCCGAAGAGCTTCTAGACATCACTATCGTAGAAATCAAGCGCGCCCTGTCAAAAACAAAAACTTCGCCGGGCGAAGACAAAATACTTAAAGAAGCAATACAAGCAGGAGGCACGTTTCTAGTAAAGAAAATACTAACACTATGTAACCTCTGTCTACACGATAGCACAATTCCAGATAAGTGGCGCAACGCAATTACCACCCTGCTCCACAAAAAAGGAGACAAGGCCGACTTACAAAACTACCGACCCATAGCGCTTTTGAGCCTACTCTGCAAACTATTCACAAAAATAATAACATCAATATTAGAGAAGAAATTAGATTTTTACAAACCGAACGAACAAGCTGGATTCCGCTCTGGGTTTGGAACAAACGACTATTTGCAAATCATCAAAGTCCTAATCGAAAAGTCAGTGGAGTACAACAGATTATTGGCCCTTGGATTCGTGGACTTCCACAAAGCTTTCAATACTGTAGAGCTAAACGCCATTATGGACGCCTTGAGAGAGTGCCCAGTGTCAAGTGTCAAACAAGTTTGTTTAGACACCAGTAACTATTTATTGAGCATCAATTGAACTAGTTTCTGAGATATTAAAAATACAAGACAAATAATAATTATAAACGGATTTTGTTCTAGAAAACTTGTTCAAATTGTTTAATGTTGACTCTAATTAATGATAAGAAGAAAATTTACTCTTATTAATGATAAGAAGAAAATTGACTATAATTAATGATAAGAACTACCAGAAAAAGTACCAATTAATGATTCATTTTAGATTTTTGAGGTTCTAACATCTTAATTATAATGTAAATAGTTTTTGTAATTTCCATTGTTTAGCAATAAAATTCGCAATATCTTCCAAATATTTTCTGTTGGCGGTAATTGGATTTTTATGTCGTCCGTTCAGTGTTGTCTCTGTCAGTTAGGGGTAAACAGAGAGAGGAAGAAAGAGAGAAAGAGAGCGGAAGAAAGAGAGGGAGGGAGAAAGAGAGAGGGAGAAAGAGAGAGGGAGAAAGAGCGAGAGGGAGGAGGATATAGAAAGAGAGAAAGAGACGATGCGAATCGGAATCGAGTTTTTGGATAATCTAATTCGGCCGGTAATTAAAACCGGGGGTGAGATTCCCCTGAAGAAAAAGTTGGCGAAAAATGGAATATTCGAATTGGAAAGAGATTAAATGTTATTTAGTGAGGATTATTCGCCGATTATAACAGAAATTTGCCAATAATACAAAGTTTCCGAAATGGATTATTAAAAACTAATTAAAATCAGATTTTCATAATTTTTTATTGATATTGTGCGTTCCTTTTCTTTTAAATACAAAGTAGACAAGTTTAAATATGCAAACCAAAGTAATTCATCATCATCGTCATCCAGCTATATTTGTCCACTGCTAGACAAAAGCCTCCCGTAACAACTTCCATCCCACTGGATACGCTTAAGATCGTCAGACCATCCAACTTCCAAATTCCCAGATGGATACGCTTAAGTTGGTCTGACCATCGAGTGGACGATCTTCCTCTCTTTCGGAATGCATCGTTACGCGGTCTCCACTCCGTCATCCTTCTCGTCCATCTGTCATCACTGACTCTGACCAGGTGTCTCGCCCAATTCTATTTAAGGTTGGCAATTCTCTTGATGGCGTCGGTTACTCCACTTCTTCCTTTCGCCGTTGTGTTGAGAACCTTGTCTTTCAGAGACAGACCCAACATTCCTCTCTCCATTGCTCTCTGTGCTACTCTGAAATGTTAGCTGTGCGATTTGTTAGGGTTAATGTTTCGGCCTCATATGTTAGTATAGGTAAGACGCGCTTATTGAAGACTCTCATTTCAAGGCAAATGGGAATGTCGGACCTTAGGACATAGCCTAACTTTCCAAAGGCTGCCCAAACTAGTCCAATCCTTCTTGACAACTCACAAGTTTGGTTGTCTCTGCTCAAGCGAATCGCGTGACCCAGAAACTTGCATGAGTATATTTGTTCCATTTTTGAGTTGTTAAGAGTTAAATTTGTGCTTTCAATTAAATTAGTCATGACCATATTTTTGCTGGCGTTCATACTCAGGCCTATCTTCTTGGAGTCTAAGGCAATCACCAAGGCAATCTGTTATTAATATTATGTCATCAGCGAAGCGTAGATGGTTAAGTTTTTCGCCATTATTGATTCCGAAGTTCTCGATGCTAACACTTTTAAACATGTATTCTAGGAGGGTTGTAAATAACTTGGGGGAAATACGCCTCGCCCTATCTTGATATCAGGAGTGTCTTCATGTAGCCTTATGCAGGCGGATACATTTTTATATACGTGTTTGATGATTGTTTGTGTATCGGTAGTCAACTCTGCAGTAGCGAGAGCTTTAAACATAGCGCTGTGGTTGATCGTGTCGAAGGCCCTTTCGTAGTCGATGAAGACAAGAACCAGGGGCTTGTTGTACTCTATGCACTTTTCGATGAGAATCTTGATGGTATGAAGGTGGTCATTAACACCGTAGCCGGCACGAAATCCCGCTTGCTCCCGTATAAAGTAATGGTTTAATACCAAAGTAATTGTTTATGACTAAATCAACAAAATAAAATAAAGAACACTGGACAGAAAAGACTGGACAAACAAGACTGGTCAGACTAGCCGGAGCAGACAAAATTGGACATAAACGACTAACCTCAAACTAGTGATTCATGAGCAGCGAACTTGAAGAGCTGGGCTTATAATCTGTCTGGCTTCAACCAGTTGAGTCTGGTGATACACGATGTCGTCGAGAATGATGCATATGTTACAGAAGCGCTGATACGATTGCCTCGAGCCCAGTTGGACGAGAGGAGCTTCAGATTCATGCGTGCCATGTAGCTGGACGTCCAGAAGGACATCGTGCCGAAGGATCAGTGGATGAAGATGGAGAATGATACGATGTGTCTGGCTCCTTACTTCAAGGAGGTGGTGAAAGAGCGGGATCAAATGGAGGAGTGGAATAAGACTCATTAGGAGCATTCGTACTTTGTAATTGTGATTCCGATGGGATAGTAGTAAAGACTAGAGAGTCAAGACTTTGACAGCAAAGTCTGAACAGAGAAGGCTAAACCGACAAAATTAAAGAGACAAAAGTAAATCATCAAGACAAGATAGGCAGATAGGACAAGACAAAAATGACTGGATAGACAAGCTAGTATAGACAAGACTGAACAGACAAGACTTAGCAAACAAAATTAGACAGACATAATTAAACAGTCAGAACAGATTAGACCATCAAGACAAGATACACAAACAAGGCGAGACAGAAAATACTGGAGAGACAAAACAGTATAGACAAGGCTACACAGACAAGGCTGGAGAGACAAGACTAGTCAGATAAGACAGGCCAGACAAAATTGGACACTCAAAGTTGGACAGGCAAAGCTGGAGAGACAAGGCTGGACAGAGACGACTGAACAGACGAGACTAGACAGACAAGACTAGGTAAACAAAACTAAACCGACAAAACTAAAGAGACAGAATAGACTAGATTACCAAGAGTAAATAGAGAAGCAGTATTGTCTGTCTGGTCCTCTCTGCCCAATCTTGCCTGTCCAGGCTTGTCTGTCCCTCCTGGTTTGTCCAGTCTTGTCTGTCCAGTTTTACCAATACAGTCTTGCCTGGCCAGTCTTCTAAGTCCTGTTTTGTCTGTCCAGTCTTGTCGCTCTAGTCTCCTATGTCCAGTCTTGTTTGTCCAGTCTTGTCTGCCTGGTCTTGCCTGTCCAGTCTTGTCTTTTAAGTCTAAACAGAAAAGACTGGATCAGTCAAAACTGGAGATAGGAGACAGTACAGATAAGGCTGGACAGACTAGATTGGTCAGATAGAACTGGATAGTCAAGATTGATAGACAATATTGTAAAGAAAAGACTGGATAGACAAGACTGGTTAGGCAAGACTGGGCAGATAAAACGGTACAAACAAGACTGGACAGACATGCTTAGACAGACAAGACTGGACAGACAAAAGTAGACAGACAAGACTGGACAAATAAAACTGGACAGTCAGTCAAGTGTAGGCAGACAGAACTTGACAAACAAGACTAGGGAAACAAAACTAGACACAGAAAACTAAACAGACAGAACAAGGCAGACAAGACTAATTGTAAATGTTCTGTTTGTTTTGTTTGTAAGATGTGGATGGACATTATTATTTATTATTTTTAATAAAGTACGAGGGGCATAGACATAGAAACATCGTCGACATAAACATTAATTCTTGGGTCGTTCGGCAAAAATGAAATTATATGTTTTTTTTGCTTGTTCTCGCATTTATCAAGATTTATTATATTGTGTCCCCGGTAAAATTTCTTGCCGCTGCTTTCGCGATGTTTTCGCGATTCTTATTGCGACGTCTCGAGCTTAATTGCAGTTTAAATATTTTATTTGAGAAATTGAATTGGATTCATTTCTGGCGGATTTTGCAACATCCAGTCGGAAATTGAGATATCTAATCTGACGAAAAATAAATGTTTTGAGAGATTGTGATGTCTTGATCTAGACAAAATAGACTTTAAATGTCTCGATGATCAATTATCTAGTCTGAAATTTTAGCTGTGTAGTCTAAATCTTGAGAGATCAAGTTTGAATTTTAAGCAAATCCAGATTTTAATATAAAATATTCGCGTGAAGTTGGCCCCCGAATTTTTGAAAAATTGATTTTTTTTTAGAGTTCTGGCAGAATTGCAATAGTTGCTTGAAAATTGCAATAGTTCCGGGGAATTTCGGGCAGAAATCGATAAAAACAATTTCACGTAGCCCCTTTTTTCAGGAAAAATAATTCTGGTGTCATATTTCAGATCTTTATACTACAGTTCTGAAAGGATAATGCATATAGTTGCAGATTGTTTTTGCAAAATTTGGTTAATTTTTGAAAAAATAATTCATCTTTTTGAATTTTGCTCGATTTCTGCCCGAAACTATTGCAATTTTCAAGCACTATTCAAAATCTTACCAGAACTCTGGCCTGAAAAAAAAATTATTTTTCCAAAATTCGGGGGCCAACTTCACGCGAATGTGAAAAAATTCTCGAATTATAAATTATCTAGTCTTAAATTTAAGATATTTAGTCTGAATCTTGGAGTTTGGAGGGGTATGAATTCCAAACAAACTAGAACACATAATTACTTGTTATTAAATAACTAATAATTAAAGATTATTGAAGAACTTTCAAACTTCCTGCTGAGCAAAAAATGAAACAAACTTTTGATTTGTTTGTCCGTTGAAACCTCCAAAAATAAAAGAGCGCTAGCAAACACGCAGTTGCTGTCGTAACACAATAACGTCTAGAATATTAGAACATTTCCGATAAAACCTTTTGTCGGCGCGTTTCCTTCCCACAAAGCCATTCGCGCCTATCTGTGTCTCCGTCCCCAACGCACTCACACCATCCCTCTCGCTCTTGCGCCACCCGCTATTTTACAACAACTTTATCTGAACGTTGCATTGAAATCGAGTTTTCCCGGAAAACCAAAACAACAACGCGCGTTCCCCAGTCCTCGCGTTCTGCCATATCAACAAGGCACGTACCAAACACAAACACGTTTCATTGACACCCCATTTTTTGTAGATCGGTTTGTTTACAAAAGAACAATTCTAATTCGTTAAACTCTTTCCATTTACCAGAAAGACAAGACTAAAGTGACTAAATGAAGTAAATGTGAATAAATTTAAACAAAATTAGGCAAATAAAATTAGCTCGACAAAACTAACCAGATAAGAATCGAGAGACAATATTAAAGCAGATAAAACTAAGACAAACAGTACCAGACAGACAAGATAAACCTTATATTACTAGACAAATAAATACAAACAAACAATAGAAGAGATGCAAGATTATAGAGATTAGACTAGACCTAGTTAGAAGGTTGTTTGTTCCAACTGGGGTAGTTGATTGAATTAGTTTTTAAGAACTAAAGCATAAATAATAAATGTTTTCGGTAAGTGGGAAACGCTGGGAGCGAAAATTTGCGATAGACACAATTAAAACCTGAGATTCGATGCCAAATAATTCCAGAACGTTATTGCGGAGCGCTAATTAAATCCGTGCCAATTAACAGTGGATTTTGCTTTTTTGCAAAGGAGCAAAAATCTATTCCACGAGCCTCCTAATAAAATGCAATCTTTTCTGTCCAGTCTGTCTAGACTAGTTTGTCCAATCCTGCCAGTGTAGTCTTGTCTTGTATAGTCTTGTCTATATAGTATTGTCTGACCAGTCTTGTCTGCCCAATCTAGTCTATTTAGTCTTGTCTGTCCAGTCTTGTCTGTCCAGTCTTGTCTGTCTAGTCTTGTCTGTCCAGTCCTGTCTGTCCAGTCTTGTCTGTCCAGTCTTGTCTGTCCAGTCTTGTATGTCCAGTCTTGCCAGTCTAGTCTTGTCTGTCCAGTCTTGTTTGTCTAGTCTGGTCTGTCCAGTCCGTCCAGTTTGTCCAACAATCTTGTATGAGCAGTCTTGCCGGTCCAGTATTGTCTGTCCAGTCTTCTCTGACCAGTTTTATCTGTCCAGTCTTCTATGTCCAGTCTAGTCTGACCAGTATTGTCTGTTCAGTCCTGTGTGTCCAGTATTGTCTGTCCATCCATGTCTGTCTAGTCTTGTCTGTCCAGTTTTGCCTGTCCAGCCTTCTTTGTCCAGTCTCGTCTGTCTAGTCCTGTCTGTTCAGCCTTGTCTGTCCAGTTTTGCCTGTCCTGTCTTGTCTGTCAAAACTTCTCCGTCCAGTATTGCTTGTCCAGTCTTGTCTGTGCAGTCTTGTCTATGCTGTCTTGTCTGTCCAATCGTATATGTCCATTCTTGTCTCTCCAAACCAGTCCGTTCACTCTTGTCTGTCCGTTGTTGTCTGTCAGGTCTTGTCAATTCAGTCTTGTTCATTCAGTTTTGTGTGTCCAGTATTATCTCTACAGTTCTGTCTGTCCAGTCCTGTCTATCCTGTCTTGTCCGTCCAGTCGTATATGTCCAATCTTGTCTTTTCAGTCCTGTCTGTTACTGTCTGTCTTGTCTGCCCAGCCTTGTCTATTCACTCTTGTCGGTCCAGTCTTGCCTGTCCAATTTTGTCTGCCCAGTCTTGTCTTTCCGCCGGAGGGAGCAGCACGAAACATGATATAAAAGAGGCACCTGCCCGAGTCAGGAAGACAGCAAATGTTTTCTCGCGCCACTCGGTTACCGGTTGGCTCGAGGAGCATCGTTTTCACTAGATTGAGATGGTGCTGTACGAAGTTGAGGTACTAACAGAAGATGCGGAGTGTAAGGAGGTTAGCATGCAAATTGAATCTGATGTAATGGGAGGCTGAATCCAGCGCACTAAAGCCGGGGATGACTGTGCAGGAGTACATGTCCCTGTCGAGGAAGAAGTGGTCCCAGGACGCCTTCACCGTGGTTACTGTAGCTAAGGCCTCTCCTCTGGCAAGAGACAAGGATGTACTCTTGATAGTTGCAAGAGAGAAAGGGTATATGACTGTGAACAGCTTGGCGCGGCCAAGCTGTTCACGCCAATTCCTACAGGCCACCCAAGTGTATGCAGGCTTGAGTGTGGGCTCCGTAGCCTACATCAAAAGCAAAACTGTGGTGTCTATGGGAGGCGGTGCGTCGTTGGACTTCGAGAGGAGATTCCACTTCATCACCCATATGGATGAAAATAAGGTCGAGGGCGCCAAACAAAATGCGTTCGAGATCTTGATAAGGATAAGAGGTTTTTGTAAGAAGACTTAGAGAAAGAGGTTCGCTATAGTTGTGGCTGGTAACCTAAACAATGGGTTGGTACGAAAGATGGCTGAATGCGTGTGGCAATGCGCAGGAGTTGAGATGATCGCTGTTCTGAATGAATGTGAAGGGCAAAAGGTCCAGAGTGGAAGGGGCCGGGGGCACCTGAAAGGCAGAAGGCGTACTGGTGAGGAAGGCAGAGGGTGTTTATTACGCCCAGATGGTGAAAATCCTAAAGAAGGAAGTGAATATGGAGGATATAAATGTAATTGGGATGAAGAAAACCCAAGCTGGAGACCTCGTCCTCAGAGTGAAAGATGATTGGGAAAAGAAGCGACAGAGGCTGGCAGTGCAGAGGCTATAAAGGTTATAAGAACGGAGGTACGGCTCAGAAGTGTCCTTGTCAGTGGCATGGATTAGGCTACCACCACAGATGAGGTGAAAGGCGCCATTAAAAGGGCGGCTGAATGCAGGGAGTGTGTGGTTAAGTCTTTTGGTGTATTAAATCTATGGAGATAGTAACTCTTCCAGTGAGAGCGGCACAACCCGTACTCGAGAAAGGAAGTATAAAAGTTGGTTGGATCATGTGCCTAGTGACTGAAGATAACAAGCCGATCAACTGCTTCAGATACCTTGACTTCGGGCACCTGGTAGCAGAATGCAAGGATGTCTGTCTAGTTTTGTCTGTCAAGTCTTGTCTGTTCATGTCAGTTTGTCTTGTTTGTGAAGTTTTATGCGCTGGTCCTGTCTCTCTGGTATTGACAATCTGGTATTGACTTGACAATCATCTTATCTGTCTAATCTTTTTGTGTAATTCTGGTCGAGCAATTGATTTGAAAATTAATTTAATAAAAAACTACTTCTAACTGCTACTACTACTACTACACTCGTACTACTATTACAGAATATATATATATATATATATATATATATATATATATATATATATATATATATATATATATATATATATTTAATAAAACAGAAAGAATAAAATTTTTATAAAAAATTTAGGACAATTCAATGCAATTTTTATTTGTGTGAAAATGACAAAAAAAATCTTGAAAAATTTTAGTTCATTACCTGAAGAAAAAGCAAGAAATTTGTTATAGAAAATCTGGGAAGTTTCGGATTTTACAAGAAATATACATACATAAGTTTAAAAATTTGAAAACAATCTTGAAATCATTAACCCATTTATCAAATAAAACAGAAATTTGTTTAAAAACCCCATCCATGAACATTTAAATTTGAAAATAATTATATCAAATTTCTTGATCCTTTCAGGTAATTTACAGTCTAACAATATTTCGAAATGGAAACTGTTTGTGTTTACAGTAAATTGGAGTGCTGCCTGTATTGAAATCATGGAGGTAGCAAAGTGGTTAATTGAATGAGGCAGAGCTTCAAACGTTGCCCAATAGCACATTGTTATTACAACCAGCGACGAGATGCAGGGCGATGGCTCAGTTTACAAGGATGACCTACTCACCGTCCATCCGTCGGTTCGAAAACGCTCCACAAAAGCCGAACTCGAAACGGATTCTCGAACGTTGCTTAATTGGGATTCGATTTAATTACAAATTGAATCCACAATCTTAATTGTCTGTAATTTTAGAATTTTATCATTTGTTGGATTGGTCTATTTAAAGTTTGATTAAACCAGTCGTTATCACTGGTATATGATAAAATTTTCTAGATTTTCTGAATTTCCCATGAAAATTTGACGTTGGTGTTAAACGAATCTCTTATTCCACATTCAATCAACCACTCGAGAACTAAATGAGTTAGAGCGGTCGAATCTGCGCTAGGTCTAGTTAACTAAATTATATATTCAGGAATGCAGACGGATTCCTGAAAAATAGTGAAAAATCGAGGTGAATTGTGTCGCAATTACCTATCGATTTTAGTCGTGAATATAATGCGATATGTAAAGCGCATTGTCAATAATTTTTTTGCAATTTTTTCCCAGCACTCAGCTTCCTATTTCGTCATTTACGGGCTATTGTCACCGCAAGCCATTGTGCTCCACTTTCATTTGATATTAATGCAAATGGAGTCTATTATCTAGATTTTTAATTTGCTAAATCTTTTAATCTAGTTCAATAATCTAGTCTTGTCTTGTCAGTCTTTGTTCCATTTATTTTTATTAGATTTTCAATTAAAATTTTCAATAAATGCGGATAAATTTATTAGTGAAATTTTGCTAATAAAATATTGTAAATAGTAATTGAGTAGTGTTAGTTTTCGATGTAAATCAGGGTGAATTAAAATTGCAATTTTGAAACAATAGAAATATATATAGTATAGTTTGGTGAAATATGAACATGGCGAGCGAAACGCGTGCATAATGGCAATTAGGCGGAACATAATTCCAATTTAAAACACGAACTCGACGATTAAATCGCGAACAAATCGGACACCGATTTTCACAAATCGATCCCGCAAACATCACGAATATTTTTTCATAAATTTGTTTGTTTTTTAATTTAAACGATTATTCGCAATCACGAATCTGCATAATTCGCGATCCTGAATTATTGAACAGATTTTCTGTAAATATTTAACAAGTTTTTCTATAAATCCATTATTTGCTCAATGCCGTTGCTAAATAACGTTTTAGAAAAATTTTAAAATTGAAAAGCTAGCCAGCCATGACTACACAAGATCTACAATTTTCCTGATGGGAAACTCCTAATTTTTCTTTACAGAGTTTCCTGCTTTTCTTTCAGAATTTAACCCCTCATATGTTTCGGGTTTCTCGACATCGTAACCGTTTATATTAAGGTTCGTTGTCGACGAAACCTGCACAATGTGAGGAAAATCAACAACAACACAAGAACAAATCAACAACTACGACAACCACAAAGATAGCTATAGCTAGAAAATACACACGAGGCTAGAAAATACCAATCTAAACGGAATTAAACAGACAATACTAGACAGACACGATTAAACCGAAAATACTAGATAGAAAAGCTAGATAGACAAAACTAAGTAAATAAGACTAGATTGTCCGGAAAGTTAAGACAGACAAGATGAATATGCCAAAATTAGACGAACAAGGCTAGACAAACAATATTAGATATTGAAGACTAATAATATATAATGTAAGATGTAATTATGAGTGTGTATGGGGATTAATGATGTTGTGCGATAATGTAATGTAGCTAAATTAGTGCACATAAGAGGGTACTGAGCTTGCGACTGTAGTGGATGTACGCGGCGCGGCGATGCTAATTGAATACGTAAAAGGACGGGCATAAAATGATTCAACGTAAGTGCGGGAATTTATTATTTCCAAATTAGTCTAGACTAATTACAGGCGATTACAGTCAGTATTATATCGTCTGTGTAGATTAAATCATATTAAGGCTTAATGTTCAAAATTATGGTGATTAGATTTGACAGACAGGCAACAAAGAGGAGACAGGCAACACTAGACAGATTAATGTAGAGTCAAAATTTGACTGGCCTGACTAAGCAGACAGACAAGATTAGGCGTACAAGACTAGAAATACATTAATATATCGATGATACTAGACAGTCACGACTAGATCAACAAGACTAGTAAAAAAGAACTTAGCCGACCATAATACATTGACAAGACTAAACCAACAAAACTAGATAAAAAGACTAAATAAACAGACTAAACAGATTAAACTAGACAGACATAACTAGACAGACTAAACTAGACAGACTAGACTAGACATACTAAACTATACAAACTAGACTATCGGATCGATGAAATCCCAATCTGTACCGTAAAATTTGTTGCGGAAGAAATATCAGTACCATTAGAAGCAATTATCAACAACGCCTTCCAAGCCGGTGTCTACCCAACAGCATTAAAGGTATCTAAGACTAGAGCTAACTAACCTAACCTGTTTCGCCACTCTTTAAAATAATGGAGAAATTAACCTGTAAAAGAATGCTGTATTTTATAGACAAACATCGCCTCTTCAATCAGCGACAGCATGGATTTATAAAAGGACGAAGTATAGAGACCGCCTGCTTCCAATTCTTAAAAGAAATTATTCAGCAGCTGGAGGAGCTAAATGTGCCATGCGATATACTCCTAGATCTCTCAAAAGCGTATGACACAGTAGACCATGTCATTCTAGCGAGAAAAGCATCTAGCTATGGAATTAGGGGAGTGGAGCTTGACCTAAGCACAAACTTTCTAAAAAATAGAGTTCAGATAACAGAAATAGTCCGTGGGCAAGGGAGGGAGAGATCAACACCCAGAGTTATTAATAATTGTATACCTCAGGGTATCACTATCAATTCCAGCAGCAGATAAAATTCTATGAAGATTAAAGACATTTACATTAGCGTACATTACATTAGCGTACATTTAATTTAGCGCACACTTTTGAAATACATTTATGTTATTTGTAACTTAAAGTTGATCATATGTAAGCTTATTTAATGAAATAAACTGTTTTGAATTTGACTAGACAGACTAGACTAGAGATACTAAACTAGACAGACAAAACTAGACAGGCAAGTGTAGATAGGCTAGAGTTGACAGTCAAGACTAGTTAGACAAACTGGACAGATAGGACTAGACAGAACTAACTAAACCGACAAAACTAAATATACAAGACTAGAGAGACAAGGCAAGAGTCTAGTCAGACAAAAGATAGTCGATCAAACCACCAACAAAAAAATACAGACAATATAAGACAGACAATTCTAGATGAGGGAAAATGCCCTGCGGGCATTTTTTGTGACTTATCTAAAGCATTTGACTTTGTAGATCAAAATCAAAATTAATATATTTCACTATCTAAGTTGTACAAAGCATATGAAAATAGATACTGTGAAATAGATAACGTCAATCAAAAAAAATACCACCCAAAAATACATATAAATAAAATAGATACAGTCAACTAAGTGAAATGTGTCCAAGGTCTCTTGCCTCTGTTTTCCTCTTTACCCTCTCATAGTATTCCTCCATATTGTAAGGTTCAATGTCTAAAATTAAATTGCGAACTTGTTTTTTTAAAGTTTTGACATTTGTTGAAAGCTTTATTGCTTTTGGAAGAGTGTTGTACAATTTCATATTGGAGTATGGAGGTCCTATTTCTGTCATGGTTAACCTATGTATTGGTAAGTTGTAGCTTACGTTTTTGTTTCTTGTCTCTCTGTTTGTCTTATTTTCGTAGGCCTCAAATAAGTGTTTGTTTCTAAATGTGAATATTAGCGTTTCATATATATACGCTCCCGTCATTGTTAAAATTTATGATTCAATAAAATTGCCTCTTCAAGTTTCTTTGTATTTTAGGTCTTGTATTATTCTAATTGCAATTTTTTGTATTTTGAATATTGTAGAAATATTCTTTCCTTCGCCCCAAAACATTATTCCAAATTTTAAGTTACTATCACAATACTTTTAAGTTACTTATCACAATAAGCTGATTGAAAAACTGGAAACAAATGGGATTCGTGACAAAATAGGGCGATGGTTCCAATCATACCTTTCTAACCGTTAACAATATGTTAAGATAAGAAATTCCACCTCCGAAACCATATCTACTTTTGTAGGGGCGCCACATGGATCCATCTTAGCCCCAATATTGTTCTCGATCTACATAGCGGACTTGATAGACTACATTGACAACGATACTAGTGTCATTGTCTCTGAATCCACTTTACTGGAATCTGACTATGAGCCGAATTGTAGCCAAAGGTATACTACAAACGTTGCAGCAATGGTTTGCTGCAAACAACTTACTTTTGAATCCACTCAAAACTAAACACATTAGTTTCCGTACCCACAGAAATAGACACAATGATGATAAATATATCAATCAACAACAACAGAATTTAACACCTAACCACCTGACATACGTCTCACAGACCGAAAGTAGCAGTAATTTTCACACCTGAGACGTATGGCAGGTGGTTAAGGGTTAAAGAACCGACAACATAAACATATTTGGTGTATATCTAGAAGAACATCTTAGTTGGAAAATTATGACAGACGAGATCGTTAGAAGAATCTATGGAAAAGTGTATCTACTAATTGTAAGACGCGTGAAAGAATTAATAGTTAAAGACGTGTTACTAAATGTATACCAAGCTGAAATCCAAGCGATTCTAGCCAATGGAATAATAATTTTGGGATCGTCACCACACGTAAAAAGAGTGTTTATTGCCCAAAAGAGAATTATTCTGACCAGTGGCGGCTCGCCCATAAGGGCTGCAGTGCTGCAGCCCTCCCGCCAAAATGAAAACATTTTCTTAATTATTATAAACTATTCCATTAGTATACAATTACTTTACAAAAACATATTTTTCCGTTCGTATTATATTTATTTTTTGAATTGTAGGTAATAAATACCTCGATGGGCGCTCTGTATGTGTGTATTGTGTAATTTAGTGCGGTTGTATATTCATATCTCGGGCTGCAGTAAGTGCAGACCGAGTCTCGCCGGCTAGTTAGTGTATTGAGCTTACCCGCAATATACGTTTTTGTAATATGTATAACGTGGCCTGCAAACATTGCAGTCCGCACTTTGTATTTTAGGCATTTTATATTTAAAGCAAAGAACCTTAAGTGGACAATTAATTGGTGGACAATTGAAAAGTGGACAATTTAAGACAAATTATTAATAAATAAGTAGTTCTTCTAACAGGTTGTCACTGAATTAAAAAAATCAATATGTTTCTGTATGTGTTAATGAAAATGCGAGTTTTTCAACTCGTTGAAATGCTTTTTATTATAATTTTTCCAGCCCTCCCACAAATATCATCCATGAGATATGCGGGAAGTAGCATGTTACATACACAAAACAAGCAGTTATTGCCTAAAACTGAAGATATCCACAAACTAAATACAAGAAATGCCTCTAATTTAAGGACGTTAAGGAACAACCTCACCTTGCCCAGCGGTGCTCCCATGCGCTTAGGAATAAAGATTTTCAACAAGTTGCCGTTACAAATAAAAGAAGAAAAATATATAATTCTTTTAGAAAAAAAGCAAAAGACTTTCTCTTAAAGAGCTGTTTTTATTCAATACAAGGTTTCCTGGAGGGTTAAATGTTTTTAATAGCTCTAAATTTAAATTAATTTTAGCATTGCCAATTCCTGGTATGCTGTTACTGTTTATTGACGTTGATTTGGTTTATTTTTAGTTACATGAAAACATAGAAAAATATGCTTATGTTTATAAGAGATTTAGTATAATTTAAGAATAAATTTAGTTATGTAAAATTAGAGTAAATTTTAGTTCTGCTTATAATATTTTTATTGAATTCAATTAAATTTTATGTTTTGTTAAATCCCAATAGGCTTTGTTTCCTTTAATTAGATTTCATTTGATTTAAACAATTGTTCAGTTATGTTAAGTCCCAATATATTTTACTTGTGCTGTAAATATTTGTTTTGATTTAATTAGTTTTTAGTTTTGTAAAATCCTTTATATATATATATATATATATATATATATATATATATATATATATTTATGTAGTTTATTCTGTTTCTGCTACTGCATTTCATTTGATTTAAATTAATCTCTAGATATGTTAAATTTTTAGTATTTATTCGTCTGTTTATTACTTTTCAAAATACAATTCAAAGATTCAATAAACATTTGATTTGATTTAATTTGATTTGATGTGATTGATTTGACTAGTCAGACAAGACTAGTACAAGACAGGCGAGACTAGACCGGCAAGACTAGACCGGCAAAATAGACAGTTTACACTTAACAACAAGACTAAAGAGAAACAAGAAGACAAATAAGGAATTGGTAAAACCATACTACATTATAGATAATCATATAAACCTAATAAAGTCGGAACTCACCCTGAATATATAATTATATTCAGCCTTTCCGGAGCTCTATAATACTACACGTGGGTTTCAAGTAAGTGGTTTGCAATTTTTTATTCATTAAAGCAAAGCTGCACTGATGATTGATAAATCTCCAAACGCGTCTGCAAATGGCTATCCACTTAAGTTATCGGAAAGACATAATCTTAAAAAACAATGTTATTTTTCCGGTTTTCGTAGATTGCAACGAAGGTGGACCGAAAGCTATAAAATAGCTGACAAATTTCACTTGAGATTTGTTTTGGTAGTACTAAAAAGACCCAATAGTATTATAGAGCCCCGGAAACGCTGAATATATTTATATATTCAGGCTGGGTTCCGACTTTATTAAGTTTATTTGAAGACAAATAATATTAGAGAAACAAGACGAAACATACAAATCTAGACAGACAAGGCCAGAGAGACAAAACTAGACAGACTTTATTAGCAGACGATACTAGGCAGACTAGACTAGACAATATATATTAAATACACAATATTAGAAAAACAAAGGTAAATAGACAATTCTAGATATATATCATTGACAAACAAAACTAGACACCATAGACTGGAGATTTTAATGCATATTTGATGTAATGAATTGCTACTTAATTAAATTACTTAACTAAATGTATCTAGATTAGACTAAACCTAGGCTTTATCGTTTGTCTGTGAATCTGGGAATGTGAATATATAAGGATTAGTCTTTCAGTACTTATTAAACAAATTTACCGTGTTTATATTTAATATATTAACACATTCATCCATCCACTGTTCTTCGGTAAATTCAAAACTTACTTAACTAAATATCCCAAGATCAATTTAATTCAATTTCTTCAGAATAATTATTTAGTTCAAACTTACAGTTACATTATATCTTATTGTTAGCCCTATGGCTTATTGTCTAATCTAGATTTTCACTGTGTGTATAGTCTAGTCTCAATAGATATTTAAATTAGATAGACAAGACTAGACAGACAAGACTAGACATATAGGACTAGACAGGCAAGACTAGACAGGCAAGACTAGACAGACAAGACTGGACTGACAAGGCTAGACAGACAATACTCGACAGACAATACTAGACAAACAGCAATAGATAAACAACACTTGACAGACAAGACTGTGAGTGAGGATCTAGAAGCTGAAAACATACTTATGTATGATGTATGCATGTTCTTGGATTTCTTCAAAGCTTATGACTTATTGTTAGTAGACCATGACTTACTGTTCGATAAATTATTCCATTATGGTATACGAGAAGTCCCATTGAACTGGTTTAAATCTTTTCGGTCTAATAGAATACTAATTACTAAATTAATAACCCCATCTGGAATATTTAAATAATCTTCTAGAGCAGAGGTGTCCAAACTACGGCCCGCGGGCCAAACCCGGCCCGGCAGGCGATTTTATCCGGCCCGCCAAGGATTTTTAAAAATTTCGAAAAATATAAATATAATTCGTCGGTATTACATCTCGCGCAGATGAAGAGCGCATTCGGTTAGAATGAGCACGGCATCACGCTCGAAAAAGTACAGTCTGGTATTCAAGTTTTTTCGGTAGTCCGCGATGAGACTCGGCCGCTCGACTACATGAATGATTTTGTACTCTGACTGTACGTAGGCGGCGCGGAGCGGCAGACTGCACTCAACTGCAGTGCCTGCGAAGCTACGAGATTGTCTACGACAAACCAAAAATTCGTCGGCCGAGCTTTTTTACATTCTTTACAGTTGATATATTGTAAATTGGTATGTTTAGATTTATATTTAATATATTATAACTTAATTATTATGTTAATATTATTTTTTAAAGTTGAACATGGAAACAAAAAGAAGAAAAGTAGATGACGAGTGCCGCGTTTTTAAAGAAGAATGGGGATTCAAATATTCCTTTGTGCAATCGCAGTCAAAGAATGGCAAAGATATATGTGTAATTTGCAATGACACTGTTGCTGTAATGAAGGAATACAATTTACGTCGACATTATGAAACAAAACATGCTTCAGCTTACTTACAATTTAAGGACAAGCAGCGTACTGAAAAATTTGAAAAAATGAGTCGTAGTTTGTCTTCTCAGCAAAATTTATTTAGGAAGGCAAACTCGGAAAATGAATCATTGACTTTAGTTAGCATGAAAGTTGCTTATTTGTTGGCGAAAAAAGGGGAACCCTTTATGGATGGAAACATCGTTAAAGAGTGTATGATGGAAGCTGTTGGGGTATTATGTCCGGAAAAGGTGAAACTTTTCTAAACGATAAGTCTTTCCCGCAATACTGTTGTTCGTCGAATTGACGATATTGGCAATAATATACTCCACCAGATTTCTGGGAAAGCACAGCGTTTCACTCACTATTCTATCGCGATGGATGAATCGACGTTAGAGACAGCTCACAACTTTTAGTATTTGTTCGTGGAGTTGACGACGATCTTAATGTCACCCAAGAATTAGCATCGGTTAACAGTATGCATGGCACTACAACTGGAGCAGATATTTTTAAGGAACTACAACAGACGTTGACCAAATATAACTTGGACTGGAATCGACTCCAAGGTGTGACAATTGACGGAGGAAGAAACATGTCTGGTGCAAATATTGGGGTGGTTGGGCTAATAAGAAAAGCTTGTGAAAGCGCAGGAGCAACAGTACCAATTTTTCTGCACTGTATCATCCACCAACAAGCCCTATGTGTAAAACATGTCGATATGAGCTGCGTTTTGAAACCAGTTGTATCTGTCGTAAACTTTATTCGATCACGTGCACTCAATCATCGCCAATTTCGATCTTTCCTCGAAGAAATTGAATCTGAGTCTGTTGACTTGTCGTATTATACAGCAGTTCGATGGCTTAGCTGTGGAAATGTGTTATTGCAGTTCTTCAAGCTCAGAAAGGAAATTAAAATTTTTCTTGCGGAAAAGAATCACCCTGAACCGCTTTTATCGGATGCAGAGTGGCTCTGGAAGTTGCCAATTTTTGCAGATGTCGTGACACACGTAAATAACTTGAATTTAAAGCTCCAAGGTAAAAACAACTTAATTTGTGATTTATTCGGGCAAATCAAAGCATTCAGAGCCAAGCTGATATTGCTCGAAAGTCATATGAATGAATGTAATTTTTCCCATTTCACGTGCTGTGAAAAATTTAGTACAGAAACTGACGAAAGATTTTCCACCATATTTGCAGTAAAAGTAATCGCGGATTTAAAACTAGAATTTCAAAAGCGTTTTTCTGATCTTGACATAAATTCAAGAGAAATTAGGCTGTTTCAAAATCCATATGACTGCAACGTTGGCGACGTTTCAAGTAAGTTTCAAATGGAAATAATTGATCTTCAAGCTAGCGATCAAATCAAGAACAAATACAAGCAAGGAAACTTGATCGATTTTTACAAATTTTTGGACGCAAAAGAGTTTCCAAATTTAAAGCAATTGGCTGGTAAATTTATTTCTATGTATGGCACTACCTATATGTGCGAACAAACTTTTTCCAGGATGAAGTATCTGAAATCTAAATATAGGGCAAATTTATCGGATGATCATTTGCAATCATTGCTAATAATTGGTGTTTCCGATTTGAATCCCAACTTTGAAGAAACTCTCCAGGAAAGAACCCAGTTCCACCATTCCCATTAAAAATTGCATGAAATAATTTTATAATAATATAATTTAGAGATAGAAGTCGAGCGCTGGTGCGGTGTGGTCGTGTTTTAGCAGCTCCGAAACTAATCTCAAATTTCGGGAGGTTCTGAGCAATTTAATTCACGATTTATATCTGTAAAGTGTATGTGAAGTAGTTGTGAGTGCAACCCAAAAGATCTGATAAAGAATTAAAGTAAGTAAAGTAAGACATTAATAGAGTAATTAAAGTTAATAGAGAAGTAAAGAAAGACTGGAATAAAAAGATAAAAAGTAGAAATTTACGTTCCTAAAAAAAAAAAGCCCAACCTCCGAGGAGTCGATCCGGGCAAGCGGCTTTTTATCGCGGCGCGATCCAAGATAAAGACGACAGCCGAAATCAGCTGTAAATAAATTCAAACAGCTGAGCACAGGACCGTATTTAGTAAGAATATTTAAAGGAAATTAAATATGAGTAGTGACGAATACACAACTGATGAAGGAAAACGAAGGAAAAACTGGGAAGATGAAGAGGATGAGACCCGCAACAAAACCAAGAAAATAGAACGCTCCCCTGGGAAAAGTAAATCTAAAACCGAGAGTGATAAGCTAGAAAAGATACTAGAAACGATGAAACAACTAACAGATGAGGTAAAAGGGATCAGATTAGAACAAAGAGAGTACAGAAACGAGATAAGGAAACTGAGAAAAGAAAATGAACAAACCAAACGCGAAAATGCAAAATTAAAGGAGGAAGTTAAGACAATAAATGCTAGGCTAGATGCGATGGAAAAAGAAAAAAGAAGAAATAATATTGTAGTACAAGGACTAATGCTGGGAGATGATGAAATGCTAACACCAAAGGAATCTATGGAAAACTTCATGAAAAACCAACTCGAATCGGATATAGGCGTAAAATCAGCTGTGAAACTAGGTATGAAAACGTACCTCGTGGAACTTATCAATGCAAATGAAAAAATGAAAGTCATGAAAAACAAAAATAAATTACGTAACTATGAGGAAGGAAAAGTATACATTAATGATGATATGTCAAGAAAAGAAAGAGAGATACAAGGAAAAATTAGGAAAGCTGCCCAAGAAGAAGGGAAGAAGGGGAAGAAAACTAAAATAGGGTACCAGAAAGTATTTATTGATGACCAAGAATGGAAATGGTGTGAAGATGAAGAAAGGCTAGTACTAGTAAAGAAGGCAGAAGATAATACTTCAAAAAACGATTAACAGAAATTAACGATAAGGGAAATACGGCAACGACACGGCATGTAAATGGTTTACGAGGAATAAATTTGGCAACATGGAACATTAGAGGACTAAATGGAAAAGAAAAAGAACTAATTGAGGAATTTAAAGAAAGAGATATAAACATCTTAGCAATTACAGAAACTAAAGATAAAGGAAAAAAGGTCACAGAGCTAGAGGAAGGTCATATGATGATCCTAAGCGGCGTCACGTATGCAGATAGAGCAAAAGGAGGAGTTGGGTGTATAATACACAAAAATGTAATCAAATACTTAAAAAAATGGGAATGCATATCTGGAAGAATAATGAAAATTGAATTAGAAATAGAAAGAAACAGCAGATTACATCTGGTAATTCTGTATGGCCCAAATAATAACGATAAAGCAGAAACTAAAGACAAATTTTGGGAAGAAGCATCAGAAATAGTGGAGAATTGCAACGGAAAAATTGTGGTGCTAGGAGACTTAAACGGTAGAGTCGGCATAAAAGATGAAAGGACAAGTGATGTAATAGGACAGTTTGGAGAAAAAACGAGAAACAACAATGGACACAGAATTATTGATTTCTGTGTACAAAATAACCTATTAGTAATGAACTCATTCTTTAAACACAAAGACGCCCATAAATACACAAGAGAGGTCCCAAGCAGAGGGGAAAAATCCATAATAGACTATGTACTCATAAATAGGAACTCTAGGCGGGAAATAAGGGATGTTAGAGTTATAAGAGGATCCGAGATAAATAGTGATCATTATCTACTAAAAGCGAAAACGACAATAAGCTGCCAGAGAGCGGGAAATAATCAGAACAAAATAGAACTGCGAAACAACAATAGTAAGGAGACTATAAAAAACTACAGACTAATGATAAAAGAAGTGGCGAACAATTATGCAAAGAAAGTTGAGGAAATGTTAGATGAGACAAGAACTAATAAATATTGTAATGTGGAGGAAGCATGGGAAACATTCAGAAACACCCTAATTAGCGCAGCAAAAGAAACATGTGGAACCACGAAAATAAATAGAAACAAAAAGCAAACGGCTTGGTGGAACGACAATGTTAAAAAGGAAGTTAAACTAAAGAAAGAGAAATGGAAAATATATCTACGTAAAGGAGATAATACCACTTACCAAGATTATAAAAGACAGAGAGACACAGTCAAAGAGATAGTATTAGAAGCAAAAAGAGAAACCTGGGAAGAGTTTGGACGAAAAATTGAAGCTGACTTCCATACAAACCAAAAGCTATTTTACAAAACTCTGAAAAACATAAGATCTGGGAAGAAGAATGAAGTAATTAAGCAAATTAAGGATGAACATGAAGCAATATTAACGGAGGAAGAAGACATAATAGAAAGATGGAGAAGATACTTTGAAAATCTGCTGAACAAAGAAAGTATTGTGGACAGAACCGAAAGAACCTACAACATAGAAGAAACAGAACAACAAAGAGAGCACATACAATTAGAAGAGGTTAAGAATGCCATAAATAGACTCAAAAGAGGTAAGGCTGCTGGGCATGATAATATAACAGGAGAAATGCTGAAAAATATGGGCGAAAAAGGAGATCAGTTATTATCAAAAATATGCAATATGGCTTGGGACGGAGGCAGAGTACCAAAAGACTGGGAGATAGGGGTCATTGTGCCAATATATAAGAAAGGGGACAGAAGAGACTGTAACAACTACCGAGGAATCACCCTGCTAAGCATAGCATCGAAAGTGTACGAGAGAATATTAGAAACAAAACTGAGTAGGGAACTAGAGCCACAGCTAGAAGAGTCACAGAGTGGTTTCAGGAAAGGCAGAAGTATACAGGATCATATATTTACGATTAAACAGATGATGGAACGAATAAGCAATACAGAGGATGAAATATATCAAGCATTCCTTGACCTGGAAAAGGCATTCGACAGAATATCAAGATCAATTATAGAAGAAACCCTGATCAAAAGGAAAATTAACCTAAAACTAATAAGAGCAATAATGGGCATGTACAAAAATAGTAGAAATATTGTTAGAACAGACAACATGCAATCACGCGAGTTTACGGTAAACGAGGGTGTACGGCAAGGAGGCGTTTTGAGTCCAACTTTATTCAACCTAGTTATGGGCGAAGTAATGAAAGAAACGAGGAAAAGAACGTCTTCATTTAGTGTGGGGTATAGAAACCTAGAACCAATCCGTATAAGGGAATGTGCGTTTGCCGACGACCTTGTTATATTCGCGAGAAATGAAGTTGAACTGAGGAGAAACTTGGAGATATGGAACGAGAAATTAGCAGAGAAGAACCTCAGGATAAACGAAGAGAAAACAAAAATCATGGTTAGTGGGAAACCAGATACAAAAGTAAACATTGAGCTAAATTGAAAGGTATTAGAACAGGTTGACACCTTTAAATATTTGGGAGTACGTCTAGATAGCAAGGGACACCATGAAATAGAAATTAATGACAGAATAGAGAGTTCAGCAAGGGTGTACCACAGCCTCAGAAATAGTTTCTTGGGAAAGAAAGAAATTTCGCTAAAAGCAAAAATGAGTATATACAGAGCTGTATTCGTACCTATACTAACATTTGGCTGCGAAAGCTGGGTATTAACGAAGAGACTAAAGAGCAAGATCCAAAGTATAGAGATGAAATACCTAAGAAGAGTGTTAGGAGTCACAAGGCGAGATCGCATAAGAAATGACACCATCAGAGAACAGTTAAATGTGCAACCAGTAGCAAAGCGAATCGAGAACTGCCAACTGAGATGGTATGGACACCTCAAGCGAATGGAGGACAAAAGACCAGTCAAGAGAATATGGGAAGCTAAAAGTCAAAAAAAAAGAAAAGTAGAGGAAGACCAAAGACAACATGGAATCGTAACATAGAGAAAATAGTAGAGGACAGAGGACTCACAATGGTTCAAGCATCAAAAATGGCAAAAGGAAAACGGGAGTGGAAAAAGTTCATATATAGCGAAAGAAATGTATTGTAAAGTGTATATAATGTATTGTAAAGATTAAATGTAGGAATTAGGATATGAAATGTAACACCTTACACCTTAGGGTACACAAGGTTACTGATTATATATATATATAATAATATAATTTAGACATTTTACTTTAAAAAATAAAATTCTATGCTGCTTTACTTGTAATAAGGTTTTTTAATTCACATATTTACAATGCTTGGCCCCCGCTAATGAATTTAAATACCAAACTGGCCCTCGCAGCAAAAAGTTTGGACGCCTCTGTTCTAGAGTATTAATCGTGGGTATCCCACAAGAAAGTACTTAAGGCCCACTTTTATTCGTTCGTTTTAGTGATGATTTATACCAGATATGCGCGGACCGTCGTCATACCATGATTTGGTAATACATACTATCTATTTATACAATTATTGCAATTATGCAAAAATTATTTCCCTCCTTTCTTTATTTAAAGTTATAACTCCTTTCTCTCTTCTGTCCAGGGGTTACCTTTCCTTCGGGGTTTTCTCTGAAATCCACCGACTTCCTTCAGGGTGCGTTTTACAGTCTATTTTGGAGATCTGTTATTACTAGTTCTTTAATATCCTTCTCGGTTTCTGTCAACCAAGTGGTACGAACCTTCTTGTTTTGCCAGAACGGTGAACAGACGGTTGGTTAGTCGGTTTGGAGGCAATCTTGAAACGTGGGCATAGAAAGCTACCCTTATTTTCATTGCACAGTCAGAGAGCCTCTCAATATGTTCGTAGATCTCAGAGTTATGTCGCATTTCTTGTTGTAGGTGTTCTTAGTCAGTCGATAGGCTAGTTCGAACTAGTTAACTCTCATGGATAATGATGCTCTATCTGATAAGTTGGGTTCAATCCATTCGCCGAGATACTTACATTTCTCAGTCCTCTTGATGTTTCCCTGCTCTAGTAACATCTCTCTGTTTGCTTCTTTGATGTTGGTGAACAATTCTGTTTTCTCCAGCGACACTTGAAGATTCACTTTGGCAGCCTGTTTTCTGAGGCAAATTACCTGCATTGTTGGCATCTCAAGAGAATCAGCAATCAGTGCCATGTCATCTGCAAAGGCCAGACAATCTACAATCAGTCCATCGTTCTTACGTGCCGGGTAGATACCACTATGAACACACAAATTGATCAGTTCCTTGCGCCACTCTCTCACAACTTTTTAAAGGACACAGTTGAAGAGAAGTGGGGAAAGACCATCTCCTTGTCTCACTCCAGTTTTTATTTCGAAGCTCTCTGAGATCTCACCACTAAATTTAACCTTGGAATGGGTGTTGGTCAAGGTTTCTAAGATAAGTCTGCGGGATTTGTTGCCTAGCCGTAGTTCATGTAGTACTTTGTTAAGCGTTTCTCTATTAATGAAATCGTAGGCCTTCCTAAAATCAACAAAGGTTGATCAACGATCACCTTGCGGTTTCTCATCTTAGAGTACACAAGTACTGTTTTAAGATTGAGGATCTGTTTAACACAGGATCGGGTCTTCCTGAAGCCTCTCTGTTCTAACAGTTGACTATCAAACTGATTTTCTACACTTGTTTGTAAAGCCTTTGAGAGAATCTTGTATGTTACCGGGACGGGAGAAAGTCCTCGGTAGTTGTTTAGATCGGTAAAATCTCCCTTTCTGTGAAGCGGATGGATCGGAGCCGATTTCCAATCGGGTGGTAATTTCTCTATTTCCCAGATGTCCTGGATAATCTCGGTTAGCTTGCGCATGTCATTGCTTCCAGAACCTTTCCACAGTTCAGCATCGATAGAGTCCTCTCCAGCTGCCTATTGCATACAGCTACTATTTTTAAGAAGTTGAATGATCTGGCCAATTTCTACCAATAATACTTAATTATTTATAGGTATTTTTTATTAAATAAAATACAAAAAATATTTGTTTTTCGGATTATTAATTCTTCGGATTGTTGAGGTTTGAATTTGGAATTGAATAAATCGTCGTTTGCATGTTTTGTTTTGTGTTGGTGACTCTTTTCAGTGTAAAAATAAAAATTGTATTTTTATATTAAATGTCGAAACGGTCATATCCTAGTGAAAAAAAGGAATGGATCTGAAAAAAGGAAAAAAGCTGTACATCAGAACGAAGTAATTAAAAAGTTACCAAAATTAACATCATATTTTACTACTGGTGAAACTTCTGTAATTAGTAATAAAATGATAAATCTTCCACATGATGAGTCGGGTCGATCACAAATAACGGGAATTTCTGAATCTTCATGTTCTACACCAATTTCTACCAACTTTCATATCGTCCTATTTCATATTTCATATTCGTCCCTATGACGAAAGTACAACTTCGGTGACTGCACCAACACCGACAACTTTGGCAGTTGAAGAACAACAGTTTTCCAACCCAGAAGAAACATCACACGACCCCACCGATTATTTTCATGAAAATTTCACAGATATTTTCAAAATAAAAATTCTCACTTTTTCGAGATATCCAGAATCTACAAAGATAGTAATAAATCAGTAACCAGATTTAACTAGACAGACTAGTTTTGACCACCAAGACTAGATAGAAAAGATTAGAGAGGCTGGACTAGACTGTCAACACTTGAGAAGCAAATCTAGATAGGTATGACTAGACAGGCAAGACTAAACAGACAAAACTAAGTGGACAGACAGAAAAGAAAAGGCGGTACAGTCAAGACTAAAGAGACAAGACTAGACAGACAAGTCTTGAGAAACAAAACTGAGCAGACAATACTAGACAGACAAGACCAGATATACAAGACTAGGCACACAAGACGGTACAGACAAGTCTAGGCAGATATGACTGGAGAGACAAATCTAGAGAAACAGGACTAGACAGACAAGAATATACCGACAATGCTAGGCAGACAAGACTAGACAGACAAGACTAGACAGACAAGACTAGACAGACATGACTAGACAGACAAGACTAGACATACAAGAATAAACAGACAAGACTAGACAGACATTAGTAGACAGACAAGGTTAGACAGGTAAGACTAGACGGATGAGATTAGACAGATATGTCTAGAGCTACAATGTGAGACAGATAAGACTGGACAAACGAGACTAGAGAATCAAAATAAACAAGGGTAGACAAACAAGGCTAGACAGAAAAGGCTATACAGACAAGACTAAATTGGCAAGACCAGAAAAGTAAATCCAGACAGAGAGGACTAGACTAACCTGTCGTCATTACAATTGTTGTAAAATATTCTGTATTTGTGTAATAATTGCGTGGATTATGAATACAGAATAATAACCCAAACAGTATGTCAAACACATTTCCGTTGATGGTTGTGTGGTACAGAAACCGCAATTAGATGGCGTCTAATCGCCTGTTACATCCGCTTTTGCTGGTGACACATTTTAAACTAACTATATTTCAATGAACCTTAACCAAACCCGAACAAAATGACGAGAATTTTACGGATTCTTCCAATGGAAATTGACAATTTTTAATTGGTGGTACGGAGATATTTGGTTGCTCACATTCGATAGAAATATTAGCATTAAGTTTGGTGTTTTGTATTTCAAATGTTGTTTTGTATTTGTTGTGAATGAAAGGATCAAAGAGTAGGTAAAAACAAAAACTCGAATTTCCGTGATTTATACAAAAAAAAACATGTTGAAATTTATTTAAAAATAGTTTTTGTTGTTTGGAATTGAATGGCGGCCGAGCGGGGCGAATTCAATCTGGAAATAATTGGGGAGGCATTTCGCATGTGGAAACGCGTTTGCCTAAATGGAGGCAATTAGCCGGAGCGGAATTTTATTATATGGCGCGTTAAACGAACGGCTGTTTGTCGCTACTGAATAATATAAACTAATTAGCTCCATCGTTTATGTTTACATCTGGGTTATACGCTCTTCATTCCGATTTATCTGTTTTGCTAATTGAAACCTCCGACTTTTATTTTATTTATTTCCCATTATCTACATCGAATATTTTTCACCAATAAATCACACACGGACGTACAAAAAACAGATCATAAAATCCAATTAATTTCACACACTCCTGCTCCCTTGCAATACACAAAACCTATAAAATTTACATACAAGGATCTATCCATCAACTAATTTGAAACTAAACAAAGTAGGCACAGTATGTAAGACTAGAGAAATAAAAATAGACAGACTACAAAGTCTAGTCTTGCATGTTCTTCCTTGTCTAGTCTGTTCTGTGTAGTATTGACTGTTGAGGGTTGTCTGTGTAACCTTTACTGTCTAGTCCTTTGTGGCTAGTTTTGGCTTTGTACTTTAATCTGTCTAAACAAACAAACAAACGAAGCTCTGAATAGGATGGTTGCGACAGTTACTACGTGGTAATCCATACTTACATTGAATTGAAAAACTCACTTTGTTTTTTACCACACTTAAATTATGTAAAAATGTTATATAACTTACTGTTCACAGTTATATAAATTTCTACACATATCACTCGAGTTTCGACGTTTGACGGTCAAACGTCGAAACTCGAGTCGTGATATGTGTAGAAATTTATATAACTGTGAATATATTAAGTTAATAATAAGTTTTATAACATTTTTACATAATATAAGTGTGGTAAAAAACAAAGTGAATTTTTCAATTCAATGTAAACGAAGCTCTGTCTATTTTCGTCTCTCTAGTTTACAATTAGTCTGTCTAGTTTTGTCTGTCTAGTTTTGTTTTTCTACGCTTGTCTATTCAATCTTGTCTGTCTAGTCATGTATATACAAATTGTATATTAAGACTGGTTCAGTGTATCTCCATAGTTTTATATTAATTGTTTAGGATTATGTAATGAGATTTAGTAGAAGTAATTTTATCGCGTGAAATGAATTTTCGTGTGAAATAATATAAATCGAAACAAGCAAAGAAAAAAAAAGGTACGAGATGACGCCGAAGTCGAAAATTGAATTGTCGAAACCTCGAAACGTTTGGCATCGGCTCCGATCATTCAATTTGATAGCAAATTGTTCATAACGGAAGTTCATATCCGGCGCTACGTCCCTCCCGTGCGCTCCCGGTCCGCCGGCGGGGGTCCCACCGTGTCGGCGCCCACCCTTAACTCAGATTGAACAGTAATTCACGCATCCTGTTCTGGACCTCCACCCCCAGTCGCATCTACCGACCTTCCAGTCTACATCCTGAAACATCATCATCGATATTTATCGCCGGCTTAATTAATTTACCGGCGATATTCCGACGCAATTCTGATCATCGAGTGCACGTTTGGCAGTAGCCTTGATTTATTCACGCGATCGCCCCCCCACCGACGGACTAATAGCCTTTCCTCCCGACGCCTCGGGACCATCGAACGTGTCAGAGACGTTAATTAGGCCTCGATTTGCACTACACGTCGACTCAAACGCCCGTTTCACCAGATCCTCTTCAAATTAGACTTTGACTGCCCGTTTTACACCTAACATTTCATATTACTAGCCGCTTCTTCCCTTAATATTCACCACACCACTTCAATATATCACATCCTTGACAAACAAGACTATATCGACAAGACTAGACAAACAAGACTAGACAGACAAGACTAAACAGACAAGACTAGACAGGCATTACTAGACAGACAAGACTAAACATACAAGATTAAAAATAAACATACGAAACAGTCAAGATCAGACGGAAGACACTAGACGGACAAGACTAGACGGTTAAGACTAGATGGTCAAAACTAGACGAATAAGACTGAACGGAGAAGACTAGACGAACAATACTAGATGGGCAAGGCTAGATGTACAAGACTAAACCGACAAGACTAGTCTTATAGTTTCTCTATATTGTCTTGAGAATTAAATCTTATCTGACTAGCAATATATTATGTATAGTCTTATCTGTCGGGACGTGTCTGTCTAGTCTTGTCTGTCGAGTCTTGTCTGTCTAGTCTAGTCTGTCTAGACTTGTCTCTCTAGTTTTGTCTGGCTGGTTTTGTCTGGCTAGTCTTGTCTGTCTAGTTTTGTCTGTGTATTCTTGTCTGTTTAGTCTTGTCTGACTAGTCTTGTCTATCTAGTCAAATTCAAATTCAAAATCTTTATTTCCCAAATGAGATACATAGTATCTATAGGATGTGTCAACTATAGTATAAAGATAAATAGTATAAAAATAATTAATACAAATTACAACAATACAAATTTATCAACAGAATATACTGGATTTGATACTAATAAAACTTTTAATTTCTTACGTAATTTTTTGTCGGTTTCATTTCTAAGGTCTGCTGGAAGCTTATTGTAGATATGGTTCCCTTCATTTTCTACACCTTGGCTACAGAGGGCTAAGTTTCTTTTTTCTGTACAGAGAAGATGTTTACTTCTTGTATTGTAATTATGTTTGTCTTAATTTTTTTTGAACTTACTTCGCGACTTGTGTACGTACATAGTGGTTTCCAGGATATATAGACTAACAACTGTTAGAATTCTGATTTTTTTTAAGTGAGGTTTACAGGATTCGGTACATTTTAACCCTAAGATATTTCTAATAACTCTTTGCTGTGCAATTTGAATGTATTTGATTTGTGACGAAGCTCCCCATAGAATAATGCCGTAAGACAGAAAAGACTGCACTTCTGCATAATACCACTTTAGAAGATCTTCTCTGTTTACTAGTTTCCTAAGAATAGTTGTTTGATAAGCCTTCTTATGTAGTGCTGAACAGATATTCTGTGTCGTAGTTTCCCAAGCGAAGGTGCTTCTCTAAATAAATACCCAGAAACTTGGCATGTTTGGTTCTATTGATTTTGTAGTTTTGTATTTCTAGGTCTAGATCTGTGACATACGTACTTCTTGCTGTTTTGAATACTATGTGCTCTGTTTTGCTTTTGTTGAGGTGTAGACACCTCAACAAAGGTATTTGCGGAGAACCATTTATTTAGAGATTCTAATAGTAGCTTCGCCTGATCCGTATTCTCGACGATGTTGTTCCCCAACACAATGAAGCTTGTGTCATCGGCGTATAATGTGCAATGCGTCCCTTTCACATAGTTTATCAGGTCAGCAGTGTATAATAGAAACAACGTTGGTGCCACAATGCTTCCTTGGGGGACCACAATATTTGTAGTTAAAATGTCCGACTGGCCAACTACATTACCACTCCTCCCAGAAACGTACTGTTTTCGGTTTGAAAGGTAAGATTGAATCCTTCTCGAAACTTTCCCTTTTATTCCATAGTTATGTAGTTTATTCATTAATCTGTTATGGGAAACACAGTCGAAGGCCTTGGTGAAGTCACAGAATATTCCAATGGGATATTTTCCTGTGAAATTCAACCAAGGCTTCAAAGGCAAATCTACCACATTTGCCTTTGCAAAACCCATGCTGTTGCTTTGGAATTAGATTATATTTTCCAAAAAAGCATTCATTCTTATTAACAAAACATATTCGATTATTTTTGCTAGAATTGTTATGATGACGATTGGTCTATAATTCTGTATTTCCATTTTATCACCTTACTTGTAAACTGGGATGATTTTACCTATTTTTAATACCTCTGGAAATAGTTCTTCGGAGAATGAGGCGTAAATTATATTTGTAATAGTTTCTACTAATAAATGTTTAAATTCCTTGATTATATTCCCAGGAACTTCATCTGGTCCTCTAGTTGTTTTATATTTTAATGAAATTATTATATCCAGTATTTCGTTTTCAGTGAATTCTTGTAAATACATAGTTTTTTCTTTAAATTCCGTATGGTCATTCGATATCTTTGTTGGAGTAATATTTTCTACAATTGTTTTGGGCCCTTGCTCGAAATAGCTGTTAAAATTGTTGGCTATATCTTCAGGTGCTGTAACCTTATTATTTTTGTCTATTATTTGAATGATCCCGGATGGTTTGGATTTATTCGTCTGCTCTTGTATGATATTCCACACGGCTTTAGACCTATTTGGAGCTTCTAGTACCTTCGGCTAAAAAAAGATTGTTTAGTGGTCGTGATTAAATTATAATGTAGCCAATTGCCTTGTTGTTGCAGCTGGTATTTTTGGAAGACGTCGTCCCATGTTTCTCTTCTGAGATGTTCGGCAAAACGCGTTTTATTTGTTTGCGAGAAATTCCTTATTATTATGTGGTTTTGTCCCACTATTTTTTTGTTGATGGTGATCAGTTTTAATAGTCTATGGTCAGACATAGGGGTATCTTCTGCTGAGGTCTTTAGTTCAAGACCCTGTGTAGCAAAGATATTGTCTATTCTAGTTTTGGTGTTATTTGTCGTTATTCTTGTGTCTTCCTTTATATATTCACCCATGCCATATGCCTCTAATAGGTTGGCGAGGTTGTGTGTTTCTTTTGTGCTGATTGCAAAATTAATATTGAAGTCTCCAACTAAGATGACTTGCATATTATTTCTTGCATATCTCTGTAAGATATTATCTAATGATGCCATGAAAGTACCTATACATCCTAAAGGTGGCCTATATATATATATATATATATATATATATATATATATATATATATATATATATATATATTATTACCAAATGTATACCTTTTATATTCATCTCTATTCCACATACCTCTATTATCTTTTCTATAGCTGAGTTTTCTAGATCTAGTTTTTCAACATAACCATCTGTAAGTGCGGGGACGCTAGCGAATATAGCCACACCATCACCCATTGAGTGGACTCTGCTGAAATGACTGACCAACTGGTAATTACTTATATGGAGTGAGGTAATAATGATTTCTGTTGATGCCCATGTTTCAGCCAGACAGATGAAGAAGGGCTTTTCATCTTCAGTTGTTACTTCTAATTGGCATATTTTATTGCGGATATATTATTTAGATAGAATATTTAGATATATTAACATATTTATATTAGCTGCATTGGGTATTATTTTTGTGTGTTGTTCTTTTCTAGAAAAAGGAAAAAACAGTTTATATAGGTATTTCGTGGCCACAAATTAGGGTTTTTTGCTTCATCTAGCTTATCTAATGGAACCGTCACTTTAAATGAAGCATATTATTCTGGCTTATTTGATATATTTTTTTGCAAACAGCCGATTCAAAGTTTTTACTTCTCAGATATTCCATGACATCATCTTCCGTGGTTTGCGGTTCTAATCTGGATACATGTAAATAGGCGTATCTAGTTACTGCCTTAATTCCTATATTTTCTGCGTTGGAGAATATTATAATGCCATTATTACGTGATGTTCTTCTCTTATTGTTGGGTTTATGTTGCGTTTGCCAGTTCTCGTTGTTGGTTTTATTTAGAATTGGTTCTGCGTTTTCGGTCGATCTATTGTTTTGTTTTGTTTTTTTCTGCTCGGTGCGACTTGGAGTGTCGCTCCAAGGTAAAGATTTATCATCGCTGGGTTTATCAGCGGTGGATTTATCTGCGGTGGCTATATCGGCGATGATTTCGACTTCCTTCATCTCCGGTGTTGCCTCCTTTTAAATAATATTATAATTTCGCTCTGAGGGTTTTGATTGCCATGTGTTTATTATATCAATTAGCTGTTTATTTTCAAATTTAAAGAGTTGTACTTCGTTGTTAAGTTCACTAATCTGCTTTTTTACCGACACAACTTCTTCCTGTATTATTTGCCTAATAATGTCTGCAAACTCACAATCAGTACTATTCATGTACGTATAACCTGTTCATGAAATTTATAGAATGTACTGTTTGTTCTTATCTCTTGGCATTTTAAAATTATTATTATGTCTTCTCAAAATTAATTAATATAAATTCACTTCAATATTCTCGTGCACACTGTATCGCGACAGACGTCTGTTCGGGTTGAGCGTTAAACGTGTACTGTCTAGTCTTGTCGGTCTAGTCTTGTCGGTCTAGTCTTGTCTGTATAGTATTTTCTATCTGGTCTTGCTTTTCTATTCTTGTCTGTCTAGTATTGTCTGTCTAGTCTTTCTTGCCTACTCTTGCCTTTTTAGTCTTGCCTGTCTAGTCTTGTGTGTATAGTCTTGTCTATCTAGTCTTGTCTGTCTATTCTTGTCTGTCTAGTGTTGTCTATCTAGTCTTGTCTGTCTATTCTTGTCTGTCTAGTGTTGTCTGTCTAGTCTTATCTGTCTAGTCTTGTCTGTCTAGTCTTGTCTGTCTAGTCTTGTCTGTCTAGTTTTGTCTGTCTAGTCTTGTCTGTCTAGTCTTGTCTGTCTAGTCTTGTCTGTCTAGTCTTGTCTGTCTAGTCTTGTCTGTCTAGTCTTGTCTGTCTAGTCTTGTCTGTCTAGTCTTGTCTGTCTAGTCTTGTCTGTCTAGTCTTGTCTGTCTAGTCTTGTCTGTCTAGTCTTGTCTGTCTAGTCTTGTCTGTCTAGTCTTGTCTGTCTAGTCTTGTCTGTCTAGTCTTGTCTGTCTAGTCTTGTCTGTCTAGTCTTGTCTGTCTAGTCTTGTCTGTCTAGTCTTGTCTGTCTAGTCTTGTCTGTCTAGTCTTGTCTGTCTAGTCTTGTCTGTCTAGTCTTGTCTGTCTAGTCTTGTCTGTCTAGTCTTGTCTGTCTAGTCTTGTCTGTCTAGTCTTGTCTGTCTAGTCTTGTCTGTCTAGTCTTGTCTGTCTAGTCTTGTCTGTCTAGTCTTGTCTGTCTAGTCTTGTCTGTCTAGTCTTGTCTGTCTAGTCTTGTCTGTCTAGTCTTGTCTGTCTAGTCTTGTCTGTCTAGTCTTGTCTGTCTAGTCTTGTCTGTCTAGTCTTGTCTGTCTAGTCTTGTCTGTCTAGTCTTGTCTGTCTAGTCTTGTCTGTCTAGTCTTGTCTGTCTAGTCTTGTCTGTCTAGTCTTGTCTGTCTAGTCTTGTCTGTCTAGTCTTGTTTGTCTAGTCTTGTCTGTCTAGTCTTGTCTGTCTAGTCTTGTCTGTCTAGTCTTGTCTGTCTAGTCTTGTCTGTCTAGTCTTGTCTTTCTAGTCTTGTCTGTCTAGTCTTGTCTGTCTAGTCTTGTCTGTCTAGTCTTGTCTGTCTAGTCTTGTCTGTCTAGTCTTGTCTGTCTAGTCTTGTCTGTCTAGTCTTGTCTGTCTAGTCTTGTCTGTCTAGTCTTGTCTGTCTAGTCTTGTCTGTCTAGTCTTGTCTGTCTAGTCTTGTCTGTCTAGTCTTGTCTGTCTAGTCTTGTCTGTCTAGTCTTGTCTGTCTAGTCTTGTCTCTCTAGTCTTGTCTGTCTAGTCTTGTCTGTCTAGTCTTGTCTGTCTAGTCTTGTCTGTCTAGTCTTGTCTGTCTAGTCTTGTCTGTCTAGTCTTGTCTGTCTAGTCTTGTCTGTCTAGTCTTGTCTGTCTAGTCTTGTCTGTCTAGTCTTGTCTGTCTAGTCTTGTCTGTCTAGTCTTGTCTGTCTAGTCTTGTCTGTCTAGTCTTGTCTGTCTAGTCTTGTCTGTCTAGTCTTGTCTGTCTAGTCTTGTCTGTCTAGTCTTGTCTGTCTAGTCTTGTCTGTCTAGTCTGTCTAGTCTTGTCTGTCTAGTCTTGTCTGTCTAGTCTTGTCTGTCTAGTCTTGTCTGTCTAGTCTTGTCTGTCTAGTCTTGTCTGTCTAGTCTTGTCTGTCTAGTCTTGTCTGTCTAGTCTTGTCTGTCTAGTCTTGTCTGTCTAGTCTTGTCTGTCTAGTCTAGTCTGTCTAGTCTTGTCTGTCTAGTCTTGTCTGTCTAGTCTTGTCTTTCTAGTCTTGACTGTCTAGTCTTGTCTGTCTAGTCTTGTCTGTCTAGTCTTGTCTGTCTAGTCTTGTCTGTCTAGTCTTGTCTGTCTAGTCTTGTCTGTCTAGTCTTGTCTGTCTAGTCTTGTCTGTCTAGTCTGTCTAGTCTTGTCTGTCTAGTCTTGTCTGTCTAGTCTTGTCTGTCTAGTCTTGTCTGTCTAGTCTTGTCTGTCTAGTCTTGTCTGTCTAGTCTTGTCTGTCTAGTCTTGTCTGTCTAGTCTTGTCTGTCTAGTCTTGTCTGTCTAGTCTTGTCTGTCTAGTCTTGTCTGTCTAGTCTTGTCTGTCTAGTCTTGTCTGTCTAGTCTTGTCTGTCAGTCTTGTCTGTCTAGTCTTGTCTGTCTAGTCTTGTCTGTCTAGTCTTGTATGTTTAGTCGTGTATGTCTAGTCTTGTCTGTCTTGTCTTGTCTGTCTAGTCGTGTATGTCTAGTCTTGTCTGTCTAGCATTGTCTGTCTAGTCTTGTCTGTCTATTCTAGTATGTCTAGTATTGTACGTCTAGTCTTGTCCGTTTAGTCATGTCTGTGTGGTGTTGCCTGTCTAGTCTTGTTCGTCTAGTCTTGTCCGTTTAGTATTGTACGTCTAGTCTTGTCCGTTTAGTCTTGTCTGTATGGTCTTGCCTGTCTAGTCTTGTTCGTCTAGTCTTGTCAGTTCAGTATTGTGTGTCTAGTCTTGTTTGTCTAGTCTTGTCTGTCTAGTCTTGTCCGTCTAGTCTTGTATATCTAGTCTTGCTCGTCTAGACAGATAAGGCTAGGCATATGGGATTAGCTAGACTAGACTACTCAGACAAAACTATAAAGACAGACAAGATTAGGTAAATCAGATTACACGCACAATATAATGTAAAAATGTGATCGATAGATAGTTTCCTTTGATTTTAAACTTTTTTTCTTTTTCGGTTCAATTATCACACAAAATAATTGAAATATCTATTCAAGCTTTCGCTTTGATGTTTGTTTTGGTCTCTTTTGCACTATTTCCTCTTTCATCTTCGTTTCGGCCCAACAGAGATAAAATGACCGGTATAGACACAACTTTTCCGACCTCTTTGTTCCACCACGTTTCATTAACAGAATTACAAAACCAACTTATTAATCCGAAAAGACGAGCGAAGATTCCAAACCTGAATTTCAACAATTGTTGACTAAATTTATTAAGAAAAATGTTTCTAATATAATTTAGTTTCATGAGCTAATTGAAAACAATTTGGACATTAGTCGCATTTAAATAAAACAGAGCCAATCGAAAAAGTTTAAAATTGTCTTGATTCTTTTTTGCGAGTCATTAGTATAGATTCATCGTGGTTTGATTGAAAATAGATATTTTGGTTATACTTTCAATTCAATATTAAATAATGAGGCGACGTGTATTGCAATATTCAAAGATTTAAGGTTATTTGATTTTGATCCCTTCGGGTGGAGAGTATGTAAATAAATTTCAAGCGTGTTCGTTCCATTTCAATCCCTTACAATCTCGCGTAATTGGGTTAAATTCTTTGAAATAAACTACAAATACAAAATATTTAGCTTATTTTACATAAAATCCTGGTTAGAGCTTGAAAACTAAGACTTTAGCGCTCCCTTACGGGCATGACGTATGTGGGAAGCGGTTATATTTAGTATCATTACTTTTGCAAACGAAAGAGTGGGAGATTACCCTCCTACATATCTTCCTAATTCTTTTCCAAGATGTGATAAAAAATTGAACAGCATTTAATTTTGAAACGTTGACTGGGAAAAAGTAATAAATTCTCTCAAAAATCTCTCAGACGCAACACGGACACTCAAATTCTAATTTTATTAATTGCCCGTTTTACAAAAATAGTAGTTTATGATACAAATGTGTGAAGAAGGGCTTTTGTGCATGAGTTGCGATGTTTAAATATGTTTTAATCACAATGAGTGTATCATACATTACATTATCTAATAAGCATGTTAAATTGAAAAATTGTAATTTTAGAAAGGTATAAGGTTAGAAAGTGGCAAAAATTGATAACTAGTAAAAACAGTGACGGAAACACTATTTGGTCGATGTCGATGAAGCCTAGGTTAACCTAGATTTAATCTAAATTAGGTTATGGTTAGGTTAAGTTATATTAGAGCCAGAAAAATCCAGACAGAGAGGCCGAGATTTCTTGATTCAAAATAAGAACAATTAATTCAATTTGAAAATACGTCGGAAAATTTAGTGACGCGAGTTGTAGCTATAGTAACAACAAACAGAAATCGTTTAATAATTATACTCTATTTGATTTACATTGGATTTTAACGCACCATTTAGATACTTTTTCGCACGATTATAATGATGACATCCTTCACATACAATAATTTACTTATTAATGTGTTCAATTTGTTGTGCGAATAGATGTATGTTTGACCCTGTCGACGAAAAAGATGATATAATTAAATATTGTAGTTATTCAATGTCCCCCTTAGTTTTGTAAAGAATTTTGTTAGTGTTGTTTCTCTTTAGTTTATTATTATTATCCGTTATTTATTATCCGTTCCAGACAAAAATAGTTTTTAATTAATCATTTGCTAACCATATCTTAGCTGACGTCCCGTAATTAACGGTGTTACGAAAAGTCGTGCCAGTAACCGAATGTTAAAAACCAAGTACGCATTAAAAAGTACGGAAATATCCACCAATTTCCCTCAAACTTACTTACCTAACACTTTTTCCCTAGTCTTACCAAAGGTTTAGTTCTTGTTAAATCAAACCCGGTAAATTAGAATTTGCTGAAGCCAAGAATTCCGTTAATCCGGAGTTATGCATAAACATCTTCGTGCATTATCCATAGATTAAGTTGGAACAGTATATATTCATTATCTGCCGTCTCCGGGGACTTGGACAAAATTTGTGAATGGATTTATGCGCCAATGAACAGTAAAATTTCATACGAAACCGAAGGAAATGTTATTCATGAAATTGCCATGCCCTATTACCTCCAATTTATTTTCCAACAGAATTAGCTCACTTTATATTTAGCGCATTCACATATAAACAACTATATTATCTTACTTAGCTACATAGTCTACAAACACGACGCGGCAGATAAGACTAGACAGAAGAGCAAAAACAAACAAGTCTAGACGGATAAAATTAGACGGATAAGACTAGACGAACAAGACTAGGCGCACAAGACTAAACGGACAAGTCTAGGCGGAAAAGACTAGACATACAAGACTAGACGGACAAGACTACACGGACAAAACTAAACGGATAATTCTAGACGGATAAGACAAGATGGACAAGACTAGACGGACAAGACTAGACGGACAAGACTAGACGGACAAGACTAGACGGACAAGACTAGAAGGACAAGACTAGACAGACAGGGCTAGATGGACAAGACTAGACGACAAAGATTAGATGAATATGAATAGAACGACAAGATTAGGCGGACAAGATATACAAGACTAAACAGATGAGACTAGACAGACAAGACTAAACAGACAAGACTAGACAGATAAGACTAGACAGACAAGACTAGATAGGCAAAACTAGGCAGACAAGACTATACAAACAAGACTAGACAGACAAGACTAGACAGACAAAACTAGACAGACAAGACTAGACAGACAAGACTAGACCGACAAGACTAGACAGACAAGACTAGACCGACAAGACTAGCCAAACAAAACTAGACACACAAGACTAGACAGACAAGACTAGATAGACAAGACTAGACATACAAGGTCAGACAGACAAGACTAGACAGACAAGACTACACAGACAAGACTAGATAGACAAGAGTAGACAGGTCAGCACTAGACGTGCAAGACTAGACGGACATGTCTAACGGACAAGACTAGATGGACATATCTGTCCTCCTCGGTGGTGTAGTTGACAACATACCCGCCTTTCAATGCGGGAGAGCCGGGTTCGATTCCTGGTCGGGGAGACAACAACTAGGGCGGTTTTTCAGTAAACCGTCCGGGCTGCCCACCCTGAATGAATGCAGAATATGCGATACCAGGGTGGCGCATACTAAAGCCAAGGTGGAATAGGGGGTTTAGTGAGATGGACATATCTAACGGACAAGACTAGACAAGATTAAACGAACAAAACTAGACGGAGAAGACTAAACGGACAGAACTAGACGGACAAGACTAAGCGGAAAAGACTCAGCTATTTAAAGTCACAGCTCCATTTGAAGATTTAGGTAATGTGGTGAAACCAGAAACCTGGCCACGATACACGTGCTTCATTCGTATTTTACTGAGGTTAGAAAAAAAGACTGTGAATATGTAATTAAACGAACTAGAAGGCAAACATACTTCTTACTTAGTCCGGTCAAATTAGACCACACAATTTACACTTGGCTGAAAATTGGTAGGATTGTTCAAAACACTATTTTAAATGAAATGTGAAAAGTCCTCATCAATCTGACACCTGAAAAAGAATTGACTTGGATTCAAAAGTCACAAAAACGGGGTTTTCGCGATTTTCAGCAAAACTGTAAGTTTTCTCAATTGTAGATCAGATAATTATCTATAAAAAATGTTTTAATATTTTTTTTCCTAAGGCCACCGTTTGAGATATAGCGATTCAAAAAGTTGAAAGAGTTGTAATCGTCATAATATATATATAAGTACACCGAGTATATACATCGCTGAAGCTGCAATACAAGTAAAAATATCGTTCTATCGGTCACTGTAACTTACTTGTAAAATATTATAAATATCAGAATTTCGGGAAAAAAGAAGCCCAGTCCCTCATTTCATACACCAGTGTAACCTTGAGCAACATCTGTCAAGCAATATTCCAGAATATTCAATTAGATTAATAAATCAAAATACTCGTTCACTGGGCAGCTCAATTGACAACATTGAGTTTATGTTAGAAAAGAACAAAAATTGTATGTATTTAATAGTTACAGAACATTGGTAGAGCTCTTGTTAAATCAATGCTTTTATATTAAATAATTTTAATCTTACCGCTCACTTTTGCACACCTGAAGGTATGCATGTAGAGAGGGCGTAGTATATAAAGTTAGAAATGATATTGCCCAAATTGCCGAACAATCTGTGTTTGAATGTTCGGCAATAGAAACTAAATGAAATCAAGAAAGCTTAGTAATTATGGCAGTTTACAGAGCCCCTTTGACCAACGGTCGTTCATTCATCGTTAAATTACATGAATTACTAGTTCTGCTAGCGGAGGAAGGCAAATAATTTATTATATCTGGTGACTTCAATATAGATGTTTTAAGAGATACACATGTATGCCAACAGTTGCTCAAATCCTTTATGCTCAAATCCTTTCGATTGAATCCGAAGAAGAATCCGTGCACGGCTTTAAACAATTTAAAAACTATAGCGAAGATAATAAAATACTGCACAGAGAATTAATGGACAAAATATCGTGGGACGAGCTAATTATAATTAATTCTTGTGACTTGAACAGCCAGTAGGAACTGTTCAGGAGCATTTTTTATGCTAATTTTAATGAAGCATTTCCTTTGATCCGCAGCAACCTCAAGCAAACCTCGGGAAAACCTCAAGTTTTCTTAAACCCAGAATTGTGCAAAATAAAAAAACAGTCGCTTTACTGCAAACAATTGCTCACACCGACCGCCGTTATAAACAGGTATTTTAACAACTTAGTTAGTTACCAACTTTCTATTTCCGTAGAATACCCAAATATCCGAAAAACTTCCTGGAGTATAGTCAACCAAATTGCGGGCGTCAATAAGAAACAGTGCTCGTACTGTGATCATTGCCCAGCATCCCATGAAAGTTCCACATTCATCTACGACTATTTTGCCAAGAAAGCATATGGTATATATGGTAATTGTGCATCAATTTTTCTTAACCCAAAACAAATAGGGAGGAACTTTTCCTAACAATCATATTCTTAGAGTCTAAGAAAAGTGCAGGTAACGACGATATACCTAACTTTGTCGTTAAAAATTCTATTTGGTGTATTTCCTGAAGTCTTGAAACTGGGGTTAATTTTGCCTAGTTACAAATCTGGGGATAAATCTGACATTGGAAACTACAGACCCATCTGCATCTTATCAGCCTTCTCTAATATATTCGAAAAGCTTGAATCTTCGAGGGTCCTCGCATTCGAAAGTATATGTCATATGATAAACCAAAATCAGCATGGATTCTTTGAAGGGAGGGATACTAACACTGCAAGCTTCCAACTTATACGTACGTAATTTATAACGTAAATAATAAGTACGTGGATCTAGAAGCTAAAATCCTGTTTGTATGTTTTTGGATCTCTCTAAAGCTTACAACCTAGTCGACCATGACATACTGTTTGATAAATTAATTATGGTATATATAATGGTATATATATGATAAATTAATTATGGTATACGAGGAGTCGCATTGGACTGATTTAAATCATTTCTGTCTAATAGAATACTCATCAGAACACTCACCTCCTAGGGTATTAAACGTGGGTGTCCCACAAGGAAGTACTTTAGGCCCACTTTTAATCGTTCTTTTTATTAATGATTTGTACCAGATGCGTGCGAACCCTCGCCATACCATTATAAATTGTGCAGATGATACTACCATCTTAATATCAAACCAACCTAAGGCGGACATTTCTCATAACGTGAATCTGGTGTTAAGTCCCGTGTTGCAGTGGTTTGCTGAAAATCATCTAATAGTCAACAAAGATAACACCAATGCAAACATATTTCAATCAAAAAGATGTAGGTCTACAATCAGCTTCCCTACAGAAATTCGAAATGAACACGAGACAATTCAAATTCAAAACACCGCGAGGCTTTTGGGAATCCACCTAGACGAAAACTTAGATTGGTTTACACGTATTAATAAATGAAAACTAAGTAAAACAGTTTATGCACTAAGATTATTGAGCAGATATTTAGACACAGATATCTTGAGGATGATGTACTTCGCTAATTTTCAATCATGTTTGAGATTTGGAATTATGTTCTGGGCGAACGGAAGGTATGTCCAGAATGTTTTCATGAGTCTAAAAGCAAGCTTTGCGGATTCTTATTTATCTACCCTTCAGGGAATCATGCCGCCGAGGACAGTTTAAAAAAGCTAACTGGCTAAGTACCACTGGCCTATATATATATTTTTTTTGGTTAAACACAATCTATTGTTTAGAGATTTAGGGGGATTGCAAAGGGATACAAGATTTAGTAATATCCTATGAGCTGCCAAGACATAGCTGGACGATGACTGAGAGATACCCTCCCTACATTAATTTAAAACATTCAACCACTTATCAATGGCCATCAGGAAAATTGACATTATTTGAAACTTTAAGATGGCATTGTATGATCTCTTAATCGAGATTGAACCCTATAATTTAGAAGAATTTTATGTTCGAGTAAAACATGTTTAAATGTATATTTACTTGTATTCACATTTTTGTTAGTTTTCTCTTTTAAGAGTTTTAGTATCTTGTTTTGGTTTGTGACATATTTCATTTAGTTCTCTTTTATGGTGTTTAAAATAATGAAATAAATAGATTTTGATTTTTTTATTTTGACTAGACGGACAAGACTAGACCAACAAGACTATCTAGTTGACTGAAAGCAGCCCTCCTTACAGCATCTTGAGAACCTATAACAGACTACCAAGGAAGCTTGAACAAATTGACAATATCAAGAAAGAAAAAGAATCAAAGAATGACGTCTTCTCATATATAAACGATATAGAACCTTACAATTTCAATGATGAATTTTTGTCTTCGGGGAAAAATTCATAATGTTATTTTGAATTCACATTGTTATTGATTATGAACACATGTATTTTTTTATTTGTTCTACTTTTTCTATGAATTTCCTTTTCATTTGATATTTCATTAAGTTACCTGTAATAATGAAATAAATGATTTGATTTGATTGATTAATTGACTAGACGGTCAAGACTATACGAATAAGACTATACGAATAAGACTAGACGGATCAGACTAGATGGACAAGACTAGACAGATAAGACTAGAGAAATAACACTAAGCAAAACCAATTTGAATTATATTCTTTATGTTTGTGAAACTATTTGTGGTTTCTCGTCGTTTCTGTCCATTATTTAATTTTTGCAATTATATTCAATCCTCTAGGGCCTCGTGCTAGGTTTCTTTATTAAAAGTTTTTCGCGCAAAACTGCACATAAGGCAAGTGAGGGAATATAAAGAAAAGCGAACAAACGGACGGCACTAAGGCACCAAGATGCCCGCCTGCTCGTTGCTCCGCGAATTATAGTCGCAAATAAATTCGCGAGACATATTAATGCAAGAACAACTGGAAACATTTAGTAGTTAGTTTTTATCTAGTTGGGAATAGTAATGTCCCGTCCAGTATTCTCGTTTAGTAGGTACTGTCAACTTTAGAATAGTCCAATCTGTTTCTATCTTGTCTAGATCAGTCCTATATCCGTTTTATTAAAGACAATTTTACCAACTTATTAAAGCGGAATATAGCTTGAATATATAAATATATTCAACCTTTCCGTAACTCTATAATATTATTAAGTCTTTTTAAGGCAACAAAACGAATCTCATGTTGAAACACAACAGATATTAGTATATTATTTACTAGTCCTCAGTCCACTTTCATAGCACTAATATTCAATCATCATTTAAATCAATAACTGAAGTTGTTTGGTCTTTGAAGGTCTTTGCACACACATATCATAACCTATACTCGGCAGCCCAGTACATGGTTTTCAATCCAATGTAAGCGTATTCCGTTTTATAATTCAAAAGAGCAAAGCTGCACTGATGAGAGGTAAATCTCGAAACGCGTCTGCAGATGACTATTCAATTGGGTTAAATGGAAAGATTTGATCTTAAAAACAATGTTATTTATCTAGTTCTTTATATTTTTATTCTAGTTTAGTGCCATGAAAGTGGACTGAGGACTAGTAAATAGGATACAAATATCTGTTGTGTTTCAACATGAGATTTGTATTGTAATCTTAAAAAGAGTAACGGAAAGGTTGAATATATTTATATATTCAAGCTATATTTCGCTTTAATAAGTTGGTATGATTGTATCTATAATTAGTTTGGTTTCACCCCAATATTCAAAGACAATTTTAATTAAGTTTTAGTATAGGCAAATGTAGTCTATGGATGTTCAAAATAGTACCGTAAAATCTAGAGTAGGTCAGTCTACTACATAAATGTTTTCAGTATATAGACATATCCAGTTTATTGAAGTTCAATACAGTTGTGTTCAATTTTGTGTGGATCATACTAGTTCAGTTTAGACTAGTAGAATCTTGACTAGTTCAATCTACTTTGGCTATTTAAACTAGTTCAATCTAATCCAGTTCACTCTAGTTGTTGGTGTAGTTTACTAAATGTTGTCTAGTAAAGACCAGTCAAGTTCAGTCCAGTCAACTCGTTCAATTTAAAGTTCAGTCTAGATTCGGAGTAGTCTAGTATAATTTAGTTTACTTCAGTCCACTCCTGTTCAATGTAACTGTTATAGACTACAACTGTTACAGGTTAGATTGAACTAGTTTTGATTATCCCAACTAGACTGTTCTAGTCAGGAGGAATATATCTACTAGACTAAACTGTCTGGACTCTACTAGACAAACTGTAACTGTTACATTAAACTACAGTAGACTGAAGTGAACAAAATTGTACTAGACTACACCAAAACTAAAATTAAATGGTATAGATTGAACTAATTTAGATTAGACAAACTAGGCCCACCTAGTTTGGCCTCTACTAGAAAAAACTTTATGAACTCTACTATAGATACCGTACATTACTACTCTACTATTTCTCTACTATAGATAACCGTTACATTGAACTGTAGTAGGTAGAAGTAAACCAAATTATACTAGACTACACCAAAACTGGACTGAAATGATTTAGATTGAATTAGTTTAGATTATGACAAATGGCACAATACTATCCATCAATAAAGCTATACTTGAACAAGTGGAGAACTTCTATACCAAACTCTACTCAACAACTAAGAGAGATCATGGCACAAGAACCCATGTAACAAACGTGGGTTCGGAAGAAATACCCGACATTACCCCAGAAGAATAATTGGAGAAGGCTCTAAGACAACTTAAAATAGAAGGTGCCCAGGGACTCACAAGATCACTACAGAGATGATGAAACTAGGAGACCAAGAACTATTGAACTCAATTACAGCCCTCTACAGCAAATGCTTACACGAAGGCAGAACACCTGAAAAGTGGCTAGAGGCAGAAGTTATACTTATATTCAAGAAAGGAGACATGACCAACATAGAGAACTACAGACCGATCAGTCTATTATTACACGTCCATAAACTCTTTACAAAGATAATAACCAAATGACTAACAACTATACCTTTTCAACTTCAAATAGGAATCAAACAATTTCAAATTGGGAACAAATTACTTCAAATTGGGAACAAACAATTTCAAAGTGGGAACAATCAACTTCAAATTGGGAACAAATAATTTCAAATTGGGAACAAACAATTTCGAAATGAGAATAAACAACTTCAAATGGAATCATGGAATGGTGTTTATATTAGAAGACATTCACAATGAGCCGGAAAGAGCAAATACGGAAGAAAATAAAATAAAAAGACGTGAATATGCTCAGAAACTTTTACAATATCAAGCCGAAAATGTTTCTATACTTTTTATGCATAAAACCAATTTTAATTTATTTATATCCAGAAAAAAAGGGGCGATTAACGAAAGGAACTCGTTGCTCATATATTTCTGTTAACTGTAGAGAAGTAAACAATCATGTCATCGTATGTATATGGAAAATGGGGTTGATTGATCATTAGATTAGAAGAGGAGCAATCAAGAAACCGGAAGCAAATGAGTTTTTGCGACATTGCCTTCGTAGTGCTGGAAGTATGTATCGGTCAAAAGTTATATTGGTAATTGATAATGCTCTTTGCCATAATTCAATCGAAAAAGTTTTTCATGAAGATGAAAATTCAATGACTGAGGCTTGAGGCATGGGTTATACAGTCCAATGTATAATGCAATCGAACATACATGGTCAGCCATAAAAACCAGTGTTAAAAGAGATTTGGACACTCAAATGCCAAATATTCTGGCCGGAGAGGATATAGCAAATATTACTCAAGCCTAGTATCGTCTACAGCGGATAGATGCTATTTTACTTGATAATTTACGGAACCTGACTGTTGTTAAATGCGCCAGATACGTTGCACATATTCAAAGACAGACATCTTGCCTGATGCTTTAAATATGCTGGAAGTTAATTTCTAATTATTATTGGGTTATTTAAGTAAATTCTGTCCCTTCTTTAAAATTTAATGAAAAAAAATATCACTAGGAACATAATGTTATAATGAAAAAAAAAGTTTTTTTTACGTTAAATTGTGCATTTGCTTTTCCAATTTAAAATGGTTTATTTGTTCTCAATTTCAAATTGTTCCCAACTTGAAATTGTTTGTTCCCAATTTTAAATTGTTTATTCCCAATTTGAAATTGTTTGTTCCCAATTTGAAATTGTTTGTTCCCAATTTGAAATTGTTCGTTCCCAATTTGAAGTTGAAAAGGTATAAATTTGACGAGTATCAACCGGTAGAGCAAGCCGCATTCCGAAAGGGTTTTAGCACAACCGACCATCTACAAACGATTCGAAATCTTATTGATAAAACCACGGAATACAACGTACCTATTCATATGGCCTTCATCGACTTCTCCAAAGCCTTCGACATAGTCGAAGCTTGGCACATACTGAAATTCATGGAAAATGCACGAATTGACTCCAGATACATAGCAATTATCGAGCACAATCAATCAACGATACACAAACGACCTAGTACACGAAAGAATTAAAGAAGGAGACTTGACCAGCACCATCAAAGTGGAACGAGAAGTAAGACAGGGAGACACTATCTCTCCGAAATTGTTCACAAGTGCCCTGGAAGATGATTTCAAAAAACTCGCATGGGAGAACAAAGGAATCAAAATTGACGCGTACCTGAGCCGCCTAGGTTTTGTAGACGACATCAAGACATAATTAAAAAAACAAATTAACTGAAATGATTAAATAACTCAACCAGGCATCGGAGACGATAGGATTAAAGATTATATATGATAACATTATAAGTACGTGTATATTAATTACATAATATATTTATTAATATAAAATATCTTTTCATAATATATTTATTCCAAATATGAGAACCTCAACTTTTCTCAGCTGCTGGTTTTTTATATTCATTTGCAATTTGCATTATCATGGACATTTTTTCTGATGGTCGTTCTTTCGCTGTTTCCACATCGCTTCCACCACACAAAACCATTGTAACCACATCATGGTATGATGTTAATTCAATAGAATGTTCTGCTGTTAAAAATTGTTTCAAAAATGCTAATAAACTAACAACATGCCTACCACTAGCATGCACCATTGTCTGAGTGGCTGATAAAAAATTAAAAGTTGTCAAGTGAAGCACCAGTGGAGGATCTCCACACTTCTCCAGCTGATCCAACAGAGCATGTTTTTGATTTAAAATCAAAATCCTATCCTTTTTCTTATTATTTTTTTTTTAAATCATGCTGCAACTAGCTAGAGCTTCATGAATAGCATCCATAAAATCATCAACAGTACCAGACGAAATTGCTTTCAATAAGACAGGTAATAGTTATTTATAATCTTTGTTTAAATCATTTATAAATTTAGCTCTCTGATCATTATTAAAGTTATCAATAGTAATATTGCAACCTTCTTCAGGAGAAATGTAATTTAATATTTCATTTATAAAATTCGTACAGAGTTTTCAATAAATATTTGCCGAGTTGTGTTTGAATGTCTTGTGATAACAATTTAATTCCTTTTTCGAATAACCGCGCATCACTAACTAAGGCGTTGAGCTTGTCTTGGATTTCATTGTGGGTTTGACTTCGATTTGTAGTACGGTCTGCAACAGTGTTGCGTAAATTTCAGCTGCAATTTCTAAACCTTTCTCATTCAAAATAGGATGTAAATAGTTAGCTATGGGTTCTATTAACTCAACTAAACATTCAGCTTGTAAAACAGTCTGATTGTGAATTACATTTACTATATTTTCATTAGAAATTATTTCTAATGAAGTTTTCTTTTCAACTTCATAATCATCTGTATCAACAATTTTATTTCGTGGACGTTTCTTTTCTTATTATTGTCGATTTTGTTTTAGTTTCACGACGATGTGTTCCACCGCCTTTATTGCCGCCAGCAGCTTTCTTCCATCATTCCTCTCTTTTAACAACTTTAACTTCTTCAGTGTCCTCTACTTTAACACCTCTATTACTCCCAACATGTAGATCAGTTTGATACTGTTGGTATTCCCACTCTCTACAATAGTCTTAGCATTATTTTTTACTTGTTCATCACAATCCTTTGAAAGATTATCAATGATGTATTTGCTTAGAACAAATGACTCTATAACAACTGTATCTTTATATTTTTGGGATACTATGACTTTCTCTGCAACCATTTTAATATCAGTTTCATTGAAAACAGTTGGAAGATTAGCTTGCAAATATCTAGGTAAGATTTGCTTGATTGAATGTATATCATCACATAAATCTATATCAGCTTTATCTCTTTAGGATAGTTTTTGATATGACACATGAGTTTAAGTAAATGAGTTCACCAAAGTGTGTTTGCTTTTTCATGTAAGATTTGTATCAGTGATTCCAAGACGAATTAAGGCATCAAATTCTAGGTAATTATTTTGTTTATAGAAGTTCCCATTCGCATATAGAAGTTTCCCATCCAGCACCCATTCATTCTGTGATCTGGAAAAACTATTAGAAATATATTGGGCACCTGGAAATTTACTAGTCAATATTCCGTGCATAGAAGTTTTATCAAACAAGGTGAAAAATATTTTTTCACTAATATTTGTATAGCTTAAAATTACACTAATTGGTGTTGGTTTCATTAATCCAGTTAAAGCTCCCCTAATTCTTGCTTTAGTTCTTACCACAAATGATTCTGTATAATATCATTTTTATATTGATTACCAAAAATTACCTTTCCCAAATGTCTATCCATAACATTTTGTTGAATGAAATCGGAAGGTAAATTATATTGGATGATTAATTCACTAATGTTAATCAGCCCTTCTTATCCGAGTTTTTCATTAACTCTCCAGCAATTCTTAAAAGGTAGGATGAATCTATAAGTAAGCCAAGACGCAGACAGTATTTTGACCTTTGATTACTTCGTTTATATGTACATTAATGTGACCCAGGTCGACACCAACAGACTTCGCTATGTCCACAAGATTTATACGACCTCCACTTACAAATAATTCTCCAAGGATTATTTATTATATGATCGTTTATTAATTGGGAAGGCGGTAGATATTCCTTGCCATCGCTGTTGAAAACCAAATCCAACATTTTTTTCTGAATTAGCCATGTTACAATTGCAATACAATTTCTCTCAGATAATCTTTGCGCGGTGGAAGTAAACTGAATTTTTTGAAAATCTTTTGACTTCTTCGGTTCTAAGGTTTTCGATTCATGTATACTTACTGCAAGCCTACGGGCTAAAGACAACCGCCCTAACAAAAACAATCGCAAACAAACTGAGAATGGTGCAGAGGGCTATGGAAAGAACCATGCTCGGCATTACGCTAAGAGACAAAATCACTAACGAAGAAGTCAGGAAAAGAATAGGAGTAAAAGACCTAATACAAAGAATCGCATAACCAAAGTGGCAATGGGCTGGACATGTCGCAAGACGAACAGATGAACGCTGGAGAGCTAAAATTGCGCAATGGCGACACAGGCAAACAAAAAGAAGTAGGGGAAGCTCCCAAATACGATGAATCGATAAAATCAAGAAAACCGCCGGAAGACTGGCACCAAAAAGTACAGGACAGAGACAAATGGAAGAATATAGGAAAGGCCTATATCCAGGAATGGACAAACACGGGCTGACGAAGAGAGAGCTTAGATTAGACAAACTAGACTGACCTAGTCAGGACTCTACTAGACTAAACTGTCTGGACTCTACTGGACAAATTGTAACTATTACAATTAACTGAGGTAGGCTGAAATGAACCAAATTCTACTACAGTACAGAAATACTAGACTGAACTTCTATACTATACTATGTTGAACTACCTTATACTAGCCAAACTAATCTGAACTAAACTGCACTCTACTAGGCTAAACTGTCTGGACTCTACTAGACAAATTTTACTAGACTACACCAAAACTAGACTGGATTAGATTGCTAAACTAAACGGGACTACAGTGAACTACACTAGATTAGACGCAACTATATTGAACTTCTATTAACTAGATATTTCGATACTGAAATTGTTTATGAACTAAACAGATCTACTTTAGATTATACGGATCTATACTGACTATAGATTCTAACTAACTAACTTCCATAAACTAGATTTAACTTACCAAACTAATAAAACTTCATACAAATTGCTAATAAAATGGCTAATAAAATGGAACACATAGGACTGAACTAGACTAGACAAAGCTAGATTGGACTAGTCTAACCTAGATAGAAATAAACGAGATTGAAGAATATTGAACTGGACGTTACTATTCCCATTGAACTACTTTAGACTAATCCAGTTTAGTCAGGGCTAAGCCAGTCTAATGCTGGTCGTGGAAGGTTTTCTTTAGGCATGCCTCCTGGTTTTGTCTCGTCTTCTCTGGTGTTGTCTGCGGTTGTCTACTCTGTCTGGTGATGTCTAGTCCTATCTGATCTAAAATTTGTTATTACATTTAGAATAACCTAACCCAACAATTACAAATGGCTATCGACCACAGTACATTCAGATTTAGATAAAACAGAATTCAAAATTAAAGCAATTTGAGGAAACAATAATAATCGAGACGGCATAAATAATTTGGCAATAACAGTTTCGCGTAAATTCCTTGCAGAATGGTGGCAAGCTTGGTCGGAACGTATCTGAAAAGTGTTTTAATTCGCGAACGGAACGAATACACACACCGACGCCGACGGCTAAAACCGATACGCCGGATTCGCAATTATCTCTCTAAATTTATTAGCATTAGCCAGTATTGCCGGTTTAATTAGCAACCATATAATTAGCCGCGCCGAACGGCTTTATAATCTCCGTCTGTCCGTCCACCGCCGGCGAATCAATACAAGATTACACGACTAATATTGTTTCACGCACTGCACGCGAAATCCCCCATTTATTTACTATAAATCTACGCGTAAACATTTATTTATTAGCGGTTGTTGCTCCAACTGCCGCCAAATCTACTCCGCCCGTTCACTATCTAGATCGAATCAATATTGTGTTAACAATAGTAAAGCGAGTTTTGTTGTTCAAGTCGGAACTACAAACAACTAGAATGGAACTAGAAGAGAACTACAATGAAACTAGACTAGAAGCAAAAGGGTGCTAATTGCACAAAAATGAAATTAAAATCGAACTGAACAAAACTGTAAAGGAAGTTGACGAACTAATATAAAGACATAGTCCAACGCTAGACAAAAATTGAAGACCAGACAAGATCAGACAAGGCCAGACAAGAACCGACATGACCAGACAAGACCAAACAAGACCGGAGGAGACCGGACAAGACCGAACAAAACCGGAGAAAATCGGGCGAGACCGGACAGACCGGGCAACACCGGAAAGGACCGGACACGATCGAGCAAGACCGGGTAAGACCAAACAAGACTAGGCAAGACCAGACAAGACCAAACAAGACCAGAAAGACCACAGAAAACCAGACAAGGACAGACAAGACCAGACAAGACCAAACAAGACTAGACAAGATCAGACCAGATTAGACAAGACCATACAAAACCAGACGAGACCAGAAAAGACCAGACAAGACGAGACAAGACCAGACAAGACCAGGCAAACCTAGACAAGATCAGACTGATCTAGTCTGGACTCTACAGGACCAAACTACAGGACAAAACTAGAGTAGACTGAAGTGAACCAAATTATACTAGGCTACACCATAACTAGGCTGAACTAGTTCAGATTGAATTAGTTTAGATTAGGCAAACTAGACTGACCTCGTCTGGACCTTACTATACGAAAATGTCTTGACTTTACTAGAAAAATTTGTAACTGTTACAATGAATTGGAGTAGGCTGAAATGGACCAAATTGTACCAGACTATAACAAAACTAGGCTGAACTGGATTAGTTTGAATTAGTTTAGATTAGACAAACTAGTCTAGTTTAGACTATACTAGACTAAATTATTTGCACAGGCAGGACCAGACAAGACCAAACAAAACCATACAAGACCAGACAAGGTCAGACAAGACCAAACAAGACCAAAGAAAACCAAACAAGACCAGACAAAACCACACAATACCAAACAGGACCAGAGAATACCAGACAAGACAAGACAAGAGCAGGCAAGACCAGACAAGACTAGACAAGACCAGACAAGACCAGATAAGACCAGACAAGACCAGAAAAGAGCAGACAAGACCAGACAAGACCAGACAAGACCAGACAAGACCAGACAAGACCAGACAAGACCAGACAAGACCAGACAAGACCAGACAAGACCAGACAAGACCAGACAAGACCAGACAAGACCAGACAAGACCAGACAAGACCAGACAAGACCAGACAAGACCAGACAAAATCAGACAAGACTAGACGAGACCAGATAGGACCATACAAGAACAGACAAGACCAGATGACACCAGACAAATCCACACAAGACCAGACAAGATCAGACAAGACCAGACATGGCATGGCTTCAGAAAAGGGACATGTTTCACTTGTCTCAAAAATTTCTCCGGTCAACTAGAAAAAGAAACCATCCCATGCGGGATTCTCATCGATCTAACTAAGATACAATCTTATGGTACAGTCTTACGATATAGTCTTATGGTACAGGCTTATGATACAATCGACCATAGCATTCTGTTAAATTTAAAAATGGTAATAAAGGTGTTGCAATATAGTATAAATATTGTGTTGGATCAATTTCATCGTTTGTATTTTTGTGGATTATTTATGAATCAATGATGTAATTTGACCCAATCGCACATTATTATTTAATGAGTTTATTTCAGTCTCGATAATCCGGTTTAATTGAAACTAGGCTAGTCGGTGTTAATGACAAGCGGATTGTGGATATAGAAACTTTGTAATTGCATGAATTTTGTGAAAATGTGTAATATAGATTTTGTAAAACGAGTGAAAAGCTTTTTAAAATTCGAATACAAAATTATAGCGATTAATTTTAATTTTGTTTTTTTGATAAATACAAGTGGATTTTGCTAAAATTGTTGAAATTCTTTGTAGATATAAATAGTTTCCTATAAGATTTTTGTAAATTACGTTTTATTAGGCTAAATATTCTTGTCTTATCTGGTCTTGTCTGATTTGGCACAATTGTACAGGGTGGGAAAAAACTATTTTAATTTATTTATGAAGAGAAAGATCTAGAAATTTTTCTAAAGTTTTGCGGATTTAATGATTTTATATGTTTTTAACCCTATAACGTCGAGCGCAACGTTTTTGTAACATTTAACTAATTGTAATACGTATCTGGTACCGAAAATGTAAAGTTTTTGGTGCGGACGACGATATCCATCAAATGGTACTTGACTAGTACAAATGCATACCGTCAGTCACGCATTCTGGAAGGCATTCTAGAATAGTACCAAATGTTTGATGTTAAACGGTGGTTTTCGTTTAGTGTATTTTGCGATCATTTTCAATGAAGTGAAGTTTCAATGTTTATTTATTTTGTACATGTTCAAAAACCGTTAGTTTTTATACCAAAGGTGTAACTTAAAAAATTTTTATATTAAATGTAACGAATTCGTTACCTTTTGAATCGACGGCGACAAAAAATATCACAGCATGGGTTGAGGTATGTTTTATGGAAAACGGCGAATTTATGACCCAGACGGAAGCGGTACAGACTATCAAGTACGGGCATCTATACAGGCATCTAAAACACCGATAAAATTTCAAAACCCGGTTTTCGGTATATCGCGAATAACCGGTTAACCGGTTAAAACCGGGTTTAAATATAAAAATAAATAAATTGAGTATTACCTTTTAAAACTTATTTCAAAAATAATGCTGCTGTAAATCAAAGAAAATAAATATTTATTTACCATTTATAATTATTTCATATAAAAACTTAAAATATTCAATTTGGATTTAAAATAATTTTTATTAGAGCATATAAAAAATACCTAATTTTTTTTTTATTGCATAATGATAATTAAAAAGTGACACAAATTATAAAGTTTATTATTCAAAGAAATTACCGCTGACCGAAAAAACTCTCTCAAACTATCTGTTGAGATGGGTTGAATCGGTCACTGCATTAAATAAGTTTTCGATCACCATCGATTTTGTCTTAGTTTCCTGAACATTTTTCATTCTTTTTGAAGGATAATTCAAAACTGCCCTCGTTGGCATTAGAACATTCCTATGAACACTGTGATTCTATAGAAACGGAATACTTAAGTTGCTTAAGTAAATATGCCGATCCGGATTATGATGGTTCCAATTCTCTTTCAGCAATCTCTTCTTTATTTTCAGCAAATAATTCCTTAACTGCTGTATCGCCAAATAACCTTATAGCCAAGGTCATTGCTAAAGACCAAGTCTGCGCTTTTGACGAATATGGAAGTTCCACCATATTCGTTCGTGGAAAAGCCTTTTATTTATTCCGCCTTTCTGAAATTCTTATTTTGAAACAAGTAGTACTGTTTTGTTTCAATGTTGTAAATACAAAGGTCGGCAATGCTGCTGCAGTCAGTAACGTTGAAGTATTTTTTGCTTAGTTCTTTTACTGCCAATTCTGTCGGCTTTAACACTAGATTGCCTAAGGAAGTCATTTTGACTGCTTTTCAATTTCAATTAGAAAAACAATTATGTATATAATGACACAGCTTCTTATAATTTTGTGACTTTTTGTACAACATATAAATGCGTTTATTAGTCATTGTAATTGCCTCACCCCTCCTTCATTTCCGGTATATAAATATGTGTTATACCTATATTGCCCGTTGTTGTACCTATATAAAAGAGTCATTTTGACTACTTGGAAAATTTTAAATAATCAAATGACTTTTATTATCGAATTGAGTAAATTTCTTATATGCCCAGTTCGGCTCTGGTTTAAAATAAAAGTTTATATTTTTTTATTTTTTATTATTTTTTTATGAATATGTTCATGATAAATTGTCGATTTGGGCATATACTTGATAAGTTGCAGTTGTTGAATAACTAAAGTAGTACTTGTTATTCGAATCTTTATGCCAGGCCTGCTCACACGCCTCGTTTCCCTAGAACACACTATAGCGTAGTTCAGGGGGGGGGGGGTAGTTAGGATCACCGACTGTGATCCTAGAGTATCATACTGTAATCGATACGCTTTGACAGAGCGGGAGAAACACGAGCTGCCCACGTATTGACTTTGGACAGGCCTGCTTTATGCAAAGACAGTCGTTCAGAAAAGGTGTAGGGTGCTAAGTAGTTCAGACTCTGAGGAAGAAACTGAAAACAGCTTTCAGGAGATCGAAACAGCCGCCGATGGTACAAGTACGTTTTGAATGTTTTTCCTTACTTCGGGAAAGATGAACAACGACCATCGTCACTGCTTCTCAGTGAACACGTTGTTCTGAAACTTGTCGAGCCATATACAAGCTGTGGCAGGAATATCACGACCGATAACTTCTTCACTAGCATGTCACTCGCGATGAAATTATTGGCCAGAAAAACAAAACTAGTTGGAACTATTAGAGGAAATAAAAGAGAACTACCCAAAGCAGCTAAACAAACGAAGGATAACATGCCTCGCTTTTCCACTCTCCTATACAAATCAGAAAATTTTGTCCTTACAATATATAAAAGCAAACCGAATAAAAGAGTAGCTGTTCTAAGTTCCAGGCATACATTTGTGAAAATTGATAAAAGTTATAAAAAAAAACTTACCGGACTCTATTCAATTTTATAAGAAAACAAAATTTGGAGTTGATGTGATGGATCAAATGGCCAGAAAATATACAGTAAAATATATTTCTCATAGATAGCCCATGCAAATATTTTACAAAGAAGCGATAGGAATACAAATACAATGAAAACAGTTCTTGTTTCAATTAGCAGAACAACTTTCCACCGATTACACAGTTGGAAGATAGAAAAATTCATCAGAATATGAGGACCCACAAAAATCAACTGCAACATCATCAAATACAACATATTCTAACAAACGAAAAATTTGTCAAGTACGACTTTGCCACAATAACAAAACAAATAATATATGTGAAAAATGCCAAAAGTAGAAGATGTACACATAAAATGATTTCCACTTTAATTTGCTTAAAATGTACAAATAATGCATTTTTTTCCAAGTGAAGTAAATTTTTTTTATTGTTAATACTTACTAATAACTTGTTGTGTGACTGTAAATAATATAAAATTATTAAAAAAATATTTTAAACAAATTTCTTTACACATTAGTTATTCTTTCACAATGCAGTCATTTTGACTGCTTTGGGGCAATATAGGTATCTACTAAGTTTCAGTCTTTCTAGTGTTAATATGTCAAATAAATGTACTAAAATCGTGTAGTCATTTTCTTTGGATAAATCCTCTCGCCCGATTTCTTCCAATGCTTTTTATGGAACCTTTAAGTAGCACTAATCTGTTCATCAAGGTATAAGCGAGATCTATCTAGTTTTACAGTACAAGATTAGTTTAAGCGCTTTGCCCTCTTTTTCTTCTACATAGCTTTGCAGTATGTCATTTCTTACTGGAGATTTTCTAAGAAATCTGAGAGTCTTTCTAAAGTTTTGCACTTTTGCAGTATTTTATTAATGTTAGTATCTTATAAATTGTATTTAGTAGTTATAGATGTCATTATCTATATTTAAATTTTGTTTGCCAGCAAAGGAATTAAATTGAATTTTTGCTTCCTCATCAGCACTCTCAGAATGTGAAGTTTCTATTGAAGTTGACTACATTATTTTTGTTGTAAAATGTACCTACAACAGCCAAGTGAATTGCATGGTTGAAGTAAAGTTGATTTTCATTTTCATTAAATAGTGCGTATTTTTTCAAAATACCATCTTGTGTTTATGCCAAAATATGACGAAGATTAATACCGTATTCTTTCAATATTTGTTGCACTAATCATTGCACTATCATTGAACCAGGTAAGCATCGTATGAACCATGTATGACAACAAGGAATAATTTATAACTATCCTCCAGAGAATGCACTGTTATATTTATTCTAGTTTTCTTATTCTAGTTTTTTCTAATTTGCAAAATTTACATTTAATTTTTCGTCGTTTCGCTTCTAGGCATTTCATATTTACGTTTTATAATAAATTCTCGAATACCGCTTGAATGTGCCATAGCATGAATCAAAAATGTCATTGCAAACCAAACGCATTTGGACAACTCTCCCAAAGATTCTCTTATAATTAAATTAAACATATCTGAAGTTGTTTTTGACTTTTAACCTGCGGGTTCTTCATTTTTCATTACATCGATTTTATATTTTGCTCGATTTGACAAACTTGATGTATTCCCACATTTTAATATCTTTTTTAGTATCTTCGGTTACTTTTTGGAAAAATTTCAATACTCCTGACTTCTTGTTGTTGTTCATATTTGGGCTAAAATGAAATTTTATATGAGTTTAGTATATGTAGGTCGAATCCATTCTATTTCTAAAATGTAATATAATTAATACTTGCTTGAAGATATTGTTGTTCGAATAAATTATTCACAAAGAGATTTAGATTTAGATAGAACTTTAAATGTGGATATATATTTTATATTATACCTATATCTACATTTATAGATTAAGATTATAAATCTTAAAACTCTATATCTGTGAACCTATATTCCACTACGTATTTACTGTTTTTACGTTTTATTTTAGTACAAATAAATCCACAACATATGCTTCATGAATAACCATATACAAATAAAATTATCTTAAATAAAAAATTCGGTTTTCCGAAAAAAAAAAACGTTTTTACGGTTTAGTAAATTTTAACAGAAAACCCTGTTAATCGGGTTCGGTTTTAACCGGTTTGGATGCCCTAGTACAGACTCAGACAAAGAACTGATATAGATGCTGATATGGATGAAATTGGTAAATAAAATTATATTTAAAAATTTATATTTTACAATATAATTATTTTATTAAATTGCTGCTCAAAGTATTTTTATGACATTTTTTTCCCCCGCAAAATCACAATAAAAGTCTGGCACTGTGTAGTCATGAGCTTGAGTAATTTTTGGATACACTGCTTGCTATGTCGATGGCGAAGATCTCAAATTCACGTTTATGGCACTGGCAATGAATAGTCAGTAGCTTAAGCATTTTTTGAGTAAACTGCTTGTATTGTCGATGGTGATGACCTGCCAAACGTTTAAGGAGAAAATTACTGCTACTTTGGGTCTGAGAGACGTATGCCAGGTGGTTAGGTGTTAAGCGCAAACTAAACTGTCCTACTGTATCGGAAGAAATAAATAGAGATATATGGGAAGATATCCAAGAAGTGTTCAATAAGAAGTCCAAGATTCATTTTAATGACAATTCACAAATTCTCTTCGTCAATGAGAAAACAAATAAATTATGCTAAGCGATTTTATAAACTTTGATAAATCGTTTACAAAAAAAAAAATCGGGAAATACTAATGCTCAAAATGCTATGCGAGTATGAACAGATGGTACCATTCAAAGGTAAATCAAGCATAAAACAAATACAAACATTCATACATACATAGTACTTCAGTACTATGTAGTACTGAAATTCGCTCACAAGAATTGAATCATTTGTTATAGTATAGTAATCCTTTTATTGGCATACGTAATTACATAATTTTTAACCTAACTAAGAAACAAAAGTGCTACATTCATAGTTAACAAAAATTAAATAAAACAAACAATTAATCCTTTCTAAAACTGCGGAAAAAATTAAGAGATAAGGCAAAAGAAAAAAACAAACAAACAAACACACAAAAACAAAAAACAGAAAATATATAAATCAACTAAAAATAGAAATTCCTCGCACTCTTTCCACAACGACAAAAACAAAAATTCACCTCACTATCTGTTTATATTTTTTTAACTGAACCACCCTTTTCATCAAGGGCCAACTGGCTCCGTCTTCCCTTATACACGAAACCCAGTCGTCTACCACCGGTCTCTCCTCACTGCTCCACTGACATCCATCACAGCTTTGTGTCCAATGAGCCCACGTGTCACTAGCTTCCCCACATATACCACACAGCTTAAAGCGAGTGTCCATCCAGTACCTCCTGCCTTTTTCTTCTGACCCGCACCCGTGTCGTGCAATCAATGCCTGCGGCAGCCCATCTCCTTTGAGGTACAACGGAAGTCTTTGGAACACTTGTACGCTTCTGTAGTCTGGGAGGAACTTACTCCCATCGATCTTCCTCTGACGACACTGCAGCTCCACCTCGGATAACCTATCATACACCAATTCTTCCACCTTCCTTCCATTTAAACATTCTCTCGATTTCCTCATATGCCCAGCCACAGCTTTCATACAACTTCTTTCTTTCGCTCCCCCATTTTGTGTCCTTATTTACACCAAAACCTTCCAATCTTACAACTCTCAGCACTTCTTTTACAATTCTTTCATTACCCATTCCATACACTTTCCTTTCAAAATTAACGACGCCCTAGCTGCCTGCGAAAACACTTTCCGCATATTTGTTTCTTGCAGCACGATGTATGCTGGAGTAGGTTCTATCTAAATTGAGTGCCATTTTAAAAAACTGTAGCTGGACTCTCTTAACTCTCTCCTCCTCTTTCACTCCCCACACTTTCGCTGCATACAAAATGATACTTCTCACACATGCCTTCCACACTACCATTTTTGCTTCAAAGTTATTGCTGCTAGGGAGTTCGGTAGTGGAAGCGAAGTGCGACAGTCGTTGGTTATACTTAGCTAGTTAGAGTGTTTTCCGGGGTTTTGTCGCTAGCGTCGAACTTCTAGCGGAGGCCCAGAGTTTATTAAAGTTACTGTCACTGCGAGAGATTGAGTAAGCAAGTAAGAGGGCCCGGCGTATCGAGTTATTGGTAAAGCGCGTTTATTAGGAGCGCAGAACAAGTAAGACCGCGCGGCAGTATGAGTGGAGATTCTAAGGAATGGGTTATGGCTGGCAGCGGGGAAAGGCGCAGCATCTCGGAGAGTGATAGAGATGAGGTCGCGCCGTTTAGAAGAAGTAGGCGAGTGGATAGGACTCCAGAAGCTGCGCACAAAAAGAAGAGGAAGGAGAAGGAAAGCCCTTCCGGAGAAGTGGAACCAATTTCGATGGAGATTTTGCTGAAGGAGATGGTTGAAGTGAAATAGCAGCTGGTAAACTTGATAGAGGGTAAAGCTTGGAAAGCTGGATTGTTGGAGCAGATTAAATCCATTAGTGTGGACAGTAAAGAGACTCGAGAAAGAGTGGGAATCCTGGAAGAGAAACTTAAAACAATTAATGTTAAAAATAAGGAGCTAGAGATAGAACTGGCAAAGAAAAACGAAAAGGGTAGAAGATTGGATGAGCTTTTCATTTGTTATACTTTGATAACTGGTTTACGTCACTTCCTTTAATGATAACTTTAGCAAAGAAAAAAATATTTAGCTTGGGAACCGTTAGAATCAATCGTTTGTGTGGCATTCCACTAATCATGAACAAAGATTTGGGCAAAAGAGGTAAAGGGTCCAATCAAGAAGTTACTGCTCTGGTTAAAGATATTGAAGTACGCGTAGTGAAATGGCCTGCCCTCTATTATCTGCAGATAATGGAGTTGTAAACCTTATGTCAACTTTTGCATAGGCAGAACTAAAAGTCAACTGTAAGTGATATGACAAGAAGACAAAATAAATCGTCACAATTGATTACCCCGCTATTGTAAAAACCTACAATCAGTTTATGGAAGGTGTTGATTTAATGTACTTTAATTCTACTATACGGAATTCACATCAGATCGAAACAATATTATCACAAATTATTTTTTCATTTTATTGATGTGACTATTGTGAACTGTTGGGTGTTTATCGTAGAGACTGCGATAGCCTTCAGATACATATAAAGATGCTAGAGTTCAAAATGAGCATCACCGAAGCTCTTCTTCTTGATGGAAAAAGTAATAGACCCACAAAAAGAGGTAGGCCTTCTACTAGCTCTACTGATGTTGAGTTTGATAACAAAAGAAGAAGATGCTATTCCACCAAAAGTATCCAGGGTAGAGATACCCGTTTGGATGCTCTTTACCATTACGCTGAAGTCACCAACAGAGGAAGATGAGAAAATGCAAATTGCAAGAGTATAATGATGCCATGTTACAGGCGAAAAGCCTCTAGTCGTTAACTTAGTAATTTGGTCAATCAGCCTTTGATTTTTTAAATCCACCAAGAGATTAAACTGACTAAGAAAATCAGCACCTATGATAGGTGATTGAACATGTGCAATAACAAATGGCAAGATATTGGCTCTTCTAAGTCCAATGTCCAGTTTAAGCAAACGTTCGCCATATGTGTTTATTTGAGATCCATTGGCTGCATATAAAATCCTATTTTGTTCACATTTGTCTTGTGGTCTGGGAGGTAAAACTGAAATATCTGCCCCAGAATCAACTAAAAATCTTAATTTTGTTGATTGATCCTGCAGAAACAGGCGGCGCGAAACAGATTCACGATCACTAGCCGCCATTAGTGCATGAGGTTGAAGTTTTCTTGTTTTGTAGTAAAGTTGCATGGTGCAACGCATTTTTTTGCCTGTGAACCAAATTTGTAATTGTATCAACATCATATTAGTGCCTATTTGAAGGGTTTCGAGATTGTGAACTGAATCTGTCAGTGGAACGGTTACGGGATCATGGCCGTAGACGTGTGTCTACCGATTCTATGGCATTTTCCAGTGCTGCTAAACGTTGTTCCAATCCGCTTGAATTTCCACTTGAACCTGCTTGATGTGAAGCACCAATCATCGTATGAGCTGGAGCAGTTGTCTCCATAACCTTGTGTGTAATCAATTTGTCTAGCTCTAAACTATCCCCGGTAGCTGTGAGGATTGCATTTATATTATCAGAAAAGCGTTATAGGAATACTGTTTTTAGGAAGTCATCTTTAATTTGGCTTCCCGCCAATGAACTCATTTGACGCAACAATGTGGGTGGCTTTTTGTCTCCCAATTACATTTCATTTAAAAGCTTTGTAGCTTTGCGGTTGTTACTTTCTTCAAACTGTTCTATTAATAGCTCAATAATTAATAACACAATATTAGTAGCACAATAGCACAAATTTCTCTTAAAGACATCCTAGTGGTAATGGGAGATTTCAACGCTAAAATTGGTAACACTTTCAACGACAATTACCTACGTAATAATGTTGGGAAGTACGGACTCGGGGTAAGAAATTAAATGGGAGAACGCCTTTTGCAGTTTGCCATCAATAACAGCTTGACAATTGCAAACACTATGTTTAAACACCACCCACTCCGACTCTCAACATGGATATCCCCAAATGGCCTACATAAGAATCAAATCGATTATTTACTCATTAGAACTAAATGGAGAACTTCTATTAGAAACGTTAAAGCAAAACCTGGTTCTAACTGTGGATCTGACCATAAACTTCTTGCCAACCTAGCAATTAAACTGCATAGAACAATTAGGCTGACACCCCACAAAATAATGATAACACGGAAGATAGAAGAATTTCAGGAGCTCCTTAATACCTCTAGAAAACCAAATATTTCCGAGAAGATTCCAAACCAATCTTGGGAAAATATCAAAACATGGATCACAGAAGCTGCACTTAAAAGTACTCCAGTACAAGCAAGAATCAGGCGGAAACACTGGATGTCAGATGCAACCATCCAACTTATAGACCAGAAAAGAATTTTAAAGATGTCAAATGGAAATATAGAACAAAGGAACCAGCATATAAAACAACTATATCATCAAATTCAACGAGCGTGCAGATATGATAAAAATAACCAGATTAAGGATACATGTGCGGAGGCTGAACACCATGCTAAACACAATGAATTCCATGAATTATTCGATAAAATCTGATATTTAGCCAGAGAATTCAAACCACGAACACAAATAATAAAGAATGAAAGGAAAGAAATCATAAGAGACAAAGATGGGAGCGCGGAAATCTGGAGACAGTATTGCAAGAAACTGTTTTCCGATACCGTGCAAATTCCAAGGTACACACCAACCTACTGTCTACAAAAGGAGCCAAACATTCTAAGATCAGAAGTGGTAAAGGCGATTAAAAAACTAAATAACCGGAAAGCTGCTGGCACGGATAATATAACATCAGAAATCATCCATGGGGGAAAAGGGAGTAGACGTAATACACTCATTATGCGAAGCAGTATGGAACACCGGGAAATGGCCTTCAGAATGGCGCGAGTCAATATTCATCCCACTATTAAAGAAAGGGTATCCTACAGAATGCAACAACTATAGAACAGTTGCATTAATATCACACACCAGTAAAATTATGCTCACCACAATAAACGAAAGACTGAAACCTTTTCTTCTTCCCCAAATATCGGACGAACAGAGTGGATTTGTCCCAGGAAAAGGCACCATAGAACAAATACTGAATATTCGCCAGATCATCGAAAAAGCACGCGAATATAACGTCACAATGTTTATGTGCTTTGTCGACTACTCCAAAGCGTTCGACTCCATCAAGTGGGATGCCCTCTGGCAGATCTTAGAGGAAATAGGCACACCAGGCCAAAGTACTCGAACGCAAAGTACTCGATGAATGGTATGGGGGCTTGCAGTGGGAGGAAGGCGCATGAGTAATCTGAGATATGCCGATGATACTCTTATATTGGCGGCAGATCAACTCGAGCTGGAAATGATCATGACAAGGTTGGGAAATGTTAGCAAAGAGTACAGCTTAAAACTAAACTTCAGTAAAACCAAAGTCATGATAGTAGACCGGAAAACGAACAACTCTCCGCATATGCGACAGGCAGCCGGTTTCGAAGTAGTGGATAAATTTATTTATCTTGTCTCCCTCATCACCAACACAGGAGTAGAGAAGCCGAAAGCAAACAAAACATGGTGATATTTGGTTGTTTCAGTTGTTGTTTTTGCCGTAACAAATTGTTATTCAATCTGAACAAACCAAATGTTTACATCTTTTCTCCAGAAAGGAGGTAATTTCACGCTGATTGCAGCAATTTGCTGGTCTAATTATTATAATTCTGGTCTAAATCTTGGCATCATGAAATAATGTATAAAAAATAATAAAATATAATATACTTAAATTCTATCAGTTCTTTTGTATGTAGTGGGTGGAGTGATTTAATCGTCAGATCTTGTTGCACGGTTATAACCCCCTGTATTGACTATCAGGAACAAAGCACAAATTAAATTGTTATTGGTTTGATTGTTTTCTTTGTCTGGGTCACCAATTTATGTCTGCGTGTCGGAAGGTTTTTAATCACTTAATGAACGAACTGTTTTTAATGATAATATATTTGAATATCTATTTATATATATTTTTTAGGTGGGGTTCCTAAGGCCTCTGCCGCTTCCCACATTTCGACCGCCAGCGATCTCTGTCTCGCCAGTCTTTCTCCTCGATTGCTTTTTCTTCCATTATCTTCCGGATGTTATCTTCCCATGTCGTTTCTGGTCTTCCTCTTCTTCTTCTATGATGGGGTATGTAATCTAATAAATTTTTTGGTAATATTTCTTCTCCCATTCATTTCACATGTCCGTACCATAGTAGCTGTCTAATCTCAATCCTGTCTATAGTGGAATACAAACTGGCTGTTCTTTGTATTTCTTCGTTTCTAACCCGCTCTATTCTGGATACTCCACATGCTCTCCGCAGATAATCCATTTATGTTATTTGAATTTTCCTTTTATCTTTCTGGGTCAGTTGCCTTTCTGGGTCAGTTGGCATATATTGTCTTCTTTATTTCTAAATTTATACTCTTTGACCATAATAAAGGATTCAGTATTCGGACCACTCTTCTGCCTTGCTGAGTTTTGTTTTCTATATCACTCTTAGAATTCCATTTTTCTGTTATTATGGAACCCAAATATTTATATTCTTTGGTTCTCTTTAGGCTTCTTATTTCTAGATCCTGATCTGCTGACTCATTTCCTATTAAGAGGTATTCTGTCTTTATCAAGTTCATGCTAAAACCCCACCTTTCATTTTCTTTTTTCAGCTTTCTGAACATATAGTCTAGGTTTTCTTCTACATTTGCTATTACCACTTGGTCATCTGCAAATAAAGCAAATATTTCTAAGCAAAGATTGTAAATTGTCTGCTCTGGAGATTATGGACAAGTTCCAAACAGCTCCCAATGATTTCGATCCACCAAAGGATTCAAATCTGACCACTCGGGAGATCTTGACCAAGTTCCAACCTACTCCACTATCGGCCGAGGGAGAAGAACCTATAGAAAGCCTATAATATAAAAAACCTATAGAACCTATAAAAATGCATATTCTTCGGAACCCGATGAGCAGAAAAAAGCGAAGAAGCCGAAAAGTGGTTCGAAACCGTCTTTAACGAAGAAGACCTACGACAAGCTCAAGCAAATTTCCAAGCATAGGAGTCTTTGCCTTTGGAGATGAAGTGCTTGGATTGCTGCGAGACGGAGAGCGATTTTTTGACTTTGCTTGCGAAGAGAGCTTTCCGGATGAGAAGTCATTAAGAAGAAGAAGAATAAGTGCAGAACGTGTGAGAGAAGCGGCTGGTCTTGAAGGGGAGCGATTGCATTTTGTCGGATGTGTAGGAAGTTTTGTTAAATGTTATCTAAATTAAAGTATTTTGTAGTTGTTGAGCTTTATGTATGGGGTGTTCAATGTTAATCGCAGTTCGAAACACGCAAAAAACTTGATGTTTGTATGCGAAGGATCATAGAGGAACATTGGTCGGATGTTCGACTTGCGTAGCTTTTAGAGTATTAATGGATTCAATAACAAGTCCAATCAAGGACTAAAAGTAACGAGATTAAAGAAGGTCGGAGTTATCAGTCAATACCAAGTCCAGACAAGTCTAGGAATCAATATGAAGTATGAAGTACTTTCTTCAAAAACATTTCCAAAATGTCGATCAACGATCAAGCATGAATGGAGGAAGGTCAACGGTCTCACAGTTCAAGTGCCGAAGCTGAGCTGAACTCGCTTAATCTGGAACAAGCCTTGTATATGCGTGTGTAGTTTTTTCTTAAGAACTTACACCATGTATTCGGCCTTACATCAATTCAACTGTATCGTCAAGCAGTCGATAAAGCCAGGATTCGAATGCTAATCGCCAACATCCGCAACGGTTAGGGTACTCTAAGAAGAAGGAGAAGCATTTTATAATGCGGCCCTTCAAACCTCATTTTTCGAAGCGGCTTTTAGGGCACTAGGAGTTGGACAACTCTGATATATATTGTTCATTTCTTTGAGAAAAACCTACGAATATTATTGTGTCTAGGCATTTATAGATGCAACGGTTGTGCTAAGCAAATAACTAAATAGAAAATTATTTATTGTGGCCCGCAATTAAATTTTAATACGCAATGTGGCCCGACAGCTAAGCGACTTGCCCACCCCTGTCATATATAATACAAATAATTTATCAAAAGACGCAGAATTTGGCGTAAAATATTTTTTGGCGAGAAGTAGTTCTTGACGCACGTTTTTTAATACGAGAAATGCTACTTTTCGTAGTATTTCCATATAACCTGGGAAACGCTCGCAAATATACAATATCGCTAGGTTACATTAAAAAAAAACAAATAAAATAAACACAATCAAGGCCTCAATATTACAAAAGTGACTTATGAGGGAAGCAAATTCTTCATTTTTGATTCCAATTTTTTTGGATAGCCCCTGGATCCCAAACTTGCAAGATACATCCCCTCTCATGAATAATTATAAATATTGTTTGTATGATCGAATGTCCCAATATCCAATTTCGCTCGCGCGTCAAATTGACAACTTACCGCCCTAGTAACAATATATACCATTTTCAGTATTGTAAAATACAGGTAAAATAATTGCAACTGAAGTAGAATTCATTGCCTTATCACATACCTGTCAAGAGACGATTTGCTGGTAGACAAAACGAAGAATTGAATAGTCCTACACTAATATACGAGGACAATCAAAGTTGTATAAAAATATTCCAAGATGAGAAATTCAATAATTGAACGAAGCATATCGATAAATATGGGCAATTTTTCCAAAGCTATTTGTATGTATATTTTGAATAGTGTTGGGGATAGACAGCAACCCTGTTTAAGACCTTTTGTTATCGGGAAAGATTCCGATAAGAAAGAACCTTGTTTGATTTGACTCCTGGCATTTTTATAAATGTTTTTTATAGCCCGCACATATACCCCATTTTGGTCTATTTTCGTCAGTGTTTGGAATAGTTTCTTCAAGGGTACCGTATCGTATGCCTTTTCCAAATCCACAAACCGTAGTTTTTACAGTTTCCAATTCGTAAGGCCGATGCTACTATTTGAAACTGTAATAAATGCTTAGATATCAGAGTTCTTTTTAGAGTGTACTTCCGTGTAACCTTTTCTTTATTATTCGATAGTACAAGCTCCACATCGAACTTATTACGGTTATGCTTCTATAGTTTGAGCCCTTCTTGAAAATTGAGCTTATGTAACCTATATTCCAATCATCTCGGATATTTTCACCTTGCAACAAACATTTGCTAAAAATGGTGATTAATATCCTATGCAGAAGATCTGGTCCATATTTTATAAGTTCGATCGGTGTGTTTCCGGGTCCACCTGCCTTGTCATTTTTAGACTATTTCAAGGCATCTTCCATTTATTTCTTGGTTATTGCATCTACGTCCGTAAAATCTGTCTGTTGCTGCCATTCAATTTCTAGAAATTCGTCTCTGTTTTCTGTTAAAAAGCCTTATAGTGTTTTACCCATTCCTTTATGGGTATTAAATTTTGTTTGACGCTTTCCTTTGTTTCTGATCGTATTGTCTTCCAAGCTGCTGCTACTTTTGTTCCTCCTATATACCTGTCGTTTTTCTCACATCTCCTTTCCCACATTTTGTTCCTATTCTTTCGTTCTATTTATATTATAAGTTATATATTTACAATGATAATAATCTACTTGTGTTCTCTAACCTCACACCGTTAAAAAACAAAAAAAATCACTAACTGTTAAAAAATCGATGTTCATGGTTGCCAACTTAGCTGCGCGTCCCGGTTGCACCACCACAAGTGCACCAGTATTTTTCTACAGCAAATTCAAAGTTCATCATTGTATCAAAAAGAAAAAAAATGTTTTCTTCAATTTCACACGATCTAAAATTATGTAGTAAATAAATAAATGTTGTCATATTTTATAAATAAAATAAATTTCAGTTTAAAAAAACACTGCAAATTTTATATTTTCTTAATATATTTTGGTCGTATATTTATGAAAGTTAACTATGAAAGTAGAAAATAAAAACATAAACCATTTTTTTCCATAAAATTCAAAAATTTAAAATTCAGGCGTTGTGGAGTTAAGTGTTTGATATAGAAATCTTGATTACTGAAAAAATACAAGAAAGCACGGAAAATTGGATACAAATTCAAATCGGATAAAAAGTTATCTCAATAAAAAAAAATTGTTTGTGTCATCTCAATAAAAAAAGTTTGTGAAGCTTTCGAGTGTTTTGCATTAAAACGTCTAAAATCTTAGATTCTCAACCTCGGAAACAATGAATATGACATAATAAACCTTTCAAATCTTGTTTCTCTCCAGATTTTTGGAAAATTTCCCATGCATATTTTGTCTTAAAAAACTTTTTTAAACAAGTTTTTTTCAATCTCACAATCAAAAACATTTAATATGAATCACAACATCTTTCAATATTATTGTTGTTACCAAGATTCTTTGTAGAAATTTGTGTTAAGAAGCTTCATAAACAAATGTGTGGGTCCAGTAAAATAGAATTTATATTTCAAGTTAAAATAATATCAAGTGAATGTACGAAGAAGGCAGTCCAAATTTGAAACTGAAGCCAGAAGAACGAAATCATTTCAAATTACCCGGTCCACATAATACATATAAATTATTAGGTAATAAGAGCTTAGTTAAAGAAAATTTTCCGTTTTCAGTGATTAAAGCGAACTAAGTTGATCCAGGCTTACGCGATAATCCGATTCCGGAACGCTACGTCTCCGCACCAACCGAATATTCCCACACGTCTGTCCCGTGGCATTCAACAAGTAAAAGACGCGCGATGTAATATCACACGCGTTGGAAGGAGACCGAGATAGATTTGTGAAGCAAAAATATTTCTTTTACCTGGTCGCACGACCTTATTTCCGCCACTTGCACAATCGGAAGTGAAGACTACATTTAGCACATTCTGCGAATTGAAAAGCATTTTACGGACACGTAAAATAAGTCTGTTTTCTTTTTTTGCAACAGAAGGTGTTTATTTTAATGCAAATTTTATTCCCGGATTTTTGCGCTGCGAAACGAATTGTTTTGAGTGTTTTTCTTTTTGCAAGGAAAGGTCAACTGATTGTCGAGAGAGGAAAGAGAATGTGCGCTTCGACCTAATGGCAAGTAGGGACTTGTGTAAACTCAAGTGGACAGCCGAGTTTCGGGCGGCAGGAACGGACTTGCGAATTTACGGCAGAAATTCGCTCGCATCCTACATAAGATTTGTAGGAAATTTCTTAGTAAACAAACGTTAGGTTTATAATGTTAAAACATATTTTTTGCCAAAAAAATAATCTGAATTACTAAGTTTTGCGTTTTTAATGATTTTCTTACACAAAATTTGGGTTTGAAAATTTTGCAATTCATGAAAAAAATCCTAATTATTCCTCGCATAAATATTAAGAATCCTGAAAACTTTCATAAGTTTTGAACGCTTGTTTAATTAGAATTTGTAAAACCATCCTACGTTATAGATAATAATACAAAATTAAGACAATCGGAACACAGCCTGAATATATAAATATGTTCAACCTTTCCGGAGCTCTATAACAATTACTGAGTCTTTTTTTAGGACTCCCAAAACAAATCTCATGTGGAATTTGTCAGTTATTTAATAGCTTTCAGTCCACCTTCTGAACTAACTAAATAACACTAAATAACAAAGGTTAACTATCGGAAAGACATGATCTCAAAAACAATGTTATTTTTATGGTTTTTGTTGAGTGCCAGTAAGGTGGACTGAAAGCTATTATATAAATAACTGACAAATTTCACATGAGATTTGTTTTGGTAGTCCTAAAAAGACTTATGTTATAGAGCTCGGGAAAGGTTGAATATATTTATATATTCAGGCTGCATTCCGATTGTTTTAAGTTTGCTTGTTAAATTGTTTGCACTAAATTAAATTGTGTGTATATAAATCGTATTAAGATAATGGAATTTGCAAAAAAAAATAAAATTTTACCAAAACATTACATTTTTCAGATTTCTTAATGCTTTGCGAATGATTACGCAAAACATTAATCCGAAACATATACAAAAACAAGTACTCTTTACTCTCACTATACTCTTTATATTTTTATTTGTTTTTTTTTTCTTCTTCCCGACCTAAGTATAAATAAGTTCTTATCTCTATAGGCAATATACATTGTATATTTTGAGAAATAAATAAATAAATACTGTTAATTTGCTCGCACTCGCAATTTTACACAGGAGTTACAGAGAAATTCACCGAAACCAAGGATAAGATAATAATGCATGTAGTAGCTAGAAAATCTTTGAGAACGGTTACAATTTCTATAAAACTACATTTTACGAAAACTTGTCCAGAGCTGTGCAACTTTATACTAAACTAATCAAGGTTGGTCTAGACTTGACAAGATTAGACAGAATTAGACAGCTCCAGACAAGACCAGATAGCATAAGATAAGACAAGACAATACTACAACTTCACGCAATACCTGAAAAGATCAAACAAAATGAGACAAGATCAGAAAAGACCGCACAGGACTAGACAAGACCAGACAATAGCAGACAAGAGTAGACTAGACCAGACAAGACCAGGCAAGACCAGGCAAGACCGGACCAGACCAGACAAGATCATATAAAACCAGACAAGATCAGACAAAACCAGGCAAGACCAGAAAAGAACATACAAGATCAGACAAGAATAGAGAAGAACAGGCTAGACCAGACAATACCATACAAGATAAGACAAGACCAGACAAGAACAGAGAAGAACAGACAAGGCCAGATAAGGCCAGACAAAAATATGCAAGGCCAGACAAGACAAGACCAGAGAAGACCAGACAAGATCAGACAAGACCAGACAAGACCAGACAAAACTAGAGAAGACTAGACAAGGTCAAACAGGACCAGACACGACCAGACAAGACCAGGCAAGACCAGACAAGACCAGACTAGACCAGAAGAAGAGCAGACAAGACCAAACAAGATCAGACAAGACCAGACAAAACTAGACAAGACCAGACAAGATTAGGCAAGACCAGACAAGACCAGACAAAGCCAGACAGGACCATTCAAGACCAAACAAGACTAGACAAGACCAGACAAAACCATACAATACCAGACAGTACCAGACAAGGCCAAGCAAGACCAGACAAGACCAAACAAGACCAGACAAATCCAGACAAGACCGGACCACACCAGATAAGACCACACAAGACCAGATAAGACCAGAAAATACCACACAAGGCCAGACTCAAAACCAACTCTAGACCAGACAAGATCAGTTCATATTTCTGTATTTATGTTCTTTAATTGGAAAATATTCCCGAAATGAAAAGGAATTTAAAATTGAATAAAAACTGTGTTTAGAATTATAGTCTTCATATTGTTTGAATTGGTAGTGAGCGATTGTGGGACGGGATTTCTGGTCTCTTGTTGGATGAACAGAATTTGTTTTACATTTTTTTTCTCTCTCAAAAAAATGCGAAAATATCCCGGAAATTAGGCGATTTTATATAAGAACCTCTTTTATATAGTGTTTTTTCATGTGAAGTTGTTAGTTTTGAACTTTAAAAAAGTCAAGTTTTGTTTGTATATTAGATGCTTATTTTACACTATTAACACTATACAGACCGCGCGCGATGACAAAGATGGAAAATCTGAAAATTTGTAAGTTTTCTGGTTCAAAATACAGGGCTAGTTTTTCCAAAAGCACAGAACAAATGGCAAATTTTCCTAATTAATGTTTTTCCGAGAGTCTTCCGAGAAGGATTTTCGAAAACTTTCTCCAGCGCCCAGGATTCAAATCTAAAACCCGACCATTTTGGTTTCGCGCAATGCAAAATTTTTCGAAAATTTCTTTAGTTCTGTAAGGTTTGGTACAGAATGTAAGCTGTAGGTTTTCAAAAAATCAAGAAAAATTTAAGAATTTTTCATGTGATCCAATTTGTACAACTTCAAATATTGTCCAAAACCTAAATATCAATATTTTCGAAAATCTTGGGGAAACTTCAAATCTTCCAACAACTTCTTCAGTTTCTCAAGGTTTGGTCCATAATCCACATAACGGTATTTCTGAAAATTTAATAAATACTCCTCTTCCCATACTCTGGTCTAAAATCAAGCGAAAATATAAATTCCATTGACGTCTTCTATTCTTCAAAGTCTGACAAAATGTAGGGAAAGATTTTTCAAAAAATCCAGGAAAATTCTTCAAACTTCTTCAGTTCCCTATGGTCTATTCCAGTGTTTCCCAAACTTTCCAGCCATGTGTACCCCTTTGACACATTTTTCATCCCTTCGTACCCCGAAGGGTAGTAGAAAGTAGTAGAACATTTTTGAGATATGCTATTAAAAACAAAAACTGTACTGATATTGTTAGAGTAATATCGTAAGTAATATAGTAATCGTAAGTAAAGTAATAGTAATATAGTAAATCCCTAGAATGGGGAATAAAAGATTAGAATTTTTTGGTGAAAATGTTGTTCTTTTTCTCTTTAAGAGAGGTTCTCGTCATTTGTGCTCTGCTATGTGCAGGTTCCATTCTGCCTCCAAATTCTTCTTTCCTCCTTTTTGTTCTCCTTCTTGAAGAATGCATTCTCCTTCTTGAATGCATTCTTCGGACACTGTTCACTCGCGAGAATTTTTACCTCCGTATAATTTAGTATTCGAAGAATCCATATTTCTTTTCACCTTCTCCGGGCATTTTGTCGTTGGATACCGTTGGATACCGTTGGATAGCCTTCACCATCCTGATGCCGTTGATTCTAGTGAATTCTAGTTGTCTAGTGAAAGTAATCTTCCGCCTTTGGCGGCGATTTCTCACTCCCTGGACAACAGGGTGCCCCAGCCTTATATCTGCTCATCCGCCATCCAGGGGTACCGTTGGCACTTGTTATAGGGCTGACTTCTTATCCCGGAAGTCCCTCGGTCGAGATGTCAAAATGACATATGGTTATGTAACTATAGAGAGTTTCTACCTTTAAATACGTAAAAACAATCTTCACATTTTTTCGTTAGCAGTTGGTAAAATAAACTCTTGGTTGTATAAAAATTATTAATGAAAAACCGTCATTTAAAAACAGAATAAACATGAGTTAGTTTTGATTTGTATTGTATTATCTGTCAAAGATTTGAACTATTGCTAATTACCAGCTAATTCAAGGATGCAAACATTATATAAATATTATATAATGTTTGAAGTAATATTTTTTATGCAATCTACAAATTGCTATTTGTATCTTTAGTTTCGCTTTGCCACACACACAAATGAGAAAAATCTTCTCGTTCTCCTTTCAAACCTTTTGAGTACCCCTTGGGGTACGCGTACCACACTTTGGTAAACACTGATGTAGTCCAAAGCCTCTAACAGTTTCCCGAAAAATCGGGGAAAAACTTAAGATTTTCAACAAAACCAAAGATGGTTTTCCCAAGAATTTCAAAACGGCTTCAAAAAATTCTCAAAACCCCAGGAAATCAAAACGATTTTCCGATTACGTTCCATCAAAACATTTGCGAACGATATGGAAAACTGCCAATAGTTCTTCAGTCCTCTTTCTTCGGGGAAAATATAAAATTAAAAGAACGTACAAACGGAGAAAAGTACACTCTAAAAATTACAGTTTAAATAGTAGCATCGGCCCTACGAATTTGAAACTGTAAAAACTAACAATTGCTTTTTTTATTTACAGTTTCCGGTATTATTAGTAAATAAGTTTTAAAAATTACAGTAAGCGACTGCAATCTTTACAAATTTGTATTCGTAAGGCCGCTGCTACTATTTAAACTGTAATTTTTATAGTGTACTTTTTTCGTGCAGTTACGTCAATGGCTCTTATACCTTGATTATAAATTGACCTACTTCTACGTCGCCAGCTAACATGTTTCAAATAAGGAAAACGTATTAGTACGTAAACTGACTGCAATGGGTTAAAAACATTTAATAATTATAAAGACATGTAAATTAATCAAAAGCTAAACGAAATTTTGAGTGTTTCAAATAAAAGTTATGGGAAATGAAATTTCCGATAAGAAACTATTATAAGCTATTGACTTTATGGCGCTTGAATTGTGATTATGGGACGGATTTCTGGTCTCTAGTTGAACGAACTCGTCCTTTTATTGAAAATCCGTCAATCGGAAAACGTTTTAAAGTCATTTGTAGGCCGGTCGGAAGGTTCGGCGAGATCGTAATTAACGGATTGACGAATTGTTGTCCGTGCGCCACCATCTGTCACTACAACAAGTTATTAAACGGACAATGCTGCAAATTGCTAATCCTGTTGCACAGCAACAACGGAACGAGCTCGTCGGCAAAACTGCAAGCAATTTCAATTTGTAATTCTATAGAAATAATTTATATCAAATTTTGAAAATACGAAGTTACTTATTCTATCTCGTAGAATATTCTACATAGAAACTTCTAAATTCTAGATACATCCAGATAATTTAGTTCGCTAACTTTGCATTCAATGCCACGTTCCCTCATAGCCTAGATCTCAAGATACGCATTAATCTGTAACAACATCCAAACTAAATCTTTAATTGCAACTTTTAAAATAGCAATATTTGATTAATTTCAGCTTTTAGTAAATTCTATATAGAAACTTGAGGTTTGAAATAATATAGATATTTTGATTTAGCATGTAACCAGTTATTCCTTACCAGTTATTCCTTAATCTAAATTGTAAAAATCTAAAATGTAAATTCTTATCATTCATATTAATATAAAAATTTGACCAATTGTAGTTTTGAGGAAATGCTATATGAAAATTTTTAATTTCCAGTAAATTTACTTTAGTAACTATATAAGTTTCCGTCTAATCTAGTTTTCAAGATTAAGAGTCTAAATCTTGAAAAACTAGACTACTAGTCTGAAACTAGACTAAAAGTAAATTATCTAGATTTTACTGGAAACTAGAAGTGTTTATATAGCAGTTTCTAAAAATTACAATAAATCAAATATTTAAATTAAACTTAAATTTAGACAATACTTTGTGATTATGTCTAGCCTCAATCTGTTTCAAATTTAAAAACAAGAATATACTTTAGACTTTATTACTTAGCAAAGCGATCTCTATTGAACAAATCTTTACATTATCTACGTTACATCAACATCAACATTACATTAACTAAGTACGTGGTCTGTTAGAAAAGTATCCGACTTTATTTTTATTTTGAAAACCTGATGGATTTGAATCAAGCGCGCTTGCATGAGTCGACCTTAAAAAGTAAATTTTTTCCCGCCTGTAGATAGCGTCAGTTGCTGTCGAGTAGTGCTCGATTGACGTAGTGTGTAATGCTCTCGTCGGTTTTTCAATGCCAGTAAAATGACGACAAGTGAAATGAGGGATGTCCTACGTCGCCTACGTGATGCTGTGCGGCGCAAGCGACTGGAGTTGTGGTCATCGGGAAATTGGCGACTCCTTCACGACAATGCTCCAGCACATTCTTTGCACTTGGTTCACAATTTTTTGCGAAAAATCAGACTCCTCTGGTTCGACAGGCTCCATACTATCCTAATATGGCCCCCTGCGACTTCTGGCTATTTCCCAAAGTCAAGAGGCAATTGGAAGGAACGCGATTTCGGACAAGAAAGGACATTATGGCTGCAACGACAGCCGAGCTAAAGTTAACTCAGAAAGAGGCTTTTTCGGAATGCTTACAAGAATAGCGGCACCGCTGGGAGAAGTGTGTGGAGTCCCAAGATGACTACTTTGAGGGTGATTAGGTTTCCAACGCTCCAGGTATGCCAGTTTTTTTTTACCGGCTAAAGTTCGGATACTTTTCTAACAGACCACGTATAGTATTACAAATATAAATATTTGCATTTGTTATGTCCCTATGTTATTACGAAGATGTAGCTCCAGGTACTGTCCCCATTGGAATTGGGGGAAGCTCGCCGGCTCTGCAGCCAGCAGAGTCGGAGGGTAGTGGGGAAATAAAATACCCACCGTGAAATAAAAAAACTGGACTGGTCCTCCAGGTTGGGGGTTGATCATGGGGCTAACAACCCCATATCGGAAAAATCACCTCGTTACGAAACTAAAAGACAAGAATAGCCGGACTGATTTTGATGAACGACCCACGCGAGGAAAAGTAAAATGCAAAGGGGAAAATGATATGTACATTGCAAACTGGAATGTAAGAACTCTGAACAAACCTGGAGCTCTACATGGACTCAAACAAGAGATGGATGAATACAGGATAGTAGTAGCAGCAATTCAAGAGGTCAGATGGAAAGGAAATGGGATCCTAAGGAGTGATAATTACACAATTCTTTATAGTGGAGGAGAGAGTGGAGCAATAGGTGGCACGGGTTTTCTTGTAGATAATAAACATAAAGCAGCAATTCTAAACTTCAACCCAGTAAATGAAAGGATATGCACTTTGAGAATGAAGGCTCGTTTCTTCAACATCACTCTTGTATGTGTCTACGCACCTACAGAAGATGCTGAAGATAAAGTGAAAGATGCATTTTATGAACAGCTAGAACAGAAAGTAGAAAACGTCCCACGGCAAGGTGTGAAGATAGTGCTGGGGGACTTCAACGCAAAGGTGGGGAAAGAAAAAACCTTTAGAGAAACTGTAGGAAAGGAAAGTCTGCATGATGTGTCAAACAGTAACGGGCAAAGACTTATTGACTTTGCGATGGGCAATGCAACGGTGGTGAAAAGTACATGGTTCCAGAGAAGGAGCATTAGGAAAGCCACATGGCGCTCACCAGATGGAACCACTTTTAATCAAATCGATCATGTAGTAATTGACAGGAGACATGCATCTGATATCCTTGAAGTCGACAGTTGTTGGGGAGCTGACTGCGACTCGGATCATTATATGGTTAGAGTGAAATATAGACAATGTATTGCGGTTTATAGATCGGGAGAAAATAGGAAAGCTCCAAGAAGATACGACGTTGCAAAACTAAAGGAGAAGGAAATATTCCAACAGTATGAAGCAGAACTACAGAAGAAGTTTGAGGCTAAACAAAACTGGGCAGCGGAAAGTATAGAAGGGAAATGGAGTATGATGAGGGATGTCCTACAAGAAACCGCAGAAGAAGTGTTAGGGATGGAAGAAAGGGTTAAAAGGTCAGGATGGTTTGATGAAGATTGTAAAAAGGCAATGACGGAGTGAAATGAGGCAAGGAAGAAAATGCTAAGCAGGTCTACTAGGTATAATACAGAAGAATTCAAGAACAAAAGAAAGGAGGCAGACAAAATCTGTAGAAGAAAGAAACGAGAATCAGAGAAGAAATGGTTTACTGAACTAGAGGAAGAACATAACACCCAGGAGGTAAGGAAATTCTATAAAAGAATTCAGGAGATGAAGAAAGGTTTCCAACCACGTGCTGCGTTCTGCAGAGATAAAGAAGGAAATTTTATAGGAGGAGAAGAACAGATTCTAGACTGGTGGGCTGAGTATTTCAGCGAACTGCTGAATGCAACAATAGAGATTGTAGCATCGGAACAAACGGATACCGACAATGGCCAGCCGTGGCACAGTGTTAGCCAGGACGAAATGCCTGTACCCACACCTACAATAAAGGAAGTCAGATTGGCAATCAAAATCTTGAAGAATAATAAGGCCCCAGGAAGCGATAACATTTCAGCAGAGATGATTAAGGGCGGGGGTGAACATTTGACACGTCTTGTCTATCAGCTAATCGTCGAAGTATGGGAAAAAGAAGTGATGCCGGAGGAGTGTAACTTGGCCATTATTTGCCCGATTCATAAGAAGAAGGACAAAGCAAAATGTGAAAACTACCGTGGCATAGCTTTACTCAGTGTTGTGTACAAAGTCTTAGCCAAAGTCATTGCTATGAGACTCACTCCTTTTGCAGAAGAGATTCTAGGAGATTATCAGTGTGGTTTTCGACAGGGTAGATCAACGACCTACCATATCTTCACGATAAGGCAAATAATGGAGAAATGCTACGAGTATAATGTGGATATACATCAGCTCTTTGTGGACTTCAGACAGGCTTATGATAACGTGAAAACAAAACAGCTGTATCAGACTCTGATGGATATGGAGTGTCCATATAAGCTAATACGTCTGATACAAATGACCCTCAACAGAACGAAATGCGAAGTTAAAGTAGAAGGAAAACTTACGAAGGAATTTGAAGTCAACCAAGGGTTAAGACAGGGCGATGTATTATCCACACTACTTTTCAACATAGTACTGGAGAGAGTGATGAGAAAAGTGGAGACCAACAACCCAGGTGGTACTCTGTTTAACCGCATGAACCAGAATTTGGCGTATGCGGATGATGTGTGTATGCTGTCTCGAAGATTTAAAGAGCTGGAAGATGGGTTGTGTAGGTTAGAAAAGGAGGCAGAAGAATTGGGGCTTCGAGTGAACGGCGCCAAAACACAGTATATCTTCTCTTCCAGGAGAAACACAGCGGTGAAAGACAAACTCATAAAGTTGAATGGAATCAACTATGAGAGTTGTGAGAAGTTTAAGTACTTGGGAGTGTTGGTAACTAATGATAACAGCATGTGAAGTAATAAAAGTAAGGATTGCAGCGGGAAACAGAGTCCCTGATTAAGTTTCTCAAGTCACGTAGCCTGAGCAGAAAATCGAAGATAACTGTCTATCGAACGGTTATAAGGCCGGTGGTAATGTATGGCTCAGAAACATGGACAATGAGGATGGCAGAAGAGGAATGTCTGAGAAGATAGGAAAGGAAAATATTAAGAAAAATTTTTGGGGCAGTGAATGACGCAGGGCAATGGAGAATACGGAAAAATAGGGAATTGGAGGAACTATACGGTCATGCTGACATAGTTTCGGAAATAAAGAGTAATAGACTAAGATGGTTGGGCCATGTAGAGCGATTGCCAGATGACAGGTCTGTCAAGAAGGTACACAGAGGAAACCCAGGTGGCAGAAGGTGCAAAGGGAGACCACGGAAACAATGGCTGGATGATGTAGAAGATGACTTACGAAAGATGGGAGTCAGAAGATGGAGGAAACGAGCTGAAGATCGCCAGGATTGGGCTACGATCGTCAGAGAGGCCAAGGCCCTTCATGGGCTGTAGCGCCGAGGAGTAAGTAAGTAAGTAACCTCCAGGATAAACAGGAAGTTTTAAAATTTTTATAAATCAAACGAAAAATATATTTCTAACAAAAAATAAATTCTTAAATATAACTCTAACGGACTATAAATCGTCAAATAGCGAATTAGTGTCGATGCCTTCGAAGGCTTCCTGTAGAATTTACGAGTTTTCTGAACTATCTTGGCTGCAGCTAATAAAGCATACTGCTGGATTTGAAACTACAGTTGGAACTTCAGGTGGAACCTCTCTGCCCAAATATCTAAATTGTTTCAAGCGTTCGCTAACAGCTAATTTATTTGCCTCACGAGCTTCCTTCTCTTTTTGAGATTTCCTTTTACTATCTCCCACATCAGAATTGACAAATAAGGAATTGAAATTATTGTCGATACCTTCGAAGACTTCCTGTTGGATTTATGTGTTTTCTAAAGTGTCTTGGCTGCAGCTAATAAAGCTTACTGCTGGATTTGAAAATACAGTTGGAACTTTAGGTGGAACCTCTCTGCCCAAATATCTAAATTGTTTCAAGAGTTTTCTAACAGCTAATTTCTTTGCCTCAAGAGCTTCCTCTTCTGTTTGAGGTTTCCTTTCACTGTCTCCCACATCAGAATTGACAAATAGGGAATTGTAATTACTGTCGATACCTTCTAAGGTTTCCTATTGGGTTTGTGAGTTTTCTGAAATCTCTTGGCTGCGGTAATTAAAGCTTGGAAGCTGTAGGATTCGGAGCTACAGTTGGAACTTCAGGTGGAACCTGACTGGGCACAAATCTAAATTGTTTCAAGTATTCTGTAACAGCTAATTTGTTGTCTCAGCATCTTCCTCTTCTTTTCGAGAAAAAGTAAGAGATTTCCTTTCAATATCTGCCACATCAGAACTGACAAATAGGGAATTGGAATTATTGTCGATACCTTCAAAGGCTTCCTATTGGATTTGTGAGTTTTCTAAAGTGGCTTGGCTGCAAGTGGAGCTTTATTAGCAACAAATCTAGTATCTACCATAAATCTGGTATCTTCATGTTGGCTGTTAGTCCGTCCCTTTCTTCTTCCCATCTCCAGCAATCAAATATTGTTTGTCTTACAGAGACCACATCACCAAGTTGTTTCAAGTAGTCGCGGAAACACCCATGCCCTGTGAGGAACTGAGTCAGGTAAAAGTTAGTCTCGCCATGCTTCTGATATGATCAACTTCGTCCATTGGCCATTTTCGGGCGCCCATCATTTTTGTTGCCATTCTGCTAGGAGATTTTTTCTGGCGGCAATTCTAATCATGCAGTTCGGCTCTCTCCTTTACCAAGCGCTCTATGGGCTGCAGATCCTGATTTCAGTTTTTCTTTGAATTTTCGCATGTTTGTAAATATTGCTTTCTACTGCTATACTTTGAGCAAATATTGGGACAGCATATGGCATGGTGGATTGTACGATCGTACCAAGAAGTTTACGTTTGTAGCTTTTAAGCCCACCTATATTGGACATAATTCTGTCCAATGCCGCGGTTACCTTCATGCCTTTAGCTACTGAGGTGTGGACCGAAGGACAAGCTCTTGTCTATGACTACTCCGAGGTATGTTATTTCGTTCTTTGAGCTTATATTTGTATGTTTCACTTTAAAAAACTGTATTGCGTTGAGTCTTCTTAGACCGGTCAGTAAGACTGCTTTAGACTTTCCGGGAGCAAGGCTCAGGTTGTTTGATGTCATCCAATCGGTAACTTGGCAAATTGTGCGGTTTGCCGCTTGCATTGGCATGGATTCCATTTTTTCTGAGACCACAAGCGCCAGGTCGTCCGCGAAGCCAATGGGTATGGCACCCTCCGGAAGTTTCAATCTTAGGACGCCAACGTCTAACGGTTTGATCGTCTAACGGTTTGTCACCCTTGCGGAGCAGAACAAGCCTTACGCACTTCAATTTCTTGGGAAAGTTCCCGGCACTTAGTTCTACATTCATTATATCTTGAACAGATTTTGATTGGAGCTCTACCGTTGTGGATGCGGAGTTTTGCTTTGGTGAGTTCCTCCTCGGTAAATAGCGGTTTATATAATATCTCAACTTAATACTTAATATCTCATTATCCTCTGGTTGTTCCCAGACAAAAGGTTCATGTCGTAGGAACAGTACATCTACAACTCCTTTCAGGTCATTCATTAGCATTTCAGTGTTGGGCGGTAGCACTTTAAGTTTCTTCTTGTTTATCTGGAAGGCATCTCCTCTTGTCTAGATCCTCACAGAGCTTTTGCCAATGTGATTTTTTTGCTTTGGCTATGGCTTGTATCAATTCTATTTTTCTGCATCTATATAGGTCCGTTAGCGTTTTGAACTTTTCATCAACGCACGAAGCCCTCAGGCTAGATATTTCATCTGACCACCAATATACTAGTTTCTTCCTAATCGGTCCACCTTTCTTGGGTATCGTTGAGTTACATGCCCTGATCATGACCTGAACAAGTGTATCAGCATTTTTAATTGTTGTACCTGCAATTTCCTGTGTCAGGCTAATTTTTAGTGCTTCTATGTTAAGGTGTTTTGTACTCCATCCGTTCCTTTTTCCTTGTTGTATGTCTTTCCTTGGCGAGTCTGCTTCTTTCTATCTTATTTGATATGTATCGGTGATCGCTCAGGGTTTCATGGTTGAGTACCTTCCAGTCTTGTATCCTGTTTCCGATGTTATGCGAGCAGAAAGTCAGGTGTATTATGGAAGGCACATTACTCCTAACTAGTGTGTGCTGTGTCCCTTGGTTCAACAAAACTACGTCCAGCTCCGTTGCCCAATCCATAACGATAGTCACTCTGTTGTCTATTAGTGGACAACCCCCGTAAGAGGACTTAGCGTTGAAATCCCTTAATATGACCTTAGGTTTTTTGTTTTGCTCTCTGATGTCATGGCTTAGCGCCCCGAGTTCTTCCGCCAGCCGGTCTATGTGGTGGTTTGGTGAAAAATAACAGCTGTACACGGTGTACAAGTACAGCCATGTACAGCTGTACATGGTGTGCAAGTGTTCCAATTCCACCCGTACAAACCCTGTACCGCTTCCTGATCGTATTGGCATTTTGTTCTTATTCATGACCCTAATGGCGGTGTCTTTTCTCTCGTCTGTGAACCAATAACCACTGCTAACATTTTTTTTATTTGGTTCGCTTATTACAATTATGCCCGACTTTGTGCCTTTTCCGTTTGGGAGGAAGCAGCTTTCGTTTGTCTACTTCCCTCTTGGAAAACAGCACGAATTCCAGTGTTTTGATTTTCTTGAGAAACCACAGGTAAGCTCATTTCATGGCTCAAAACTGAATTTTCATGTAAATTATTTGCTCGTGTCGAAGAAGCTGCAAAATTTGTTTCACTACCTTCCTCCTGGAAAACTGCAGGAATTCCAGTGTTTGGATTTTCTTGAGAAACCACACGTTAACTTGTTTCTTGGCTGAAAACGAATTTTCTTGTGAATTGTTTGGTCGTGTCGAAGAAACTGGAAAATTTATTGCACTACCTCCCTCTTGTAAAACAGCAGGAATTCCAGAGTTTCGAATTCCTTAAGAAACCACAGGTAAACTCGTTTCTTGGCTGAAAACTGAATTTTCCTGTGAATTATTTGGTTGTATTGAAGAAACTGCAAAATCTATACCTTGAAAATACAAAATTTATTGCAAAATAAATCAAACGTTTCTGTTTCAAAAACGTTTCTCTTTAAACCCAAGTCCTCCGACACACTCACATTACATTCTTTTTTACTCTTCTATGTTAAGGTGTTTTGTACTCCATCCGTTCCTTTTTCCTTGTTGTATGTCTTTCCTTGGTGAGTCTGCTTCTTTCTATCTTATATAACATGTATCGGTGATCGCTCAGGGTTTCATTCATTTCACGGAAATCTTCTGTTTCTCTTTAGCACATGGTGCTCGAGATGCATTGTGTGAGCCTATCGCTATATTAAATCAAGTAACGTGAAAGGTCAAGACCTAATATGTCTAGGGCTGAAAGCCAGAGGTTTATGTACTAGTAAAGTAACTCTAGATAGATATAATTTGTGTAACCTCACTCCATGGGTAAAACGAGAAACCTCACATTTGTTCCTGAGTTTTTCTGCAAATTCCTCGTCACCGGTCTTGACCTTTCTCGTTACTTGCTTTGGCGTAGCGAAAGGCTCACATAATGAATCTCGAGCGCCATGTGCTAAAGAGTAACAGAAGATTTCCGTGTTCTTCCTTTAATTAGTAGAGCTGTCTCGATGTGGATGGTATTATCATTTTTCATTTGTGAAATAGTTTCAACCATGTGACTATAGAAGTCGTTATCAATTTGAACAGTACTTATTATTCACTTTCGAAAAAATTGCCAACAAATTATTAGAAGTAATAATATCGAAGTGTCTCTTTCCATGCCCCATTGTAAGTACTCCTCAAGAAGTACTCCTCAAGTACCTTCTCAAAACAACCACAGGCCCAACGACAATTTCCTCTGCAAACATATCAAACAACTCTTGTAGTACTACTTGTAAAATAACAGCTTTAATTTCACAGCTTGGATCTTTCAAGGTCAAAGTTACTGTATAAATTTTGTCTAGAGACCATTCGATTTTTGAGACGACAGCGGCAAGAAATGGGAAATTTAGATTATGCAAATTGTTAATTTCTATTTTTTTCTTGATACAATAGATGTTGTAGCTTAACAACATCTTGAAACCAAAATTTTGTGTCACTGTTGTCTATACGCTATCCTTAAAGGGAGGGATTTCTCCTTCACCACAAAGCTTATTTGCTAGCTCCAACAGGAGTTCAGCATTCTCGTTGGTATCTTCAAAACCTATTATGTAGTGTAGGACAGCTGCAGGACCTGTAAACTTTCTTCGTTTTTTTCGCAGGGGGTGGTTTAAGGAAGTTAGCTAAAAGACGCTTAAAGCCTGACGAACCGATTTTCGGTGGAGTTTCAATAGAAAATCGAGGTTGATTTGATGTTGATGGGACATCCTCGTCCAATTGAAAACCTGCGTTATCCCTGAAGAACGTTTTTTATTATGAAGAAATTTTAATATTAGTCTCAATTAAATTTTATATATTTGTTTTATTTAGATTTCATAACCTAACCTGAAACAATTGGAAATATGATATAATATGCCTTTCCATCCTTCAATATTTGATTATTACTAGCCCTTCGAAATCTATATAGAATTATTATGTAAATAATATTCTATTTATATATATAACTATTTATATATTACAATTATAATGTAACCTTAGTCATTTTTAAACAAATATGTTTAAGACATGTCACTTACTCTTCTTTAACTCCCGAACTTCTTAATGGATTTTAACGAGTTTAATCTTAAATAATACTAGAAATTTCAGCTTTTATTGACTAAAACTTTGAAAACTAAATCTTAAGTATATTAGGTAAACGCCGTTGTTATTTCAAGAATATTTAATTTGCTTTATATGACTGCTTTATACAGACAGACGCAGTCTAACGGTGCTTTTTAATCGAAGTTTTTTAAAATACGAAGTTACAATATGTTGCAAATTTGAGCTAATTGTCGTAAAAACTGCGCATTTTACAAAGGAAAATCTACATGTTTAACAAACTACTTTTAAGACATGTCAAAAACTCTTCCGTAACTAACTAGGTTATTAAAAGTTTAGTATAGATCAGAGTTGTTCAAACTATTTGCAGCATATTGGGATTTAAAGCCATTTGCGGCGGGCCAAGTGAATATTTGAATTAGAAAATTTCATTATGACGGTAGTAGTATAGGTTTTTACTATACTACTACCGTACTAGTAGGTAGTAGTATAGTTATAGGTAGTAGTATTGAATTTTATTTTTTACAGTTAATTACAGATAATGGATATTGAAAAAACTGAATTTCCCTCGAATACATATCTAGATAACAAAATTGTTTAAGAAATTGGTGTTTAAAATTCGCGATGACTTACTGCCATATAATCCATAACGTTCTCTGCTATTTTGAAGTAATTTGAAGGTTGTTGGTAGGCACGTTATTGGTTAGTAGAATCTAGGTGTTGTTCTTTTATTTGTATCTTTTTGAATCCAATATGGGTACCTACGTATTAAAGCCACAACCGCTACATTTTTAAATGCCGCCAATCTACATCTAAAATGTTTATTTTAAATCATGAAATAAAACATTTTATTTAAAATTAAAACATTTTTGAAACTCAAAATACTTTATTTTTAGACCCCGGTTAGTTTAGGTTGCCCGCCGCGAAGCGGACAGATAAATCAAGACAACATACGCGCGGCAGCGCAAACTCTCGATCCAATATATAGCGGTGGTGGCTTTAATACGTAAGTACCCAAATATGTTATATTATGTATATTTTGCGACGGAACACAACTTAATTATCCTGAAACCTTTTTCAAACTACCACCTAGACGCCTATATACGTGGAAGTCACCTAGAGATAATGGTGAAGATGTTATCATAAGGAATCAAATAGATTATATCCTGGTAAACGCAAGGTATACAGCTTCACAAGTGTAAAAACCTACCCAGGCGCCGACATACAGTCCGATCATAACCCTCTAGTGGGAGAATACAAAACCAGGTATAAGAAAATACAACGAAAAATTCCTAAGAAACAGGATATCAGAAAATTGAAGGAGAGAATAATGAAGGATAAAATAAGTAAAGCCCTGAATGAAAACTGTAGAAAGATCGAAGCCGGAAACACGGAAGAGAAAATACAGTTACTTAACAGAGTGGTAGAGGAGATCAAGGACCGATTTCTGAAAAATGAAGCAAGACAAAACAAGACGTAGATGACAGAGGAGAAAACACAAGAATAACATAACTACATACATGGAGATACACCGTGAAATACAAAGAAAGATCAGAGAATCCAGGCAGAAAAAATTGGAAGAAAAATGCCATGAAATAGAAGCACTGCAACGGAGATTTGATGACTTCAATGTACATAAAATAGTGAGAAAAATAACTGGTAAGTACAAAAAGAAAACAGTAGGAAAACTCGTCAATGTCAACGGAGAACATAGAGGAGGAGAGAAGAGATAGAGAGAGGAGAGAACATTGAGAGAAGGCAAAGCTCCAGGACTGGACGGAATACAGACAGAGTTCCTTAAGCTTTTGGATGAAGAATCAATAAAAATGATCTGCAAAATATTTAACAATATTTATAACACCGGCAACATCCCGAAAGAATGGCTCATTTCTGAATTTATATTGCTGCCCAAGAAACAAGGGGCAAAGAAATGCGGAGAATACAGAACCATAAGCTTAATGAGCCATTTACTCAAGCTTTTCCTTAAGGTTATCCATCGCAGAATATACAAGATATGCGAAGAGAGAGTAGCAGACACACAATTTGGCTTCATGAAAGGAGTGTGAACAAGAAAAGCACTGTTCAGTATACAAGTATTATTCCAACGGTGTAGGGACATGAATTGCGACATTTATACCTGCTTTGTGGACTACCAAAAGGCGTTTGACAAAGTCCAACACCAGAAGATTATACAAGTACTGAAAGGCACCGGAATGGATGATAAAGACCTCAGAATTATACAAAACCTGTAATGGAACCAGAAATTAAAATCAACGCGGGGCGTACGACAAGTGTGTATCATCTCCCCTCTGATATTCAATCTGTATTCAGAAGAGATATTTAGAGAGGGTCTGGAAAACGATGAGAATGGAATTCTTGTAAACGGTGAACGACTGAATAATATCAGATATGCAGATGATACCGTCATATTTGCAGATAGTATAGAAGGTCTACAACAGCTAATGAACAAAGTAAATGAAGTAAGTGAACGATATGGGCTAAAAATGAACATCAAGAAAACAAAATTTATGGTCATAAGTAAAGAGATGAAAGAAAACTGCCAACTATTTATTAAAAACATACCAATAGAACGGGTATTCAAACTTGTCTACCTGGGAACCCTTATTGAACGAACAGTGCCACCAACAGGACCACTCACAAGAAATCAGATGTAGAATAGAAAAAGCAAGAGATGCCTTCATCAAAATTTCTAAGCTCTTCAAAAGCTACAACCTCAAATTAGATATCAAACTAAAAATCCTGCGCAGCGATGTGTTCTCCATATTGTACTATGTCATGGAATCATGAACATTGACCGAAGCAACACAAAAGAAACTCGAAGCCTTCGAGATGTGGCTATACAGAAGGATCCTTAGAATATCATGGGTAGATAGAGTGCCCAACGAAACAATACTGGAAAGAATGGGGAAGGAAAAAGAGGTGATGAACACGATTAAGAGAAGGAAACTGGAATATCTCGGGCATATAATGAGAAATGACACCCAATACAAACTCTTAAAATCCATCTTCCAAGGAAAAGTATTTGAAAAGAGGGGGCCCGGAAGAAGAAGGATATCGTGGCTCAAAAACCTAAGAACATGGTATTCAAAAACAACCACAGAACTGTTTAAAGCAGCAGTCAACAAGGTCATCATAGCGAGAATGGTCGCCAATATTCGAAACGAATAGGCATAAGAAGAAGATGTATATTATTATTATCTATAGTAATATTACATATAGTACTATTATGTATATTATTATTATTAAATGTTATATTCTCCACTCTTTCGAAACAAATTAAGTTATATTATAAATTTGTCAAAATAGTAAATACATTGATAATGTACACTTTAAACTAAAATAGTTAGAGTATGTTTGTTGATCTGAAAATTAGGTCTTTACTGTCTAGAAATTCAAATTTGTATTTGTCTATTGCTAAGACATGAAGAAATTCAGACATTGAACTAGAACAGTTGCTGTTAGTAAGAGTTAGTAGAGAAATTATTTTTAATTTCTTGAATTTATAAAAAATAAAATGCAAATTTTCTGGATTTTTCCACAAATTTGCCCTAATTTTAAAAGTTATGTCGTAACACATTCCCACAAGATCTAACAAAAATTCCTCAATTTTCGCCAAATTTTTCAAAATACGGAATAATTTTATCAATAAAAAAACCTGAAATATTCCGTCAACAATTTTCTTTTTTTTTCTGTAATTTAACAAATTTTCCTTAAATCTAGTTAATGGATCAATACAAAACTCACTCACCAAAGCAGAAATTTCAACAACAATTTCGCAGAGACTCACAAAACGTTCCACAACAATCTGACAAACTTTTAGTACAACTTTCACTGAATTTCCGCAATTTTTTCTCACAAGAAAATTCATCTACGCCCGACAACCGCACCTTAATTACTAAAAACGTTCGGAATCGAATTCAAACTCGTCTTATCTGCACTGATTATGCTCGCTTCGGCCCGATTTGGTTACCTTTTTTCCACCCGCAAGGTCAAGAAAACAACGAAACGCTAACTTTATTTCTTAGTGTGAAATAAAATATAAAAAAAACTTAATTTCTATATTAATTATTATAATGGTACAAAAAATACTTAAGGTTATGTCTAACTAGTTTGATGACTAACGAATAATTATGTCTACCTCGTTAATTAACATGTATATATTAACTAGCCTGGCTATTATCAATGCTAACACTGAGTTTACAGTCTCTGTGTAATTCATAGAATAATAAAATGGACAATAACTTAATCTACTCCTGGGTTGCAACATCCCGCGTAGGTAGGCAGACAACACGCGTAGGTGGGTAGATAACACGATACAAATAACTAGCATCTATTGTTTACCAAATAAAATCGCTGTTCAAATAATTAAAACAAGGGCATATTCTACCCTAAAATTTCGTAATCTTTTTTATCCAGCAAGTTCACTTTAAATTGAGTGGTTTGCAAATTCAAATGTTGAATTTTCATTCATTCTCTTAAAGTTCTTGATCTAAATCAATATTATCTAGTTCTAGATGGTATTGATCTAGATATTTCTTAATCGTTAATATTTTTACAAAGTATCATCATTGTAAACAAAAAATTGCAAGTTTTGGAAATTTATAATTTGCATTTTTTACAAAAAATATTAATTTGCAATATTTATAAAATGTTGGCAAATAAACAGAATTTTATAAAATATGAAACCTAGAAGGACAAGTCTAGTCTACACAATCATACTAGATCAGTGCCGGCACGTGCACCTGTTCGGACAGTCGAATCCTTACGGCGCCATTTTTTTAGGGCGGCACATTATAAGCCCAAATATGATTTTATCAGAATGTGTTAAAATATTAAATATCGTAAATTTGTTTCTGATGGAATTTCGTATAAATAATTTTGATCAAATAATTTGTAAAGCTAAAGAAACATCTAATGAAATGGAAATAAATTCAGATTTTGAAAGCAGTCTTTAAATTAGAATTAGACGTTAAATCAAAGTATTTATATACGTAGGAACAGATAAACCAATAAAAAATCTGTCTAAAAAAAAATTAAGTTGAAGTTTTTAATTATCTCTTAAATATTTGTGCTAATTCTTTTACAGAAAGATTTACAGAATTGGAAAATCATAATAATTTTTTTGATTTTTTATATGATATTGCATCATTAGCGCAAAAAAAATCCCACGAAATTCTTAAAAATTGTCAGGATTTGCACATGTACCTAACAGACGATATAGAAACTTTAAATTTATCAACGAAATATATAACAACAGGTATGACACTGCTGGATGCAGTGAATTATATAGAAAGAAATTATTTATCTGAAAATTATCTGAAAGAACATGAGATAACAGAGAAAATAAACTACGACATCTTTAATAATTTTGCAAAGGAGAAAGCCAGAAGAGTAAACTTGTTGTAAAATTGTTATATATTATGTCAAAGTGTCTATTATACCTATATTAGTTTTTGTAAATATTGTTATTAGAATTACATAGTTATTTTATTTGTTAATTAAATTAAATATATCATCGGTTATTTTTTTTTAATATGTGGGGGGGGGGTGTCGAAAGTAGTATTTTGATTAGAAAATCTCATTATGACTAAGATAGGATTCAATTTTATATTTTACAGTTAATTACAGCTAATGGATATTGAAAATCCCGAATTTCCCTCGAATTCATGTCCAGATTACAAAATTGTTTTAGAAATTATTGTTTAAGACTTTGAGGACCAGCGGTTATCAGCACTAACCATATATTAAAAAAAGATTGTGAAAGTGAAAGAAAAAGAAAAGTGTTTAGTAGTTTCCTTCTTCTTTACGTGCCTTGTCCTCCGAGGACGTCGGCGATCATCATAATGATTTTTATTTTATCAGCAGCGGCACGAAACAGGCTACTAGAACTGACACCATACCACTCTCTCAGGTTTTTCAGCCAGGACGTGCGTCTTCTCCCTGGACCTCTTCTACCTTGGATTTTGCCTTGCATGATATTCTGCAAGATACAGTACTTTTCCCCTCTCATAACGTGTTCAAAATATTGCAGCTTGCGCTTTTTGATGGTAAACATGACTTCTAGTTGCTTCTGGAGACGGGCAAGCATCTTGGTGTTTTGGACTTTGTCTACAGATGATATTCGCAGCAGGCGGCAGTAGCACCATATCTCTGAACCCTTCCAGTCGGTCACACTTTAGTAGTTTGCCTATATCGTAATGACCTCACGTTGGTCATTGCGCATGGCTATCTTTTTCAGTTCGCGGGAAAATTATTTGTATGTGCACGTGTTGTGTATGCTGATGACAGGCCAACTGATTGATGGCTAGTTGTACCTTTTTTCGTTAAAAATATCACAACAATGGCGTGTAAGTAATTTAAAGTAAAAATTTTAGCTCTAATTAGTCTTATCCAATTTTTCATTTGGTTAGTGCTGATAACCACTAGGATTTAGAGTAATATTTTAGGGCCTAAAAATAAAATAAGCATAATTGATCTAGAAAAAAAGGAGCAAGATGAGTTTGAAAGAATGCTAGATTAAATTCCCAGTGACATCGAATCGGTAAATTCTGATATAAATAATGTAATGGATGATGAAGTCGATTTGGTTGCACCTATCACTTCGAATAATACAAATCTGTACGACATCGAAAAGGTGGAAATTATTTTCCATAAACCCAATCAGGTAGTGGATATTGTTGAAAATAATAATGAAGAATGGGACAGCGAAGACGATCTTCCACTCGCGAGAATTAAAATTTACTTGAAAGATAAATCAGTTGTTTGGACAACAGACAACCGGTATGTTACAAGAACAAATCAATTTTTATGTTCCAATCAATGTTCCACAAAACTTGAAAACACCCTTTTCCTTATTTTTGCATTTATTTGCAGAAGACCTTATACAAGATGTTGTTTTCCAAACGAATTTATATGCACTACAAAAATCCGGAGGTAGTAACAACTTCATACCAACAACTACTTCCGAAATAAAAACATTTATTGGAATTAATCTGATAAAGAATCTGAAGAAAATGCCAAGTTTCAAGGACTATTGGTCCTCTAAAGAGGAGATAATAGATTATTTTATTAGCTCCGCCATATCGAGAGACAGATTTCAATGGCTCTTGAGTAATTTTCATTTGAATTACAACTCTGTACAGCCAAGAAGAAACGAGCTAAATTATGACAAGCTCTACAAAGTAAGGCCTGTTATCACCAAATTGGGACAAACATTTCTTTCGTCCATGAACCCGTCGGAATATTAATCTGTGGATGAATCCATGATAAAATTTAAAGGATGAAACAGCATACGACAATATATGCCGATGAAACCCACTAAACGAGTGCACAAGGTATGGGTTCGAGCAGACTCCACCGTATACATGTGTCAATTCCAAATTTATACTGGGAAGATTAATGATACAGCTGAAAATAACTTGTTCTAGAACTTGTTCTAGACCTTACTTACTAAAAGAACTTGTTCTAGACCTTACAAGTGAACTTGCCAGAAAAAATCATACGGTTTATTTCGAAAATTATTTCAACTCCTTGGATCTTCAAAGAAGTTTACTGTCCAAAGGAATTTACGCCTGTGGAACTATTCGTAAAGGTAGGAAACAATTTCCGGATTAAAAAACGGACAAATAAATGAAGCGAGGGGATAGAGATTGGAGAATATCTTCTGATGGGTTAGCAAGTTTGAAGTGGATGGATCGCAGGAGTGTGCTTTTTCTGGCAAGTTATCGGAATCCTTCCACTATTGAGGTAGCACCCAGATGGCTCTGCAGAACAGATTCCTTGCCCTACTATGGCAAAAGAATACAATAAACACAGGGATATGTCGATAAATTTGATATGCTCAAAGGTCTCTACAAAATTATCGAAAAATCTTAATAAAAAAAATATCGAAAATTATATAAAATCGCATAAATGGTGGCATAGGATTTTTTTTTTTATTTGGTATATGCTAGCGTAACAAATTCATTTAATTTATACCAGAGAAAAATTAATGCCAAAATTATCAACCTAACACTATTTTGTTTATCAGTTGCATGTGGACTAATAGGAGAAGTAGAATCTAGGAAACGAGGCAGAAAGAAGTTCTTCAGAGAAACCCATTAATAATTTCAAGAAAGTAGTTCCTCTTGAAGTACGTTACGACAAATGTGCTCATATGCCCATTAGATGCAGTTCCCTTAGGGGTGCATATTGTAGCACTACTAAAGATGTTCACCGAACTATCTGGAAATGCTCGATGTGTGAGGCTTGTGCATCAATAAGGACATAAATTGCTTTTATTCCTTCCACTCAAAATAGAAATTAGTTATTATATTAATTAAAATTGTTTTATGTATTATCTTGCTAGTGGTTAGCATTGATAACCATATCCTGCAGGATAAACGTTAATTTTGTTTTGTTTAATACCCAATATATACCCAAAAAACGATGTTTATAAATTAAAAAATAATTTTGTCATTAAAGGGTTAAAATACGCGATGACTTACTGCCATGTAACCCATAACATTCTCTGCTATTTTAAAGTAATTTGAAGGTAGTTGGTAGGCACGTTATTGGTTTGTAGATTCTAGGTGTTGTTTCTTTATTTGTATCTTTTTGAATCAAATATGTTTTGTTATGTATATTATTATTGTGTATAGTACTATTATATATATAGCACTATTTTGTAATTATTATTAAATTTTATATTCTCCATTCCTTCGAATTAAATTAAAGTTATATTACAAATTTGTCATAATAGTAAATACATTGATAACATTATCTACATATGTACATACACATTCTTATTAGAACAAACTAGAATAGTTAGTGTATGTTTGTTGATCTGAAAAATTGGTCTGGACTGTCTAGAAATTCAAATTTGTGTTTGTCTGTTGCTAAGACATGAAGAAATTCAGACATTCAACTAGAACAGTTACTGTTAGTAAGAGTTAGTAGAGGAAATTGTTTTTGATTTCTAAAAAATTTCTAATAATATAAAAAAAACTTTATTTCTATTTTAATTATTATAATGGTACAAAAAATACTTAAGGTTATGTCTAACTAGTTTGATGGCTAAGGAATAATTATGTCTACTTCGTTAATTAACATGTATATATAAACTAACCTAACTATTATCTATGCTGACACTGAGTTTACAGTCTCTTTGTGTAATTCATAGAATAATAAAATGGACAATAACTTAATTTACTGCTGGGTTGCAAGATCCCGCGTAGGTAGGCAGACAACACGCGTAGGTGAGTAGATAACACGCTACAAATCACTACCATCTATTATTTAACAAATAAAATCGCTGTCCAAATTATTAAAAGGGCACGCTACAAATCACTACCATCTATTATTTACCAAATAAAATCGCTGTTAAAATTATTAAAAGGGCATATTCTACCCTAAAATTTCGTAATCTTTTTTATGCAGCGAGTTTACTTTAAATTATAATTTATTTATTTATTTACATAGTTTACGCCCACATTGGAGCACTTAAATCAAACGCTTTTGCATCATCTTCTTCCTTTCCCAAAACCTCTTCATTCTGGCTGATCTGGCTGCCCTTTCCTCATCAGATATGATATATTGTTTCCTTTGTACAGTTTTTAATGAAAATCTTATTTGTTTATTCTTGAGAATCCGTTTTTTTTCTTCTCTATTCTCAATTTGTTTCATTATAATATTCAACTCTTCTAAATCACTCTGAACTTCTTTCAACCAATTATTTTTAGTTTTATTTTGCCGAAAGTAATTAAATAGTTGTTTTATTATCCTGTTATCATTTAATCTAGATAGATGACAGAAAAATGCAATTCTTCTTTTTCTCATCGTATCTATTATAGATTCACTATCCCTGTAGACCACTGCATTAGGCAACAATCTCCATTGTCCATCTACCTGATGTTTTTTATTAATGATTGTTCGGAGTATCCTTCTGTCAACCTTTTGCAGTGTATCAATTGTTGCTTTGGTGTTCAATTTAAATAGTGTTTCACAAGCGTATGTTGCTTCAGGTTTAATGACGGAACACATTATAATGACATCGAAAGAGATTGTTTCTTGTACGTTGCCCATGTAATTCGTTTTGCTCTTTTTAACTTAAATGTTCTGCTTTCTATTGATAATTTTTCATTGGAGTTCCAAGTTAAAATTTCACCAAGATATTTAAACTTATTTTCAATTTTAATTTGTTTAGTATTTGCTAGGGTAATAGTTGGTGATGTACCAGGGAAGGTTGGCATTATTTCTGTTTTTTCATATGAAATTTGCAATCTAGCTTTTCTTGCTATATTATCAAGTTGCTCTATTTGCAATTTAGCTTCTTCTATATCATTAGCCAGTAGTGCAAGATCATCCGCGAATGCTAAACAATTGAGTCTTATTTTTTTGCCAATCTTGATGTTAGGTTGACATATCTTATTCCATTCCCGCATGATTTTTTCCAACACACAATTAAACAATAATGGTGAGAGTCCATCTCCCTGCCGAAGTCCAGTGTTAATGTCAAATGGTTTTGAGAGTTCATTTCTGAATCTGACTTTAGCTTTAGTATTCTTTAGGGTAATTCCAATAAGGCGAATAAGTTTTGGATGTAAACCAAATTCCTTTAGGTTATTCAATAGTGACTCACGATGGATACTATCATACGTCTTTTTAAAATCAACGAAAGTGATAAGTAACTTTTTATTTCTAACCCTATGCTGCTTCATAATCCACTTTAAACTGATAATTTGATCTGGACAACTTCTCCCTGGACGAAAGCCTCCTTGGTATTCTCTAAATTCATAATCCAGTTGTTCTTGAATTCTCATGTATAATATCTTTGAAAAAAAATTGTAAGTGACATCCAGCAGTGATATCCCCCGATAATTGTTGAGATCTGATCTATCGCCTTTTTTATGTAAAGGGTGTATTATCGCCATGTTCCACTCTTCGGGCATTTTTTCAGTATTCCAAATGTCTATGAGGTATTTATGTAAATTCTGAATGGTTTGTGTATTTGCATTCTTCCATATTTCTGCAGTTACTTGATTGTCCCCTGATGCTTTGTGATTTTTAAGTGAACCAATGGCTTTCAGCACTTCATTGTAATCTGGTTTTTAATATTTTTTTCTAATGGTGTTTTATTTTTTGAATGAAGGTCATACTCTAGGTATTGTGTTGGTTCCTCACTGTTAAGCAATTCTTGAAAGTATTGAGCTAAAATTTCTGCATTCTTTTGGTTACTATGTACCAGTTTTCCATTTGTATTGCTCATCATCAGTGTTGGTGGAGTATAGTTTGATTGGCATTGTCGAAATGTTTTATAAAAATCCCTTGTCTTATGTTGCATGAATGCTTCATCTATGGTGTTTAATGATTCTTTGTGATAATTTCTTTTAACCCTTCTAATTTCTTTGGCTGTTTGTCTTCTAGCATTATGTAGTTCTTCACGGGATTTTTCTGTTCTCTTTTGTTGATCAGCCAACTATGCTTTGTGCCTGTTTTTAATTTCTGTGTCCAACTCCACATTCCACTAAGCATGTTTCTTTCGTTTTCGAACGGGCGCAATTTCTTCAGCTATAGTTTTTAATTTTTAAATTTTTTAAGCGTCCCTAAATTGTATCTTAGAGGAGTTTTGGACCTTTCAAAATACAGTTTATTATTAATTAAATAACGAGGGTCATACTTCTTCCTCCTATTGGATTTGGTTGATTTGTGTTTCTTTTTAGGCGTTAATTTTATTTTAATCTTGGAAATATAGTGATCTGAATCTATGTCTACCCCTCGGAGTATTTTCACATTATAAATTTCCTTGTGATAATTCTTGTGCATGGCCACATGGTCAATCTGGAACTCCCCCAATTTAACATTAGGGCATTTCCAGGTCATTAGTTTGTGTGGTCTTCTTTTAAACCTCGTTGATTCCAAAATTAATCCATGATCTATACAAAGATCAATTAATCTTTGACCATTTTTATTTGTAAACTTATGCGGTGGCCATTTACCCACTACTGTACGAAATCGTTTTTCTTTTCCTATTTTAGCATTGAATTCACCAAGTAAAATTTTAATATGTCTATCAGAGATATCTGATATCAGCTGGTCTAATTCTTCCCAATTTTTTTCTGTTTCTTCCATTTCTATATTATTTTTGTCATTTGTTGGGGCATGGACATTTATCAATGTGTGTGTTTTATTCTCTACTTTAACTGTTAGAAGCGCCATTCTTGGGGAGGTCGAAGAAAAAGCCTCAATTGAATCTAATATGCTGTTATGCACCAAGAATCCTACTCCAAATTGAGGAACATTCTTCATCACTCTTTTCCCTGGAGGACCTTTGTAAAGGTGATATCCTCCTGATTCTAATGGGTCCTGATCAATATTGCGCAATTCTTGAAGAGCTGTTATTACTATTTTATGCTAATCTAGTACATCTGTTAAATGTTTTAACTTGCCAACCTTCATAGTTGAATTGATATTTAATCGAAAAGCGAAAAATGAAAATTGTCCTGGTTTATTGAATTTCAGTCTCTTTTGAACCTGATGTGTCTGCATGTCATCTGTTGGGCTTCCTAGTCGCCTTGATCTTCTATGTGACATCCTACCATATCCGAGTGGTGTCTCTGTTTGGACCTGCTGATGTTGAATGTCCAAACCGGTGGATTTATTCGTGAGAAGATTAATCATATTTGGCTGATTATCTGATCAAAGATCAATGTTTCTGACCGTGGTCAGGGTTTACCATTCCAGATGTGATCTGGAAGGATGATTGCCAATATTATTACGTTGACGTTGACCTTTAAATTATAATATTAATATAAATAAAATATTAATTTTCTTAAAGTTCTTGATCTAAATCAATATTATCTAGTTCTAGATGGTATTGATCTAGATAATTCTTAATCGTTAATATTTTTGCAAAGTATCATTGTAAACAAAAAAGTTTTGGAAATTTATAATTTGCAATTTTTACAAAAAAATAATAATTGCAAAATATTTATAAAATGTTGGCAAATAAACAGAATTTTATTAAAGATGAAACCTACACCTACACTATCATATTAGGTCAGTGCCGGCATGTGCACCTGTTCGGACAGTCGATCGCCTTACGGCGCCATATTTTTAGGGCGGCATATTAGTAAGCCCAAATATGATTTTATCAAAATGTTAAAATATTAAATAGCGTAAACTTGTTTCTGATAGAATTTCGTATAAATAGTTTTGAGCAAATAATTTGTAAAACTAAAGAAACAGTTAATGAAATGGAAATAATGCAGATTTTGAAAGCAGTCTTTCAATTAGAATTCGACGTTAAAGCAATTTTTTATATACGAAGGAACAGATAAACCAATAGAAAATCTGTCTAAAAAATTTGAAGTTGAAGTTTTGAATTATTTCTTAAATATTTGTCCTAATTCTGTTACAGAAAGATTTACACAATTGGTAAATCATAATCAAATTTTTGAAGTTTTATATGATATTTCAACATTAGCGCAAAAAAAATCCACTAAATTCTTAAAAATTGTCAGGATTTGCACATGTACCTAACACACGATATAGAAACTTTAAATTTGTCTAACGAATTACAAATTGTGCGAAATATATTAACAACAGGTATGACACCGCTGGATGCGGTGAATTTAATAGAAAGAAATAATTTATCTGAAAATTATCTGAAAGAACATGAGATAACACAGATAATAAACTACGACGTCATTAATAATTTTGCAAAGGAAAAAGCCAAAATTGCTTTTGTAAATTATATATTTTGTCAAAGTGTCTATACCTATATTATTTTTTGTAAATATTGTTATTAGAATTAGTTTGTTTTTGTATTTGGTAAGTAAATAAAATATATCATCCGTTCATTATTTGGGGGTATTCACCTTGGACAGCATATTTTGACGCACCGGCCCTGTTTTAATTTCTTTATCGATTTTAAACAGTAAAGTTATAGTGCTAAACTATTAGTATTAGTATACTAAAGTATTAGAAGTTTTGAACAGTAAAATATTAGTGCTTGATCTTTTAGAACTATTTTGTTAGGTTATTTTGCCTGTTCGGTACAGACAGATGGACAGAGAGTTTTCGTGAAAACTTTCTTAGATATTGGGACCTAACCTATACTTTAAACTAACAATAGTAAACTAACTATTATATATTCTATATATAAACTCTAGTTTTCATCAGGATCTAAATAATTGTGTTTACTAGGTTTTAAGTTGTTATCTAGTCTAGTCCTAAAGATTTAAAAGTTTGTACAGTTCTTTGTTTCGAATTCAATAATCACGCTGGTCCTGTCCTGGACAGGAAAGGCTATTACAGGTCACAATCAATGGCCCCAGTTTTCCAGGGGAAAATTCCTCATTCGATTTTCTCGTGTCACTTTGCGCCCTTGTTTGGGTTTTGTGCGAGTCTTTTTCTTGTTTCTTTTTTGCTGTAGTAATCGCCGGCAAGTCACAACCGTTTCGCATTTATGGGGATTTTCGCTATCGACAACGGCGCAGATAATGTGATTGTGTTATCTTTGTTGCGACTGATCTTTTTCAATATGTTTTAACAGTTTTGTGTCATATATTCAAAGTTGCAGTGGAAATAACAAATTAAGATTCGTTGTGAAAGTTTATTTGAAATTGATAGTTTTTCTACGCATATTATCCTTTTTTTTTTAATTAATAAAATGCTTTTCGTTGATTTAATTATAAAAAGGACTTTTTAACATTTTCGTGACATTATATGATATAAATATTCCCGGCAGACAGACCTATTGGACGATAGTCTTTAGCTTTATATATGATAAATATAAATTATAATAGTTACAACTAACATTTAAGCGGTTTTTTTTTAAGTGGTGTCAGTCCACTTATGAAAAAAATGGGTTAATTGTAATATTAGTGAGAGATAGATATCCTCTTTTTACAACGTTTTATTAACTCGCTCTCTTGTGAAGGATTTCGACAATCGATTTTAACATGTTCGCTACCCAAGGACTTTATAAGTTTCAATCTCACAGACCAAGAAATTTTTTTAACGTAAGTTTTTTTTTAAGAACAATTACGACACCGAATTCTCTTAAGGTAATGATTTTCTTTTGGTTATTGCTTTTTACGTGGAAAATCATCTGCAGTGCTTTCTCTGAACTCCGAGTAGCTAATTTTATTGGTTTAATTTTATTGTAATAACAGGGTTTTAGGTAAACTTGTGGCAAAAAATCAAGGGGTTATTTCTTGATTTATTCTAAAAATATTTTGTCGTATAATGATTTCTGACAAAAACAAAAATTGCGACAGTAACAACATTTTATTATCAAAAAGTACATGTAAAGTAGGTCAATCTACAATAAATGTTCGAAATGATTTCATTTAGCCTGGATATAAGCAATCAATCTTCTCACAGAATATTTGCCGCATGTTTACCTAACACTCTGTGTAAGTACCATTGCATATACAAATATCTAACGACTAGCTACACACAGGCCATGCGGCTCATTTACTTATTACATCTTACTATAAACCGTGACAAAATCTGAACTCGCTACCTTCTTTGGTTGATTTTTAAATATGCATTTGGTTCAACGCAGTTATTGGCTCATACATGAGACAGCGGTCTAGCTGAGAAATTGTTGCGGCTCATATACGAGACGCTTGCCAGCGAACGTGTTAAACTAACTTCCCTGTAAGCTAGAGACCTGAAATATAGTTCCAAACTGGATGGCACAGTTCAGAAATGCACTATTTCAATGCCCGCTTCACACTCTCGCGGAGTAACTTCGGCGAGGATCCTCGCCGAAGTTGTTCGAGGCGAGGAACTAGACGGAGGAGGCATCTACACTCTCGCCTTACTTCGCGAGGACCTCAGTGCCATGATTGACACCGAACAGGTGGTAGCTGCTGCTGCAACTATTTGTGTGTATAATATATAGGAAAGGACGAGTAAACACGAGAGTGTGGACGTGACACGAGAGTGTGGACTCTCCCTTCCTCATACTCGCGCCTCGTGTCCCTTTGACTCGGATACGAAAAACCGCTTCATGAAGCGAAGTTAGCCAAGGCGAGGCCAGGAAGCACAAGGCGGACCGAGTAACCTGACCACACTCTCGTTCCTCGCATAACTCCGTGCTACTTCGCGAGTAGTATTTAAGTAGTAGAGTACTTTAAGTAGTATTTAAGTGTGGAGCGGGCATAATACTTTAGACCAGGGGCCGGCAACATATGATCCGCGGGTCACCGAGTGACCCATTTGAGAATTTCAAGTGATCCACTTTAATTCCAAAAATAAAGTATTGTACCGAACACTTATTTAATGACTTCGCCAAAAAAACAAATAATTGAGAGAATCAAAGAAATGTCATTTTCAGTTAGAACAGTTCAGCATCGCGTTGAAGATACGGCCAAAACTATTGATAAACAGTTCAAAAATGATTTGTGACGCAATTAGCATTGCAGTTAATGAAGTACCGATATAAAAATAGTATAGGTAGGCTTGCAATTATTATTACATTTGCATCAATAAATAGTTCGAATGTCAATGAAGAACTGTGTGGGTTTTGCTTCAATGGGTGACATGACCAAAGGCACTGATATTTTTCGTCAAGTACAAAAGTTTTCAAATTTCAAAACTGAGCAAGTAACATTGGATTTAACAAGTAAATAATTTTGAATAACAACTGATGGTGCTAGAAGTATGAGAGGAAGAGCTGTGGGATTTGTAAAACTAATGGGAAACGAACTTGACCGCTCAATTTTATCGTTTCATTGTATCGCACATGAAGAAAATTAAATTAAAAAGCAAAGGAATCTAAGGAAAAACTTAAAGATGCAATGGAAAAGCTTGCTAAGATCGTAAACATGATAATAGTGCGATCAGCATTAATACACAGGTGCTTCAAAGTTTTTTTAGAAAAATTTAATCGAAATATGGAGATTTGCTTTTACATTCTGGAATACGATGGTTAAGTCGAGGCAAAGTTCTTAATAGATTTGTACAGTGTTTTGATGATATAGAAATAATATGGCGATATGTTTACATTTATAATTAAGAAGTTTGTAAGGTTTAGCCTGGTCTTTAGTCTGGTCTTCTTCATTGCAACTTACGCCTGCGAAACGTGGACAATTCGGACCTCAGACCAACGCAGAATAGAAGCGTTTGAAATGTGGTGCTATAGAAAAATGCTGCAAATACCATGAACAACCCACCACACAAACGACTCTATTATTCAACAACTCGGTATAAAGACCAGACTATACCAATGGTATTTGGGATACCTGGGTCATGTGGCAAGGAGGCTCGACAATATTGAACGACTCATAGTAAAAGGCAAAATCCAAGGCCGCCGCCCAAAAGGAAGATCGCCGACACGATGGATAGACCGGGCAAAAACCCTGACGGGACAAGGGATGCAGGAAGTAATGAGGTCTGCCTAAGATAGCGCTGGCGAGGAGTCATTGCGAGTGTAGCAAATTGATGTCACCACACCCTGCACAAGGATTATGAACTGAAGAGAGAGAGGGAAGGTTCAGCAAGGAAGGAATGGGCAGAGGCAAAATAATCTGGAGCAGAGACCGGAACAGCCTCGCTGCCAAAATCCCCTAGCTGGAAGCACCAAAAGACGAAATGGTATGCATATACCATTTAGAGAAAAACTACACAGCAATGTGTAGTAGCAAAGCCGATTGGAGCGACGAATCCTCAGCATACCACATAGAGCAAAATGCTATCAAGTGCTATACAGATGGTTCGAAGACAAAGGAAGGTACTGGTGCAGGAGTGTTTGGACCCCGTACAAAATACTTCGAATCCATGGGAACATTCCCAACTATCTTCCAAGCAGAGGTACACCAACGGTAATCGAAAGATGTGCACAATTCAACCTAGACAGGAATTATCGCAAAAAACGAATTGCTATCCAGACAGCCAAGCAGCCATCAAGGCCATTAGCTCTTACACCATCAGATCCAAACTGGTATGGGACTGTGTGGGAAATCTAAACAAGCTTAGCAGAGAAAATAAAGTAACGCTATACTGGGCACCAGGACACACAGGTATAGACGGAAACGAAGAAGCCGATCACCTAGCAAACAAGGGATCCAGTAATCCCTTTATAGCTCCGGAACCCTTTTGCGGTATGAGTTTGAACACCATCCACAAAAGTTTAAATGAAGAAATAACAGGATGAAAACTTGGAAAGAACTTCCAGGTTGAGACAATCCAAAGTAATGCTGCGATCTGTTAACCAGAAAAGAACAAAAGCTTGCCTGAGACTAAACAGGAAGAAGCTTAGAATTCTGGCAGGATTCCTGACTGGGCACTGCAGACTTAGAAAACACCTCAAGACCCTAGGCCTACAGGAAGATGACAGATGCAGATTCTGTGGTTCGACAGAGGAAACCCCCATACATCTGCTCAAAGACTGAGGAGCACTGCTCCGCAAGAGACAGATGTATCTTGAGGCCCACTGCTTAAACCAACAGGAGTGGCAGTCCTTGAATCCCACCCAGATCCGTAAATTCCTAGAGGAATCAGGACTAGAGGACGCGCTCTAAATGCGTAAGTATACCAACGTTTAGAGGAAGAGGGTGGGTACAATAGATCTACGAAGGTCGCAGTACAAGTCTACTACACCAATACTACTACAATCTACAATCTTACATTTATAATCAAACCCGAGGAAATAGACGATAATGAGGTGTAGTGAGGTGTATTTTCAATATCTAAAAATTGAAAATTATAGTTTAGAAATGATCGATTTTAATTAATTTAAAAGTTTTAAGTAATTTTTAAGTTCAACGTTATGACGGATACATTCAAGAAATATTTGTGATAAACAGATCATCTTCATAATATCAACGTGTGGGCATCACTTCCTAAGAAGTTTTAATCTCGTTCATTTCGTTTCATTTCGTTCTGCAAAAATTTTCACAAATGAAATTTATTTTAAGCAAAAACAAGAACCTTCTACTACCGCAAATAATGTTCATCATATTTGTTTTTATAATATTAGAATTATAATTTCGAATTTTTGTTTAAAGTATAAAAGCGTATTGTAATTATTTTCTTAAGAAATTGTATTTTAATATTCTCTAAAAGACTATTTTAAAATTTAAATATCACTGACCCAAACCTCTTCTTAATGCTCACATTTT
>OX155894.1:61965521-62131807 GCA_944588485.1 Phosphuga atrata | reverse complement strand
ATCATACAAGACTAGACAGACAAGATTAGAGAGACAGGACTAGACAGAAAAGACTAGACACACAGGACTAAACAGACAAGACTCATCCAACAAAACTAAACAGACAAGACTTAACAGACAGACTGCATAGACAGGGTTGGACAAACAGCACTATTCAGTCTGTCTATTCTTATCTGTCTAATCTACTCTGTCTGTTTATCTGTCTATTATTGTCTATCTAGTAATCTCTATTTAGTCTTGTCTGTCTAGTCTTGTCAAGCTAAACAGTTAACACTCTCAAAACCCAAATTTAAACTTCTAATTGAGAGATTTGTTTTAATTGAGTTGTTGAGTGCGAGAACAATCCCAAATGACTGTTGATTCCGAATGGGATGAATTAGTTTGATCTCCTCATTAAAACTCGCTGAAATTTAGCATGAGAATCGCTGTGGAGCCTGAATGGAATCGAGCCGGAAGGAAACCGACCGAGAAGAAGAAAATTCTCGAGAAATAGGCAAACCCAAAACAATCACGTGAAATGTAACCTTTTGTTTTCGCATTTGCGTAAAGCGAAACTTTCTAATCGGAAACCTTTGTTAGACACAAGATGAAATTTCACACGGAATTAAGTTCACTTTATTCTCTCCTTTCTGTGTTACCAGTAACAGTATGGGTGGCTGGAATCGTAGCTGCGCTCGGCGTCGCCGTCCTCGGTGTCTTTTGTTTCCTCAGCGTACTTCAACTCGCTATGTTAAGCTCCAAAGAAAAGGTCGTCATGAAGTACAGTGTCGTCGTCATTGCAAAACTGGCGCTTGGACTACTAGCAAGTAAGTCACAACCAATTATTTAAATTATTATATTTCTCGCATTTTATTTACAACAACAGGACTAGAAGTCCTGTCAAGTATTGTCTGTAGTCAACTATTGTGTCAACAATTGAAGACTGCAAAGATATGACTACACGGACAAGACGAAACAGGTAAGAATAGATAGATAATATTAGGCAGATAATATTAGGCATACAAGACTAGACGGACAGGACTAGACAGACAAGACTAAACAGATAAGGTAAGACAGACAAGACTAGACAGACAAGACTAGACAGACAAGACTAGACAGACAAGACTAGACAGACAAGACTAGACAGACAAGACTAGACAGACAAGACTAGACAGACAAGACTAGACAGACAAGACTAGACAGACAGGACTAGACAGACAAGACTAGACAGACAAGACTAGACAGACAAGACTAGACAGACAAGACTAGACAGACAAGACTAGACAGACAAGACTAGACACAGACAAGACTAGACAGACAAGACTAGACAGACAAGACTAGACAGACAAGACTAGACAGACAAGACTAGACAGACAAGACTAGACAGACAAGACTAGACAGACAAGACTAGACAGACAAGACTAGACAGACAAGACTAGACAGACAAGACTAGACAGACAAGACTAGACAGACAAGACTAGACAGACAAGACTAGACACAGACAAGACTAGACAGACAAGACTAGACAGACAAGACTAGACAGACAAGACTAGACACAGACAAGACTAGACAGACAAGACTAGACAGACAAGACTAGACAGACAAGACTAGACAGACAAGACTAGACAGACAAGACTAGACAGACAAGACTAGACAGACAAGACTAGACAGACAAGACTAGACAGACAAGACTAGACAGACAAGACTAGACAGACAAGACTAGACAGACAAGACTAGACAGACAAGACTAGACAGACAAGACTAGACAGATAAGACTAGACAGGCAAGACTAGACAGACAAGACTAGACAGACAAAACTAGACAGACAAGACTAGACAGATAAGACTAGACAGGCAAGATTAGACAGACAAGACTAGACAGACAAGACTAGAGAGACAAGACTAGACAGGCAAGACTAGACAGACAAGACTAGACAGACAAGACTAGACAGACAAGACTAGATAGGCAAGACTAGACAGACAAGACTAGACAGATAAGACTAGACAGACAAGACTAGAGAGACAAGACTAGACAGACAAGACTAGTTAGACAAGACTAGACAGACAAGACTAGACAGACAAGACTAGACAGACAAGACTAGACAGACAAGACTAGACAGACAAGACTAGACAGACAAGACTAGACAGACAAGACTAGACAGACAAGACTAGACAGACAAGACTAGACAGACAAGACTAGACAGACAAGACTAGACAGACAAGACTAGACAGACAAGACTAGACAGACAAGACTAGACAGACAAGACTAGACAGACAAGACTAGACAGACAAGACTAGACAGACAAGACTAGACAGACAAGACTAGACAGACAAGACTAGACAGACAAGACTAGACAGACAAGACTAGACAGACAAGACTAGACAGACAAGACTAGACAGACAAGACTAGACAGACAAGACTAGACAGACAAGACTAGACAGACAAGACTAGACAGACAAGACTAGACAGACAAGACTAGACAGACAAGACTAGACAGACAAGACTAGACAGACAAGACTAGACAGACAAGACTAGACAGACAAGACTAGACAGACAAGACTAGACAGACAAGACTAGACAGACAAGACTAGACAGACAAGACTAGACAGACAAGACTAGACAGACAAGACTAGACAGACAAGACTAGACAGACAAGACTAGACAGACAAGACTAGACAGACAAGACTAGACAGACAAGACTAGACAGACAAGACTAGACAGACAAGACTAGACAGACAAGACTAGACAGACAAGACTAGACAGACAAGACTAGACAGACAAGACTAGACAGACAAGACTAGACAGACAAGACTAGACAGACAAGACTAGACAGACAAGACTAGACAGACAAGACTAGACAGACAAGACTAGACAGACAAGACTAGACAGACAAGACTAGACAGACAAGACTAGACAGACAAGACTAGACAGACAAGACTAGACAGACAAGACTAGACAGACAAGACTAGACAGACAAGACTAGACAGACAAGACTAGACAGACAAGACTAGACAGACAAGACTAGACAGACAAGACTAGACAGACAAGACTAGACAGACAAGACTAGACAGACAAGACTAGACAGACAAGACTAGACAGACAAGACTAGACAGACAAGACTAGACAGACAAGACTAGACAGACAAGACTAGACAGACAAGACTAGACAGACAAGACTAGACAGACAAGACTAGACAGACAAGACTAGACAGACAAGACTAGACAGACAAGACTAGACAGACAAGACTAGACAGACAAGACTAGACAGACAAGACTAGACAGACAAGACTAGACAGACAAGACTAGACAGACAAGACTAGACAGACAAGACTAGACAGACAAGACTAGACAGACAAGACTAGACAGACAAGACTAGACAGACAAGACTAGACAGACAAGACTAGACAGACAAGACTAGACAGACAAGACTAGACAGACAAGACTAGACAGACAAGACTAGACAGACAAGACTAGACAGACAAGACTAGACAGACAAGACTAGACAGACAAGACTAGACAGACAAGACTAGACAGACAAGACTAGACAGACAAGACTAGACAGACAAGACTAGACAGACAAGACTAGACAGACAAGACTAGACAGACAAGACTAGACAGACAAGACTAGACAGACAAGACTAGACAGACAAGACTAGACAGACAAGACTAGACAGACAAGACTAGACAGACAAGACTAGACAGACAAGACTAGACAGACAAGACTAGACAGACAAGACTAGACAGACAAGACTAGACAGACAAGACTAGACAGACAAGACTAGACAGACAAGACTAGACAGACAAGACTAGACAGACAAGACTAGACAGACAAGACTAGACAGACAAGACTAGACAGACAAGACTAGACAGACAAGACTAGACAGACAAGACTAGACAGACAAGACTAGACAGACAAGACTAGACAGACAAGACTAGACAGACAAGACTAGACAGACAAGACTAGACAGACAAGACTAGACAGACAAGACTAGACAGACAAGACTAGACAGACAAGACTAGACAGACAAGACTAGACAGACAAGACTAGACAGACAAGACTAGACAGACAAGACTAGACAGACAAGACTAGACAGACAAGACTAGACAGACAAGACTAGACAGACAAGACTAGACAGACAAGACTAGACAGACAAGACTAGACAGACAAGACTAGACAGACAAGACTAGACAGACAAGACTAGACAGACAAGACTAGACAGACAAGACTAGACAGACTAGAAGACTAGACAGACAAGACTAGACAGACAAGACTAGACAGACAAGACTAGACAGACAAGACTAGACAGACAAGACTAGACCGACAAGACTAGACAGACAAGACTAGACAGACAAGACTAGACAGACAAGACTAGACAGACAAGACTAGACAGACAAGACTAGACAGACAAGACTAGACAGACAAGACTAGACAGACAAGACTAGACAGACAAGACTAGACAGACAAGACTAGACAGACAAGACTAGACAGACAAGACTAGACAGACAAGACTAGACAGACAAGACTAGACAGACAAGACTAGACAGACAAGACTAGACAGACAAGACTAGACAGACAAGACTAGACAGACAAGACTAGACAGACAAGACTAGACAGACAAGACTAGACAGACAAGACTAGACAGACAAGACTAGACAGACAAGACTAGACAGACAAGACTAGACAGACAAGACTAGACAGACAAGACTAGACAGACAAGACTAGACAGACAAGACTAGACAGACAAGACTAGACAGACAAGACTAGACAGACAAGACTAGACAGACAAGACTAGACAGACAAGACTAGACAGACAAGACTAGACAGACAAGACTAGACAGACAAGACTAGACAGACAAGACTAGACAGACAAGACTAGACAGACAAGACTAGACAGACAAGACTAGACAGACAAGACTAGACAGACAAGACTAGACAGACAAGACTAGACAGACAAGACTAGACAGACAAGACTAGACAGACAAGACTAGACAGACAAGACTAGACAGACAAGACTAGACAGACAAGACTAGACAGACAAGACTAGACAGACAAGACTAGACAGACAAGACTAGACAGACAAGACTAGACAGACAAGACTAGACAGACAAGACTAGACAGACAAGACTAGACAGACAAGACTAGACAGACAAGACTAGACAGACAAGACTAGACAGACAAGACTAGACAGACAAGACTAGACAGACAAGACTAGACAGACAAGACTAGACAGACAAGACTAGACAGACAAGACTAGACAGACAAGACTAGACAGACAAGACTAGACAGACAAGACTAGACAGACAAGACTAGACAGACAAGACTAGACAGACAAGACTAGACAGACAAGACTAGACAGACAAGACTAGACAGACAAGACTAGACAGACAAGACTAGACAGACAAGACTAGACAGACAAGACTAGACAGACAAGACTAGACAGACAAGACTAGACAGACAAGACTAGACAGACAAGACTAGACAGACAAGACTAGACAGACAAGACTAGACAGACAAGACTAGACAGACAAGACTAGACAGACAAGACTAGACAGACAAGACTAGACAGACAAGACTAGACAGACAAGACTAGACAGACAAGACTAGACAGACAAGACTAGACAGACAAGACTAGACAGACAAGACTAGACAGACAAGACTAGACAGACAAGACTAGACAGACAAGACTAGACAGACAAGACTAGACAGACAAGACTAGACAGACAAGACTAGACAGACAAGACTAGACAGACAAGACTAGACAGACAAGACTAGACAGACAAGACTAGACAGACAAGACTAGACAGACAAGACTAGACAGACAAGACTAGACAGACAAGACTAGACAGACAAGACTAGACAGACAAGACTAGACAGACAAGACTAGACAGACAAGACTAGACAGACAAGACTAGACAGACAAGACTAGACAGACAAGACTAGACAGACAAGACTAGACAGACAAGACTAGACAGACAAGACTAGACAGACAAGACTAGACAGACAAGACTAGACAGACAAGACTAGACAGACAAGACTAGACAGACAAGACTAGACAGACAAGACTAGACAGACAAGACTAGACAGACAAGACTAGACAGACAAGACTAGACAGACAAGACTAGACAGACAAGACTAGACAGACAAGACTAGACAGACAAGACTAGACAGACAAGACTAGACAGACAAGACTAGACAGACAAGACTAGACAGACAAGACTAGACAGACAAGACTAGACAGACAAGACTAGACAGACAAGACTAGACAGACAAGACTAGACAGACAAGACTAGACAGACAAGACTAGACAGACAAGACTAGACAGACAAGACTAGACAGACAAGACTAGACAGACAAGACTAGACAGACAAGACTAGACAGACAAGACTAGACAGACAAGACTAGACAGACAAGACTAGACAGACAAGACTAGACAGACAAGACTAGACAGACAAGACTAGACAGACAAGACTAGACAGACAAGACTAGACAGACAAGACTAGACAGACAAGACTAGACAGACAAGACTAGACAGACAAGACTAGACAGACAAGACTAGACAGACAAGACTAGACAGACAAGACTAGACAGACAAGACTAGACAGACAAGACTAGACAGACAAGACTAGACAGACAAGACTAGACAGACAAGACTAGACAGACAAGACTAGACAGACAAGACTAGACAGACAAGACTAGACAGACAAGACTAGACAGACAAGACTAGACAGACAAGACTAGACAGACAAGACTAGACAGACAAGACTAGACAGACAAGACTAGACAGACAAGACTAGACAGACAAGACTAGACAGACAAGACTAGACAGACAAGACTAGACAGACAAGACTAGACAGACAAGACTAGACAGACAAGACTAGACAGACAAGACTAGACAGACAAGACTAGACAGACAAGACTAGACAGACAAGACTAGACAGACAAGACTAGACAGACAAGACTAGACAGACAAGACTAGACAGACAAGACTAGACAGACAAGACTAGACAGACAAGACTAGACAGACAAGACTAGACAGACAAGACTAGACAGACAAGACTAGACAGACAAGACTAGACAGACAAGACTAGACAGACAAGACTAGACAGACAAGACTAGACAGACAAGACTAGACAGACAAGACTAGACAGACAAGACTAGACAGACAAGACTAGACAGACAAGACTAGACAGACAAGACTAGACAGACAAGACTAGACAGACAAGACTAGACAGACAAGACTAGACAGACAAGACTAGACAGACAAGACTAGACAGACAAGACTAGACAGACAAGACTAGACAGACAAGACTAGACAGACAAGACTAGACAGACAAGACTAGACAGACAAGACTAGACAGACAAGACTAGACAGACAAGACTAGACAGACAAGACTAGACAGACAAGACTAGACAGACAAGACTAGACAGACAAGACTAGACAGACAAGACTAGACAGACAAGACTAGACAGACAAGACTAGACAGACAAGACTAGACAGACAAGACTAGACAGACAAGACTAGACAGACAAGACTAGACAGACAAGACTAGACAGACAAGACTAGACAGACAAGACTAGACAGACAAGACTAGACAGACAAGACTAGACAGACAAGACTAGACAGACAAGACTAGACAGACAAGACTAGACAGACAAGACTAGACAGACAAGACTAGACAGACAAGACTAGACAGACAAGACTAGACAGACAAGACTAGACAGACAAGACTAGACAGACAAGACTAGACAGACAAGACTAGACAGACAAGACTAGACAGACAAGACTAGACAGACAAGACTAGACAGACAAGACTAGACAGACAAGACTAGACAGACAAGACTAGACAGACAAGACTAGACAGACAAGACTAGACAGACAAGACTAGACAGACAAGACTAGACAGACAAGACTAGACAGACAAGACTAGACAGACAAGACTAGACAGACAAGACTAGACAGACAAGACTAGACAGACAAGACTAGACAGACAAGACTAGACAGACAAGACTAGACAGACAAGACTAGACAGACAAGACTAGACAGACAAGACTAGACAGACAAGACTAGACAGACAAGACTAGACAGACAAGACTAGACAGACAAGACTAGACAGACAAGACTAGACAGACAAGACTAGACAGACAAGACTAGACAGACAAGACTAGACAGACAAGACTAGACAGACAAGACTAGACAGACAAGACTAGACAGACAAGACTAGACAGACAAGACTAGACAGACAAGACTAGACAGACAAGACTAGACAGACAAGACTAGACAGACAAGACTAGACAGACAAGACTAGACAGACAAGACTAGACAGACAAGACTAGACAGACAAGACTAGACAGACAAGACTAGACAGACAAGACTAGACAGACAAGACTAGACAGACAAGACTAGACAGACAAGACTAGACAGACAAGACTAGACAGACAAGACTAGACAGACAAGACTAGACAGACAAGACTAGACAGACAAGACTAGACAGACAAGACTAGACAGACAAGACTAGACAGACAAGACTAGACAGACAAGACTAGACAGACAAGACTAGACAGACAAGACTAGACAGACAAGACTAGACAGACAAGACTAGACAGACAAGACTAGACAGACAAGACTAGACAGACAAGACTAGACAGACAAGACTAGACAGACAAGACTAGACAGACAAGACTAGACAGACAAGACTAGACAGACAAGACTAGACAGACAAGACTAGACAGACAAGACTAGACAGACAAGACTAGACAGACAAGACTAGACAGACAAGACTAGACAGACAAGACTAGACAGACAAGACTAGACAGACAAGACTAGACAGACAAGACTAGACAGACAAGACTAGACAGACAAGACTAGACAGACAAGACTAGACAGACAAGACTAGACAGACAAGACTAGACAGACAAGACTAGACAGACAAGACTAGACAGACAAGACTAGACAGACAAGACTAGACAGACAAGACTAGACAGACAAGACTAGACAGACAAGACTAGACAGACAAGACTAGACAGACAAGACTAGACAGACAAGACTAGACAGACAAGACTAGACAGACAAGACTAGACAGACAAGACTAGACAGACAAGACTAGACAGACAAGACTAGACAGACAAGACTAGACAGACAAGACTAGACAGACAAGACTAGACAGACAAGACTAGACAGACAAGACTAGACAGACAAGACTAGACAGACAAGACTAGACAGACAAGACTAGACAGACAAGACTAGACAGACAAGACTAGACAGACAAGACTAGACAGACAAGACTAGACAGACAAGACTAGACAGACAAGACTAGACAGACAAGACTAGACAGACAAGACTAGACAGACAAGACTAGACAGACAAGACTAGACAGACAAGACTAGACAGACAAGACTAGACAGACAAGACTAGACAGACAAGACTAGACAGACAAGACTAGACAGACAAGACTAGACAGACAAGACTAGACAGACAAGACTAGACAGACAAGACTAGACAGACAAGACTAGACAGACAAGACTAGACAGACAAGACTAGACAGACAAGACTAGACAGACAAGACTAGACAGACAAGACTAGACAGACAAGACTAGACAGACAAGACTAGACAGACAAGACTAGACAGACAAGACTAGACAGACAAGACTAGACAGACAAGACTAGACAGACAAGACTAGACAGACAAGACTAGACAGACAAGACTAGACAGACAAGACTAGACAGACAAGACTAGACAGACAAGACTAGACAGACAAGACTAGACAGACAAGACTAGACAGACAAGACTAGACAGACAAGACTAGACAGACAAGACTAGACAGACAAGACTAGACAGACAAGACTAGACAGACAAGACTAGACAGACAAGACTAGACAGACAAGACTAGACAGACAAGACTAGACAGACAAGACTAGACAGACAAGACTAGACAGACAAGACTAGACAGACAAGACTAGACAGACAAGACTAGACAGACAAGACTAGACAGACAAGACTAGACAGACAAGACTAGACAGACAAGACTAGACAGACAAGACTAGACAGACAAGACTAGACAGACAAGACTAGACAGACAAGACTAGACAGACAAGACTAGACAGACAAGACTAGACAGACAAGACTAGACAGACAAGACTAGACAGACAAGACTAGACAGACAAGACTAGACAGACAAGACTAGACAGACAAGACTAGACAGACAAGACTAGACAGACAAGACTAGACAGACAAGACTAGACAGACAAGACTAGACAGACAAGACTAGACAGACAAGACTAGACAGACAAGACTAGACAGACAAGACTAGACAGACAAGACTAGACAGACAAGACTAGACAGACAAGACTAGACAGACAAGACTAGACAGACAAGACTAGACAGACAAGACTAGACAGACAAGACTAGACAGACAAGACTAGACAGACAAGACTAGACAGACAAGACTAGACAGACAAGACTAGACAGACAAGACTAGACAGACAAGACTAGACAGACAAGACTAGACAGACAAGACTAGACAGACAAGACTAGACAGACAAGACTAGACAGACAAGACTAGACAGACAAGACTAGACAGACAAGACTAGACAGACAAGACTAGACAGACAAGACTAGACAGACAAGACTAGACAGACAAGACTAGACAGACAAGACTAGACAGACAAGACTAGACAGACAAGACTAGACAGACAAGACTAGACAGACAAGACTAGACAGACAAGACTAGACAGACAAGACTAGACAGACAAGACTAGACAGACAAGACTAGACAGACAAGACTAGACAGACAAGACTAGACAGACAAGACTAGACAGACAAGACTAGACAGACAAGACTAGACAGACAAGACTAGACAGACAAGACTAGACAGACAAGACTAGACAGACAAGACTAGACAGACAAGACTAGACAGACAAGACTAGACAGACAAGACTAGACAGACAAGACTAGACAGACAAGACTAGACAGACAAGACTAGACAGACAAGACTAGACAGACAAGACTAGACAGACAAGACTAGACAGACAAGACTAGACAGACAAGACTAGACAGACAAGACTAGACAGACAAGACTAGACAGACAAGACTAGACAGACAAGACTAGACAGACAAGACTAGACAGACAAGACTAGACAGACAAGACTAGACAGACAAGACTAGACAGACAAGACTAGACAGACAAGACTAGACAGACAAGACTAGACAGACAAGACTAGACAGACAAGACTAGACAGACAAGACTAGACAGACAAGACTAGACAGACAAGACTAGACAGACAAGACTAGACAGACAAGACTAGACAGACAAGACTAGACAGACAAGACTAGACAGACAAGACTAGACAGACAAGACTAGACAGACAAGACTAGACAGACAAGACTAGACAGACAAGACTAGACAGACAAGACTAGACAGACAAGACTAGACAGACAAGACTAGACAGACAAGACTAGACAGACAAGACTAGACAGACAAGACTAGACAGACAAGACTAGACAGACAAGACTAGACAGACAAGACTAGACAGACAAGACTAGACAGACAAGACTAGACAGACAAGACTAGACAGACAAGACTAGACAGACAAGACTAGACAGACAAGACTAGACAGACAAGACTAGACAGACAAGACTAGACAGACAAGACTAGACAGACAAGACTAGACAGACAAGACTAGACAGACAAGACTAGACAGACAAGACTAGACAGACAAGACTAGACAGACAAGACTAGACAGACAAGACTAGACAGACAAGACTAGACAGACAAGACTAGACAGACAAGACTAGACAGACAAGACTAGACAGACAAGACTAGACAGACAAGACTAGACAGACAAGACTAGACAGACAAGACTAGACAGACAAGACTAGACAGACAAGACTAGACAGACAAGACAGACAGACAAGACTAGACAGACAAGGGACTAGACAGACAAGACTAGACAGACAAGACTAGACAGACAAGACTAGACAGACAAGACTAGACAGACAAGACTAACAGACAAGACTAGACAGACAAGACTAGACAGACAAGACTAGACAGACAAGACTAGACAGACAAGACTAGACAGACAAGACTAGACAGACAAGACTAGACAGACAAGACTAGACAGACAAGACTAGACAGACAAGACTAGACAGACAAGACTAGACAGACAAGACTAGACAGACAAGACTAGACAGACAAGACTAGACAGACAAGACTAGACAGACAAGACTAGACAGACAAGACTAGACAGACAAGACTAGACAGACAAGACTAGACAGACAAGACTAGACAGACAAGACTAGACAGACAAGACTAGACAGACAAGACTAGACAGACAAGACTAGACAGACAAGACTAGACAGACAAGACTAGACAGACAAGACTAGACAGACAAGACTAGACAGACAAGACTAGACAGACAAGACTAGACAGACAAGACTAGACAGACAAGACTAGACAGACAAGACTAGACAGACAAGACTAGACAGACAAGACTAGACAGACAAGACTAGACAGACAAGACTAGACAGACAAGACTAGACAGACAAGACTAGACAGACAAGACTAGACAGACAAGACTAGACAGACAAGACTAGACAGACAAGACTAGACAGACAAGACTAGACAGACAAGACTAGACAGACAAGACTAGACAGACAAGACTAGACAGACAAGACTAGACAGACAAGACTAGACAGACAAGACTAGACAGACAAGACTAGACAGACAAGACTAGACAGACAAGACTAGACAGACAAGACTAGACAGCCAAGACTAGACAGCCAAGACTAGACAGACAAGACTAGACAGACAAGACTAGACAGACAAGACTAGACAGACAAGACTAGACAGACAAGACTAGACAGACAAGACTAGACAGACAAGACTAGACAGACAAGACTAGACAGACAAGACTAGACAGACAAGACTAGACAGACAAGACTAGACAGACAAGACTAGACAGACAAGACTAGACAGACAAGACTAGACAGACAAGACTAGACAGACAAGACTAGACAGACAAGACTAGACAGACAAGACTAGACAGACAAGACTAGACAGACAAGACTAGACAGACAAGACTAGACAGACAAGACTAGACAGACAAGACTAGACAGACAAGACTAGACAGACAAGACTAGACAGACAAGACTAGACAGACAAGACTAGACAGACAAGACTAGACAGACAAGACTAGACAGACAAGACTAGACAGACAAGACTAGACAGACAAGACTAGACAGACAAGACTAGACAGACAAGACTAGACAGACAAGACTAGACAGACAAGACTAGACAGACAAGACTAGACAGACAAGACTAGACAGACAAGACTAGACAGACAAGACTAGACAGACAAGACTAGACAGACAAGACTAGACAGACAAGACTAGACAGACAAGACTAGACAGACAAGACTAGACAGACAAGACTAGACAGACAAGACTAGACAGACAAGACTAGACAGACAAGACTAGACAGACAAGACTAGACAGACAAGACTAGACAGACAAGACTAGACAGACAAGACTAGACAGACAAGACTAGACAGACAAGACTAGACAGACAAGACTAGACAGACAAGACTAGACAGACAAGACTAGACAGACAAGACTAGACAGACAAGACTAGACAGACAAGACTAGACAAACAAGACTAGACAGACTAGACAGACAAGACTAGACAGACAAGACTAGACAGACAAGACTAGACAGACAAGACTAGACAGACAAGACTAGACAGACAAGACTAGATAGATAAGACTAGACAAACAAGACTAGACATACAAGACTAGACATACAAGACTAGACATATAAGACTGGACAGACAAGACTACAAAGGCTAGACACACGAGATTGAACAAACAAGACTAGACAGACAAGACTGGACAGACAAGACTTGACAGGCAAGACTAAACAGACAAGACTAGACTAGACAGACAAGACTAGACAGACAAGACTAGAGAGGAAGGCTGGACAGACAAGATTAGACAGACAAGACTAGACAGACAATACTAGACAAATAAGACTAGACAAACTAGACATACAAGACTAGACAGATAAGACTGGACAGACAAGACTAGACAGCCAAGGCTAGACTCACGAGATTGAACAAACAAGACTAGACAGACAAGACTGGACAGAGAAGACTAGACAGGCAAGACTAGACAGACAAAACTAGACAGACAAAACTCGACAGACAAGATTGGAGAGATAAGCTAAACAGTCGAGACTCGACAGACAAGAAAAGACAGACAAGACTAGCCAGACAAGACTAGACAGACAAGACTGGACAGACAAGACTAGACAGACAAGACTAGACAGACAAGACTAGACAGACAAGACTAGACTGACAAGACTGGACAGACAAGACTGGAGAGACAAGACTTAATGGACACGGCTAGACCAACAAGACTAGACAGACAAGACTGGACAGACAGGACTAAGCAGATAACACTAGACAGATAAGACTAGACACACAAGACTATACAGACAAGAATTGACAGACAAGACTAGGTAGACAGATAATATTATGTTGTCAGGTAATATAAACTGGACAGGACTAAACGGACAAGACTAGATAGAATAAACTGCAGAGACAATGCTAGACAGATAATGGAGGACATACAAGCCTAGGCAGGCTAGTGCTGATAAGACTAGACAAGAGCAGACCATTGTGATAATTGAGACAATTCATAAAATTGTGTTTTATAATATTTCTTATTTGATTCACTTGTATTTGGCTTATTGTTAGAAATGTTATTATTAATTGTTATTTAGAAAATTTTACAATTTACAAGATAATTACAATATAAGAAGAAGTACATCATTTTAATAAAAGTTCAACTTATATAACTCTTTGTTATAATATATTAACAGAACTAGACAATCCATTAAAGAGTACGCAGTCAGGAGTTGACAGACAAGGCCAGACAGACTGGATTAGGCAAGCATTAGGCAACAACACATACAAGGCAGACAATATTAGAAAGTCAATTCTAGACAGACAAAACTAGACAAACAGGACTAAATAGACAATACTATACAAGGTTAGACAGAAAAAAGTAGACAGATAATACTTGACACATAATACTGGACAGACAGGACTAGACAGAATAGTGCATACAAGACCAAATAAGAGCATACGATATCAAAAAAAGAAAGTATGACACCAGACAAAGCTAGGTAGAGCTAGATAAAACTATGTAAGATTGGAAAATATTGAAAAATGTAATTTATCGTTAGAAAATTTAATCTTTTCTGTTGAATCTTTTTGTAAAAAAATTTGCGACATATTTTCCTTGTGCGATCCATTGACGTGCTCCGTTATTGACGTGTGGAACAGGAAATGAAAAATGAAACTCCAAAGCTTTAACAAGGAAATGAAAACGAAGGCGAATATTTGTGCACAAATGTGAAGGAAAAAAAAGCAATAAAAACTTGAAAAATCAATAGCTATTCTCAATAGATCCATGTTATAGTCAGTATCGGTGGGATTATAAGTATTAAGATTACATAGATTATGCGGAATAATGTAGCTGTATTATGGAATTTGGGTTTAACCTAATTTCTGGAAAAATGCATGTTAAGACTGAGTGATTTAGACAAGTGTGGCGAACCTATGGCACGCATGTCACACCTGACACGTAGAAAAATTTTATTGGCCCGCGGAAACTATTTTTTCCGCGTAGTTTTCTAAATAATTTTAAATTATCGGTTTTTTATTATCACAGCGTTGATTTATATTTACAATTAGTTAAATAAATTGTAGACCACCATTTATTTATTAATGTAAAGGAAATCACAAATCATGTGTTATTACAAATTTATCACAAATTATGTGTCCTGATTTTAAACTGCAATTATAAAAAAATAAAATAAGTTGGACACCAAATATTTTGTTGAAATTTGTAGAGTACAATCTAAAGTTTAATAACAAGTTAAGTGCTTAATCCGTAATTAAGAATTAATACTTAACAATTACATCGATTAGATGACCTCCGTTTTCTTCGATGCACTGAGATCGATGCAACAATGAACGCGCATTGCACGCTGGCAAATTTCAGTCGAAATCTCAGCAATAGCTTGTGGAATGTTTCGTTTTATATCTTCCAGGGTCTCAGGTCGGTTCGGATAAATTTTAGATTTAGCATGACCCCATAAGTTATAATCCAAAGCCGACAAATCCGGAGTGCGAGGAGGCCACAACTGATCCCCACGCTGGGAAATCAGATCACTAGGAAAGAACTCTAGTAACACTCCCGTGGATATTTTATTTGTTATGTGTGAATATACTATCTTGTTGATGCCAAATATCGTTTATTGGTAATCGGAGTTGAGCGATAAGAACGTTTGTAGCATCTCCATATAAGGTTCACTATTGACAACGGCTGCGTTTTCCATTTCATGCACAAAAAAATACGGTCCCAATACTCCAGCTGAGCATATTCTACACCATACAGATACTTTTTGAGAATGCAGCTTTTCTTTAAATATAACTTGAGGGTTTTCGGCAGACCAGTAACGAAAACTAGATTTGTTACTCTCCCCATGCAATTGAAAATGTGCTTCGTAACTCATAATTATTTTGTTGACAAAATTATCACCTCTGCCCAAAATTCATCGACTGAATTCTAAGCGTAAATTTCGGTCTATTGAAAGAAGTTTTTGGACTTTTTGAAATTGTTCTTACAGACTCGCATAAAATTCCTACTTGCTGCGATAAAGGTCACACGGATTTATTGGAATTTTCCTCAATTTTGTTCCTAACTTGCAAAGTATTCACTTCTGTTCTATACTCGGGCCGTCATTTTTCTGCGCATACCCCACTTTATTTAGAGTGTGCGGTGTTTAGTTGTCCGTATTTGAAAAACTGACGCATATTTCTTAAGACAAACTAATTTTCGATATATATTGTAATTGTCTTATAAATTGGCGGCGCTGGAAAATTAAACTGTTGTCGACACCACCTCTGATAATGGAGTTCGTTCTAATAATAATATTTAATAAAAATTATGCAGTTAAAATTATGGCAAATATGTCATTACGTCTTTTTGTGTTTATTATTATTTTTGTGTTTATTAAGAAAAAGGTCACTTTTAGTTTGTCACCTTTTATAATGATTTAGGATGTCTAAGTAGAGTAATTAAGGAGAATGATTGATTGTTTTGATGAAACATGATTTTTTTGCATAATTTAAATAAAATTAATGAACTTAAAGCTATATTTGCAAATTTTATCTTCGAAGATACTTCTGAATGAATTCAATATTAAGTTACAAGGTTTAAATAATTTGGTTCTCGACATGCATAATTTAATGAAAGCATTACCAACGAAATTATTTAACAGAGATATTTCCAATTTTTTCATGGAACATCCGACACTTCAAACTGATGTAAATTAAATTCATTTCACTGAATATAAATGAATTTTCGTAGCGATTTTTTCAGTTTAAAAATTACGAAGCGATTTCAGTATTTATAAGTTACCCAAACATAAACAAAGTTGATAAACTTGATTTGGAAAATTGTGAATGGTTGAAATTAGACAATTTTAAAATTAGTTTTGTCTGGCGATGTTTGAGCAAATTAATTTTGCCCATTTATTATTTTATATCAAGGTTTTTATTTCTCAATTTTGTCTATTTATAATAGTTTTATCTATCAAGGTTTACACAATAAAATTTTGTCTAGTTATTTTTGTCTACCAAGGTTTGCGCAACTAAATATTGTCCATTTAAATCTCTCTAACAAGGTGTGTGCCAATTCTATTCATTTTAGTTTAACATGAATAGTGTACAAAATGTGCATTGTTTTCAGAAATGCATTTAATAAAAGATAAATTCAGAAATAAATTAACCAATGAAACTAGTTCAACAAACATTTTTTGAAATATCAACCTGGTAATAAAATATCGTAACAAAAACATTTAACAAAAATCGCATAAAAAATAAAATTTTATTGCATATTGTAAGTTCTTAAGGATGTTCGGGAAAGACATTCGGATACCAAATATGAAATATGAAATTAGAATATGAAATTTATATTTTATTTTAGCATAAAAATGCAAAAAATCAACTGAGCGATGGCAACTAATAATTTGCTTAGGTGTTCCATGTGTACTTTTCCTCTAAACTTTGTCCTATTAAATATATTTGCCAATTTTAATAATTTCAAAGCGCGACTTTTGTCATCGAATGTACCTTGAATTCAACGTGCGTAGTTGCCACACTTTTACGGTACAAGTTCGTTTTACAATTAGGCAGAAATTCAGCGAACTTTAATCAATATCTCATAAACGATGTAGCGAATCACTAAATTTGCAATAGTTATTGTGAATTTATTAAGCTACTCATCTGTTTTTTTTTGGAAATTTTGCCTTTTTTGTCCCAAAAAAAAAATTCACATTTTATGCTGAGAATGTTCAACTTTCAATTGCAATAACTTTTAAACGGATTAGTGAATTTACCTGATCTTTTTTCTGTTATTTCCTAACAACATATTTAACTATCTGTAGAAGTTTCATAACTTTTTCAGTATATTGGCCAACCTCCCGAACATCCTTATTTAATGTTGTTTGAAAAATAAACCTTGTTTTTAATATACAATAATTATTTTAGTCTGTTGATAGAATATTATTTAATATTTTTTCTTCTTGTTTCTGATTGGCCTAATTTGGACCACGCTTGTTCAACTGTAAAGCTTTGATCTTTGCCCAGTATTATCGCATCTTCTAGCGGTGTAACTCCTTTCTCTCTCCTGTCTAGGGGTACCTTTCCTTCTAGGTATTTCCTGAAATCCACGGACTTTCATCAGGGTGCGTCTCACAGACTGTCTGTTTTGGAAATCTGTTATTCCCAGTTATTTAATATCCTTCTCGGTTTCTGTCAACCAACTGGTACGAACCTTCTTATTTTGCCAGAAGGTGAACAGACGGTTGGTTAGTCGGTTTCAAGGCAGTCTTGCAACGTGGCCGTAGAAAACTACCCTTCTTTTTCTTGCACAGTCAGAGAACCTCTCAACTCTCAATATGTTCATAGAGCTCAGAATGATGTCGTATTCGGAATTCCCCATCTTCCTTTACCGGACATAGGATCTTCCTGAGGATTCTTAGTGCTTAAGTTTCAGGTTGCGTGACAGGCATTTGTTGTTGTAGGTGTTCTTAGTCAGTCGATAGGCTAGTTCTAACTTGTTGACTCTCATGGACAATGATGCTCTTTCTGATAAGTTTGGTTCAATCTACTCGCCGAGATAATTAAATTTCTCAGCCTTCTTGATGTTTCCCTGCTCTAGTAACATCTGTTTGCTCTCTGTTTGCTTCTTTATTTTAGTGAAATTCTTTTTCTCTCCAGCGACACTTGAAGACCCACTTCGGCAGCCTGTTTTCTGAGGTAATTTACCTGCATTGTTGCCATCTCAACAGAATCAGCAATCAGTGCTCTGTCATCCGCAAAGGCCAGGCAATCTACAATCAGTAGAGCGTTCTTACGTCCCAGGCAGATACCACTCTGAACACCCAAGTTGATCAGTTCCTTGCACCGTTCTCTCATAACCTTTTCAAGGACACAGTTAAGGATAAGTGGGGAAAGTCCATCTCCTTGTCTCAATCCAGTTTTTATTTCGAAGCTTTCTGAGACCTCGCCACTAATTTTAAACTTGGAATGGGTGTTGGTCAAGGTTTGTAGGATGAGTCTGCGATTTTGTTGTCTAGCCCTAGTTCCTGTAGGACTTTGTTAAGCGTTTCTCTATCATGGAGTCGTAGGCCTTCCTAAAATCAACAAATGTGACGACCACCTTGCGGTTTCTCATCTTGGAGTATGCAAGTACAGTTTTAAGATTGGGGATCTGTTCAATATAGGATCGGATCTTCCTGATGCCTCGCTGGTATTCTACCAGTTGACTATCCAGCTGATTTTCTGCCCTTGTTTCTAACGCCATGGAGAGAATCTTGTATGTTACCGGGAAGAGATAAATTCCACGGTAGTTGTTTAGATTAGTAAAATCTCCTTTTTTGTGAAGCAGATGGGTTAGACCAGATTTCCAATCGGGTGGTAATTTCTCTGTTTCTTAGATGTCCTGGGTAATCTCGGTTAGCTTGTGCACGGCATTGCTTTTAGCACCTTTCCACAGTTCAACAACGATAGAATCCTCTCCAGCTGCCTTAATATTCTTAAGAAGTTGAATAATCTATACAATTTCTTCCAATGAAGGTTGCAGCGAGTCCGGGTATGATGTGGTTTGTTTATAGTCGAAGTCCTCGATACAGTTAAGTAGATTTATAAAGTACTGCGCTAAAAGGTGGCAGTTGTCCTTGTCGTTAAAAGCCAGTTAGCCTTATGAGTCTCTGAAGTGGAGACTTGGCGGAGCGTATTTTGAGTGTCTGCTTGAAGGTTCCAAATAAATCTCTGGAGTTATTCTCAGCAAAGCTCTCTTCGATTTGGGCTAGTTGGTTTTGTGTTTGGTTCCTCGAATTATCTTGACTGTAATCTTTCTTTGTTTCAAAAATGTATGCCAATTTTCCTTGGTTTTTTTAGAATTCCAATTCACCCCGGCTATTGTGAATTTGTCTTGTGAAATTGTAAATCTGTCTTTGGGCCATTGCATTGTCACAGTCTTCAGTCCACCATGGTTTCTTTCTTCGAGCGAGAGGGGCGAGTTCATTGGCCACCTTGACAAGAGTCTGCTTCAGTTGTTCCCAGCTGTATAGATATGTGTTGTTCAGTCTCTGACTTATTTCTTGACTGTTTTAAGTCGCTCTACGTCAAATCTTACCATTTTGGAGGTTCTGTGTAATCTAGTGGTTCTAGGCTGGAATTATTTTGATCTTTCAGAGGTAGTGGTCTGAGTCCAGATTGGCGCTTCTTAGTACCTGCACGTTTTGTAGTTCCTTTTGAGATTTTCGTGAAATGGCCACTTGATTTATCTGGAAATCAACCAGGTTGGTATTAGGTGAAATTCAAGTCTTGTGCTTCCTTGACAAGTGTTTGAAGGCTGTAGACTTCATGAGCAACCCAAAAGTCCTACACAGATCGACCAATTGTTCTCCGTTGCGGTTTGTTCGCTTATGCTCTCGATAATTGCCTATTATGTTTCTGTATTTTTTCTCTCTTCCCAATTGAGCATTGAAGTCACCAAGCAGTATAACGGTGTGTCTCTCTGGAAGTTTAGAGATAATATCTTCTAAGACTTCTCAGAATGTATCAGTTCTGTCTAGATTGCGTCTGTTGTCCTGGTTGGTTGGGGCATGTACATTTACTATACTGTAGCCCTTGTTTGCACATTTGAGAAAGAGGATGGATACACGACTGCACGGGCAGGTAAAGACGGTGACAAAGTCCAGTATCCTGTGATTATAAATCCTGAGTAAAAACCTAAGTAGGGTACTTTCTTCATTACCCGCTGACCCACTTTTCCTTTGAGAATTCGGTAGCCTTAGGACTCGAAGGCACGTTCGTCTGTAAATCTGGTTTCCTGTACTGCTGTCAGTATTATGTTTAGTCGTGTTAGTGAATCAGTCAGCTGTTTCAGTTTACCCACTTTTAGCAGTGAGTTAGCATTAAATGTTGCGAAGAAGCTTTGTCGTCTTGGTCTGAGTTTACGTCCGGTGATTTCAGGATGCTCCAACTCATCCTTAAAGCATGTTGGTGCGGAGTCCCCAGAATCCGACGGTCTGCTAAGTCACCATAGGTGACGGTGGATTGGTTAGCACCTGGGGTAGTGCATTTAGCGAAATTTTCCTTTATGCTTAGTTGAATAATATTCTTCGAGGGACAGTGGCGTGCCACTGTCCAAGATACTACCCAAGTTGTTAGCTTGGGAGGCTTATTATTCGGTAAAAACCCTGTCCACCCCACTCTTCACAGGTTATAAGCTCCATTGTTTACCGATGATGTTCAAGGGGCACATAATATTATATTACTAGGTCCAGATCTATTTTAGATTTTTTTCTTTTTTTTCATAATTTCTAGTAGGTTTCTTTTATAAAATGTTAAATTAATTAAACGTCAAATTTAGAAATTCTTTTCAAAATAGAAATCACCAATTCACTTTGTTTTTACACAATTTTTTTACACCCATCCACTAAACTATTTGTTTTTCACTATAAACTTCTCTCCCTAAGAACTTTACACTACTCAAAATACGCAATTTTTAGGAACAAATTTTTTGCTTGTCTAAATTGTTTGGCCTTATGTATTTGTTGTATTATTTATTCATTTCTAGTTTAATTACATAATTGTAATACAGGTTTTTCATATTAAATTCACCTTTTTGCAAATTAAACTCACTCATTTGCATATCAAATTCACCCTTTTGGAATTCAAGTACTTTTGCATATATCGTGGACGCGCGGGCAAAAGGGGTTAAGTCAATATACGAAAATTTTTGAAAATCAAAAAAGAAAGTTTGATTTCTCCAAAATCATCTCCATATCCAAAATCATTTTTTTTTTCAAGCGATGTTTTTGTAACAAAAAGTAAGTAAGTAAAGTAAGTAAAAAGTAATTCAGTAACAAAAAAAAATGAATGTTCCTAATAAACTAACTCAAAATAAACTCTTAGCCCAGGATATATTTAAACCCCTTAGACTTAGACCAGGATATATTTAATAGTAAAACACGAAATAATGTTAATTACATATGAGCCGCTTATCTTGAAAGTAGTGTTAGTGAATTTTCAAAATTAAAATAAATAACTACTTTATATTTACATTTATTTGTTATCTTTTCATTTTCAAGAAACTTATCGCCAAATTTATTTAAAATCACTGATATTTTGAATAAATTTGACGACAATTTTCTTCAAAATGACACTAAACTTTGAATGGTTTTGGTTGTACGACTTTTTATGCTGTGTCTATTTTTACTTTTACAATTATCCTGACATATCAAATTGCATGCCAGTTTGGGTATGGGGATTGCTTGATTGAGTTGCTTGACAACAAATTTGAATAATACCTTAATCCATTACAGTTACATGTTTCTCATAATAGACTTTTAGATTTTCTCTTAGTGAGTAATGATTGTGATATATGGTAATTCAATTTCGCTACTATTTATAAAAAAAATATACATGCAAAACTCTCTTCTCGCTCCAAAAGTGGTTCAACTTGTCCAACATTTCAGACATTGCTTCTTTAATTAAACTTATCTCTAGAGTCTGCACCTCTAATACTTGTTTTAAATATGACTCTTGCAATAATTAATTATGAGTTATTGGTCATAGTTGACAACATTCAATCTTCCATATTGGTGGAAACATGTCTTAAATACAGTACCCAATACCAGTACCAGTAAAGTACCTCCCTTTCGAATATTTACTTTTAACAAATTGACGAATGCTGTGTTTTTTCATTGTTATTCATTGCTTGTTTCAATTATTGTTTATTATTTACATTATTGTTCATTGCAAGACTTACTTTGTTCAAACTTATTAATCGAAATATAGCTTGAATATATAAATATATTCAACCTGTTCGTAGCTCTATAATATCAAGTCTTATTAAGACTATGAAAAAATTGTATGTTGAAACAACTTCTTCCTGGCTAATATTACACAGGATACTGAATTATACAAAAGAGATTTGCATCAATGCAACTTTGCTCTTTCGAATTATAAAGTTATGTTTTAAGTCCTAACCTAACCTCGGCAGTCAGGCACAAGGTGTTCAAGCTAATGTAATGTATTCCATTTTTTAGATTTCTCATCCTTAATTTAAACTTAATTTAACTTAATTTAAATAAAAAGTGATCTTAAAAAGCAATGTTATTTCTCTAGCTTTGTTAGTGCCATGAAAATGGACTGGGACTAGTAATAACATGCAAATCTCTGTTGCATATCCTGTGTGATATTAGCCCGGAAGAAGTTGTTTCAACATAATATTTGTTCATAGTCTTAATAAGATTTAATATTATAGAGCTACGAACAGGTTGAATATATTTATATATTCAAGCTATATTTTGCTTTAATTATTTTGTATGATTGTAAAAATACTATTTGGCATATTTCTATTTTTCTTTTAACTACTTTATCTATTATAAGATAATAAAACAAGTATTTCATTATTTGTCATAATCCCGAATAGTTGCGCATACTAGATAGCGCTTCTGTTGTGCACATCGCCAGTAGAGATGAATATCTGTATGAAAGTAATGTAGCAGACTGCAGTCAACTCAAATACAGGTTTTCCTCACTCAACGACTTTCGTTCCTACGACTAGATCGTTGAGCGAATTAGTCGATAATCGAGGATCATACAACATAAAAATACTACACAACATAAAAATACTACACAACATACTAATACTATATAATACTATATAATTAGAAGCTGATTACCGCTTCAAGCGCAATTATTACGTGAATTAGATGCTTAGGCCGAGGCCGCACTACGGTTTTTTCCGCAATAACCGCCAAACAGTTCGAGAAGCACACAGTACGCTATTAAAATCAGTTGCGGGAAAAAACCGCAAGTGAGGCTGCTTGTATTAGCTTACCTGACTCATAAAACCATGCGATTAAAAACCGCGGCGGTTTACACGTAGTGCGGACTAGACCGTATGCATTATTTTATTTCTTAATGTGATCGGTTTGTAGATTGCTACAGAAAGATTAGCAAGGGAGCTAGTTGTCTGAAGTCGGTAATCATGTATGTCGTTAAGTAAAGAGTGGATATTTGAATTTTGTGCTACTTTCTTAATGGGTTGCTTCAAAAATTGGAAGACGATAAACTAGCGAAGTTTGTTTATAAAAAATAATTGTTGTTCAATAATTATGTCCGCGTACAAGGTTCACTCTAATTATGTAATTGTATGAATAACAATAATACTTTTGTTTTGAATTATGTAATTAACATTATTTTATGTTTTCTTAAATAGAATATCGGACCGATTTTGTACGAGAAACGTTTAAAGTTAATTGAAAAGACACCGTTAACATTTTACTATTTCCGCTAATAATAAAAATTAATAATATAATTAATAACAAAATTGTAGAGAGACTAGTGGAGACTAATTATCTCTATTATTTTATTTTTAATATTTTTATTAAATTAGTGAAAATAAAAAAATAGATTCTTTTCAATTAACTTTTAACGTTTCTCTTATAGAATCCGCCCAACGTATGTGTGCCCTATATAGGTCTATAAAGCTGACACTCCCACCTAATTCAAATTTGCTAATTATGTGCCGCAATCGCGATTTTTGTGCTTAAAGCGTTCAATGAAAAAATCAAACTAACAAAGCTAACTTACAGTCTAGCACCCACTCATCTGAAAAACTCGAATACCGATACCAAATAAGCACTACCATTGTGTGCTCTTTATGTGCTTTTCAAGTACCAAGGAGCGAATTCGCTAATTCAACCGTTTGTGCGAAAAACTCATCCCGAACCGAATGAGCCGATATAAGGTGAAATCTTTAATGACAAAGTACAAAAATTTAACCGAAGCGAAAATATTGCAATAAGATATGCTTAAGATATCTTACTCGCGATTTTTGTGCGAAAAATTCACCTCGAACGGTATGAGCCATAAGAGGTGAAATCGATAATAATCGAGCACACAAATTTTAAGCAAGGCGAAATTATTGCAATAGTTATGTGCTCTCCAGATATGCTATTCACGATTTTTGTACTCGCACCCTTGTACAAAAAGTTCACCCCGAACTGTATGAGCCATAGGAGGTGAAATCATTAATAATCGAGCACACAAATTTTAACCAACGCAGAATTGTTGCAATAATTATGTGCTCTCCAGATCTGCTATTTACCATTTTTGTGCTCGCACCCTTGTACGGAAAAATCACCCCAAACTGTATTTGCATTACGAGGTGACATCTTTAATAATCGAGCAAACAAGTTTTAAACGACGCGATATTTTTGCAATAATTATCTGTTCTCCAGATATGGTTCTCGCGATTTTTGTGCTCGCACATGTACGAAAAGTCACTCCGAACGGTATGCGCCATAAGAGGTGAAATGGTTTTAATTAATAATAAATTGATTATAAGAATTTTAGGGCTCATGCAGTTCGGTGTGGATTTTTCGTACAAGGGTGCAAGCACAAAAATCGTAAATAGCATATCTTTATATCACATAATTATTGCAACAATTTTGCGTCATTTCAAATGTCAGTTCTCGATTATTAAAGATTTTACATCTTAAGGCTAATACAGTTCGGGGTGAATTTTTCGTACGATGGTGCGAGCACAAAAATCGTAAATAGCATATATGGAGAGCACATAATTATTGCAACAATTTTGCGACATTTAAAATTTCTGTTCTCGATTATTAAAGATTTCACCTCCTAAGGCTAAAACAGTTCGGGGTGAATTTGTCGTACAGGGGTGCCAGCACAAAAATTGTAAATAGCATATCTGGAGAGCACATAATTACTGCAACTATTTTGCTTCATTTAAAAATTTTTTTCCAGATTATTAAAGATTTCACCTCTTAAGACTAATACAGTTCGTGTTGAATTTTTCGTAAAAGGGTGCGACCACAAAAATTGTAATTAGAATACCTGCAGATCACATAATTATTGCAACAATTTTGTATCATTTCAATCATGTCATGTCATTCTGTTCTCGATTATTAATGATTTCACCTTTTAAGGTTAATATAGTTCGGGGTAAATTTTTCCTACAAGGATGCGAGCACAAAAATTGCGAATGTCATATCTGGAGAACACATAATTATTTAAAAAATATCGCGTCGGTTAAAACTTGTGCAACTATTGTGCGGGTGCTCGATTATTAAAGATTTCACCTCTTAATGTAAATACAGTTGGGGGTGAATTTTTTGTACAAGGGTACGAGCACAAAAATGATAATAGCATATTTGGAGAATACATAATTATTGCAACAATTTTGCGTAATTTAAAATTTCTGTTCTCGATTATTAAAGATTTCAATTCTTAAGGCTAATACAGTTAGGGGTGAATTTTTCGTACAAGGGTGCGAGTACAAAAATCGTGAATAGTATATCTGGAGAGCATATAATTATTGCAATAATTTCGCACTGCTTTTTCATTGAACGCTTCGAGAACAAAAACGCGATTAGGACACATAATTAGCACATAAAGAGAACATAATTCTGTTCTTATCAAATTTGAATTTTGAAGAGTTATATTGTTTTGTATTGTATTTTTTTGTCTTCATCTGCTCACAATGAAAAATGTTTTTTCCAATTCATTGCATAAGTTACCCACTTACAAGTTACCCATTGCACGGCAACATTTCAAAATGTGAAAACTTAAAAAGATTAACACGCGGCCATAATAAGGTTTGCCACCACTGATATAATAATATGGTGTTTACGTGATTTATATATGAGGCGTTGCGAATACGAAGGGCGAACTCAACATTGGGTCATTTTTTTTTCTTTTCACGGATGGGATCAGAACCCTCCCGAGAATCCGCAGGTATAGTTTCATGTTCATTGAGGTCGTCATAAGTTCATCAAAATTGACATCAGTCTTTGTTGAGTTCGCCTTTTTTTGCGTTTTTCTCGAAACCACCATTTGTTGAGTTCGCCCTACGTATTCGCAACGCCTCATATATTCTACAAAAAATTATATTATATTGATTTGATTAGACTAAGATAGACAAGATTCGGCCAATTAAAGCATAAGGAAAGTTTATTTAAGATATGTGTGCTTAGTATGTTAGTACCTATTAGTATAAAATAGAAAGCTCTAAACCAAACAAGATAAAGAGTTGATGATAACTACTAAACTTTGATTGTGATTTCTGGTACAGTTAGATAAACCACATACGTGAGAATTGAAATACTAAATAAACTAGTATTAGTTCACGTAGTACAGCTTTTCCATCTTTAAAAAATTCCAATAAACCTCAGATTTCTCTTTTGCGCTTCGACTAGATTAAATACTCTCCAGAAAACTGATTTCTTAGAATTCTTCTAATTGCTGATATTTTAAACAGCATGTTTAACAGCTTCTCCTAATTGCAATTAGACCTGAAACGCACAAGTAAATTTCACACTACATACGCGAAACTTCTTTAGTAATTAATGAACGATCGCGGTTGAGATTGGATTGTACAGATTGTACGGACATAAATCTCAAGTTTGGAGTTGTGGCTTAATAAATATTATTATTATTATTAAATCATTCCTCTACACAAAGAAATATACAATCTGATTATTATATTGATACAATATACAATCAAAAAAATATACAATCTGATTATTACACATTAAATACAAATATACATGGAAGTGAATGGAGAACTAAAGTACTTATTTAAGAAATTAACAAGAATTTCTCAATCTTCCTTAAGCCCTTTTTGTTTTCTTTGGGTAAAACTTACACCGACTAACAATATCTTCTGCATTCGTCAAAATGGTTATCTATTGTTTCAGCTTTGCTGGCGATAGTCGCCGCCGGATTGTTTGCTCTCCAAGCGGACGAGAGAGACAACAATGGCTTCCAGATAACAAGAGGACCGGCATTTTATATTCAGGTCAGAAAAAAAAATTGTAATGAAACAGAATTTGTTTTATAAAAATATGCAAAATTATGTTTCAACATGAATAAATGCTGATAAATTAGCTAAACCAATAATGTTTAGCCAAATATTAATCTGTATATTTTGGCTAAATTGTTCTTCCATTGTTTATATTTAAATCTTCTTTGTTAGATTATGTTAATCATCCTGAATTCTATCCTCTTCGTCATGTCTTTGTATGACATGCTGTTCTCCAAGAAAGAAGGAGGAGATCCTACCAAAGCCGCCGCCACTGTCGAGGCGACGACGTACGGAAATCCAGGGTTTAGAGATCGACCAAACCCAAGTAAGTCTAAGTTTACCCACCCCAGGTAAAACAGACGAATTTTCTAGGTTTAATCTCATTTGTTTGCCTTTCGTGTTTTGAATTCTAGTTTTACTTTTAAGCCTGTGGGGTAAATAAACTAATTTACTTTGCGCTGTCGCCCCAGACAAACTTTCTTACATTCTAAATTCAAACTGTCCGTAAACGAATTTAACTCAATCTTGGTAAAGATTTCTCGATCGTGTAATCTTAATGAAAACAAATTGTTTGCGAAAATCCTTTTCACGTTTCCCCATCTTAAGTAATGTGTAATGAATTCGATTTTGCAGCGCCGGCCGGAATATCAATGACGGACGCCAGCGGAAAGCCGTATTCGGCGCCGACGAACGGAAGTATGATGTCGATGAACACGACGTCGACGACGGTCGGGTCCAACGGGTCGACGCTTTCCTCCGTCACGCGGTCTCCTCTGAGGTCGAGCCTGAAGAAACCCAAGCCTAAGGAAGGGTTGGGAATACAGAATCCCGGGTATTCGGGATCTTCGCCGACGTTCTCGAGGAATGGGAGTGTTAAAAAAGTGAGGATACAAACGCACAGTACAGAAGTTTGAGTTTGTGATAATTTGAAACACTTTGAGTTTAATTTTATTTCTGGACGAAGTTTGTTTTCGTGGACTTAATTTTGACTGTCCAAACAACTTTTCTTATACATAGAGACAATCGTTTTATTTCTGCACAATTTTTTCCTCTGCTTTTTGCTAGATTTAAGTTAATTTTTATTTAACTCCGTCCAAGAAAATTTGTGTTTTCTTTTTGTTGTATATACCATTTTTTCTCCACTTATTAATATATATTATTTCTATTGTTGGACCATTCTAAGAATGGAATTTTATATTTTTTAATATATTTTATTGTAATATTTTCTCGTTTTGCCTTTTCGTTTTTAAATAAGGGCACAAGATAGTCTTAAAGACAATATTTAAATGAATTGTTTGTTGAGATTTGTTGTCGTTTTTAATGTAGTTGTTGCGAAACATTTTTTATATTCTAAGACATGTAAAATATGAGATTGACATATTTAAATCTGTGTATAATATGAAATATCTAGTATTTGCAGATATTGTAAGATACGAGACGGAGATATTTGTAAAATATGAGGTGATATATTTTTATTAGAAGAGATTAAAACTCTATTATTTTCTTCTTGTTCTCTGGGTACATACATATAGCAATTATTACGTTTTTCTACTTCTAGCTTGTATATAAAATCAAATTTTATTGCAATTTTACATTGTTATTTTTTTAATAAATTATAAACTATATCAAGGATAAATATTTTATTGAATTTTAGATGGAAGCCCAACACATTTAGAATGGAATAAATATAATTCTTCCTTACAGTCTTTGATTTTCAAGCTAATTAATAGGTTGTATAGAGTTAAGTTTTTTATGATAGAGTGAAAATAATGATTTTTTCTTCTCCTTGTCGTTCATTCTAATTCTTAGATGGAAATGCCAAATTGTTTAGAAATGAGTAAAAAATAATTTCAACATTAGTATATTTAACGTTCATTCGAATTCTTAGATTCAATTGCCAAGTTGTTTAGAATAAAGTAAATACAATATTTCTGGCTGTAATTGTTGTTCTAACTTTTAGATTGAATAGAGTAAAAAATAATTCATTCTTATATAAATAAATAAATATTGAATATTGGGGTGAAACCAAAATAATTATAGATACAATCATACCAACTTATTCAAACGGAATATAGCAGCTATGTAGCATAGCTCTAGCTACATAGCATAGAATATGGCATAGCTCTCTAATCAGTGCAGCTTTGTTCTTTTAAATTATAATTTCAAATTTCAAATTATAATTCAAACGAGCAAAGCTGCACTGATGAGAGTTAGATCTCGAAATGCGTATGCAGATGCCTATTTTTAATAGAAAGATGTGATCTTAAAAACATTGTTATTTATCTGGTACTTGTTTAGTGCCACGAAAGTGGGCTGAGGACTAATAAATAACATCTGCTGTGTTTCAACATGAATTTTTTTTGTAGTCTTAAATAGACTTAATGACATGGAAGTAGCCAGGGGGGTTTTGGGGGTTCAAACGCCCCCCCGCCCCTGAAATATGCAAAATATATTGACATAATATATAAACATTATATCGAAATAAAGAGGGAGGAGTAGAGACGATTCGATGTGAAGTTTAGGAACCCTTGTGTGTCAGTTTTAAAATGTAAATTGGGTTATTTCTGTTATTGTATTTTCTTAAAGTTGTGTAGAATAGAGTTTAAACTATGCCTTCATATTATCTTTGTCGTTCATTCTAATTTTTAGATTGAAATACCAAGTTGTTTAGGATAGTGTATAAATAATTTATTCTTACTTTCTTTGTCGTTCATTCCAATCTTTTTACTTTGAAGTATAAAGTTGTTCAGAATTGGGTAATAACTAATTCATTCCCACTATCTTTGTCGTTCATTTCAATTTTTTTTTGTTACATATACTAAAATAGTTTGGTACGCCATTTTGGGAGGGGGCGGGAGAAATGCGTCAAATCGGGTTTGGAGAATGAAAACGGACCTTTTGAGTGATTTTCAAAAGAAATTTTGCCGGGAGAAAGTGGTATCATGTTTAAAAAACTCTAGACAATTGACGAGTCTTTGAGATATTGTGGTGCCGCCGAAGGCGCCGGGGGTGCGAAATTTCCGTTTCTTGGACGCCGAGCGGCCGTATTTGGACTGATCGCGACGCGAGTGGAACTATCGAGAGCGCCGATTTTTTCTGCACAAAACCGCCATCTAGAATTTTTGAGTCTTCGCTGAAAAATTGGAGATAAGTGCAAAAAACCGAAAAAAAAAATCGCAAAAACCATTCTTTTTTGACGTTCTATTGCGAGCGGACCGCTGAACGGAACGACTTCCCGTTTGCGGGTACGGTTTCGTAGGTTCTTCCTCTCTGGGCCTTCGAAGAGGCCGTACGAGTTTTTGCAAAAATGGCCGTGCGGTAGACGTTTTTGCAAAACCGGACGTTTTAGGGTGCCGAACCGGAAGTGGATCGAATTTTGCAACTTCTTCTACACCGTTCGATGGAGGTTGACGGTATCTTGCGTACGATGTGTCGATTTGCTGATTCGCAGAAACTACGAGGTCGCCACGGTCGATAGTAGGTAATCGGTAGGATGTCAATCCGCAATCGAGATCTACAAAAGTACAGACGGCACAACTTCCTGCCTTATAGTGGCAAATCGAGAACAGACTGGACCGTGCCATAGGCTATTAAAAGTTGCAAAAAGTTAGCAACTGGCAAAGTTATTGCAAAAAAAGCGAAATTCGCATTTTGTGTCCTACCTGCGAGATCCATGCGAATTTTTCAGAAATTTTGGAACGGTGTCCTTCCGCCGGTAATTGCCGACATTCTGAAACTAGGCGGCCGCCGCCCCTCAAACTCGAACATAACAGAAATTAATAAATTCAAATAACTATAAAATGAAAACTGCAAGAAATATATTGAAATCTCTTTCTGATCTATATAGATTATACATTTATCTATTGAAATTGACGTTTTGGTATTTTCATGGCCGATAGCCTGGGCACATAATTTTTTCTAATAAAGAAATATTTATTGAAAACTTACTTTCAACTCTTTTTTCCAAGTCTCCGAAGTTTACCAAACATGTATTTAGCGCTACTTTATACAGCAGATTTTCATCTAAAAATTGTGTAATTTTCATCTTTCCAAAGCGAACCGTTTGGCCGAATTTTTGAAAGTTAATTTACATTTAATTTATTACAATTTAAATTTATTTACATTAATTAATTTAAATTTTTTTACCCTTTGACAAATTTTGAGATTTTATATTTTTTTACTTTTGCGACCAAACCGGAGGATTTTACAAGATTTACAAAGAATACTTTTTTTGTAGACACCGACGTCTTACATACGGATATCCCGGTTATAATTTTCCTGAGGCGTTAATATAAAATCTTGAGGCGTTGAGATATTTCCATAAAATTATTGAAGAGAAAATCATTCCTCACGATGTCCCCAATGGAGTGGGAGCGTTAAAATTTTGTCAACTCATACTTTTGGTGGATACCCACATTCAGTAAAAAGTTTCATTGAAATCCCTCACATGTTAATAAATTTTTTCGGAATTTTTGAATATTTCTTGTTCGTTTTTGATCGGAATTCGTGATTGACGACATGTCAGATTTGTTTAAAAAATTATTTTAATAAGTTTCACCGGAACGTGGAACAATAAAATTTCACACATTTGTAGAAAATTAGTCAGTCTATGATTTCCCTTAGTTTTGCAAAATATTTTATCTGGCGGCGGGCGCCGCCCCTCAATCTCCAACATAACAGAAATTAATAAATTCAAATAACTATAAAATGAACACTGCAAGAGATATATTGAAATTTCTTTCAGATCTTCAGATAGATTATACATTTTTTTATTGAAATTGACGTTTTGGTATCTTCGTGGCCGACACAGCCTTGACACAGAATTTTTGTAAATACAGAAATTTTGAAAAAAAATTGTCAAAGTTTTGTCAAATCTTTTTTCTGTCCATTTTACCAAACTCTACCGATCATGCGTTTAACACTTAACACGCGATAGAGCAGATTTTCATAAAAAAGATTAGGTTGCACACCGCGAAGCGGCAGATAAATCAAAACCACATACGCGCGGCAGCGCCGCGCGTATAGTCTTGATCAGATAAATCAAGATCCAAAAGCTTATGGCATTGTGGCACAATACATTTTTTATCGAAAGATTAAAAGACTGTACCCCCTCCATTTATTTGTACAGTATTGCGTGATATTTAAAAATAAAGCGGGTTTTGGATGGCATATTCTTTCAAAAACTCTATTGCTAGGCAACGCTTCTAAAGCGCTTTGATTGGCACAGTCTGGCAGTATATTTACAATAAACTATAGTCTACCACATGCCGCACCAGGTGGCGATGAAAGCGCCAGTGGCACTTTTCCATATAGGGTTGCATACAGGGTTGCATACCGCCAAGCGGCAGAACAATTGCCAGATAAAAAACACCACATGATTCCTTCATCGTCACCAGTGGCGTGCATCTCTTAATTCTCCACATTATTCCATCCTCATCAACTATTTCACCCTCTACAACTCTTCCACCCTAAAACAACAATTACACCCACAACAACTATTCCATCTTCATCACTATTTCACTTAAAAAAAACGATTGATATGTACTAGTTTGAAGTATAAAGTTGTTTAGGATTGAGTTAAAACTTATTCCTTCTCACTATCTTTGTCGTTCATTCTCTATCTTAGATGGAAATGCCAACTTGTTTAGAGCAGAGTAAAATATAATTCATCCTTACTTTATTTGACGTACATTCAAATTTTTAAATTGAATTTTCAAATTGTTTCGGACCTAGAAAAAAAAATTAATTTGTATTATCTCTATTGTTCATTCTAGTTTCTAGATTGCATTGGCAATTTGTTTAGGATAGAGTAAAAATAATTCATTCTTACTATCTCTGCCGTTTATTCTAATTTTTAGATTGAATTAAAACTTGTTTAGGATAGAGTAAAAATAATTAATTCTTACTATCCCTGTCGTGCATTTAAATTTTTAGATTGAATTTCTAGATTGAATTGCCTAGTTGTTTAGAATAGTGTAAAAGCAATTCATTCATACTGTCTTTGCTGATCCTCCAAATTTTAAGATTGAATTGATCTTTCTTTGTCGTTCAATATCTTTATTGGAATGCCAATTAATTTAGAATAGCATATAAATTCATTCATCTTCACTATATTTGATATTTAGCCTGATTTTTAAAATGGATTTTCAAGTTACATTGAATTAAAAAATTCACTTTGTTTTTTACCACACTTATATTATGTAAAAATGTTATATAACTTATTATTCACAGTTATATAAATTTCTACACATATCACGACGACGAGTTTCGACGTTTGACGGTCATTTTCAAGTGACTTAACAAATTGATGATGTAGAATCACCAATTTGTTAAGTCACCAAGTTCATCAATTTGTTAAGTCACTTGAAAATGACCGTCAAACGTCGAAACTCGAGTCGTGATATGTGTAGAAATTTATATAACTGTGAATAATAAGTTATATAACATTTTTACATAATATAAGTGTGGTAAAAAACAAAGTGAATTTTTTAATTCAATGTAAGTATGGATTACCACGTAGTAACTGTCGCAACCATCCTATTCGATTTTCAAGTTCTTTAGGATAGAGAAGCAAATCATTCATACCATTCTTACAATTCTTGTCGTTCATTCTAATTTTTAGATTGAATTGTCAATTTGTTTAGGATAGTGCAAAATAATTCATTTTTACTATCCTCATCATTCTTTCGAATTTTCAGATTGTAATGTCAACTTGTTTTGAATGGGGTAAAAATATTTCATCCTAACTATCTTTGACGTTCATTATAATTTTAATATTTAAATGCAGAGCTGTTTAGAATAGTCAAAAATAATTCATTCTTACTATCTTTGACGCGCATTCAAATTTTCAGATTGAATTGCCTAGTTGTTTAGAATAGTTAAAAAGCGATTCATTTCTTGCCGGTCCTTGCCATTCATCCTAATTTTAAGATTTAATTGGCCTTTTTTCAGAATAGGCTAAAAATAATTAATTCTTACTATCTACGTCTTTCATTCTATTTTTTAACCCCCGACCCAAAAAGAGGGGTGTTATAAGTTTGACGTGACTCTCTGTGTGTGTGTCAATATGTCAGTCTGTCCGTATATGTGGCTGCTTGTGGAATCGTAGCTCCTAAACCAATGGACCGATTTTGATGGGTTTTTTTCTTTTCTTGAAAGCTGACGTGATCTAGGAGGTTCTTAGTTATATTTTATGAAGATTTGTTCATGCGTTTGATGACCATCAGCTCCTTACCTACTTGACAAAATTAATCAGCAACCAATTTGACACAAATGTTTGTTTAGTTCTGTATATCCAAATTTGTGTTTGAAAGCTGACGTGATCGAGAAGTTTCTCAGCTATAGTTTATGAAGATCTGTTGGCATTTGATGATCATCAGCTCATTTCCTATTTAGTGACAAAACTAAATCTTTTTTTTGTAAACAATCCCCACCAATCACGTCGTTTCTAACGAACGTCTTTTCGAATTTCAAAGAGGTTACGTTAATCACGTATTTACAAACAAATTATTAAAGATACGAAAAAAGTTCGAAAAGTAAAATAAAATTGACAATTTTAAGTAACCCCCGAAACAAAAAAACCTTTAAAAAGTAAAAAATAATATTTCTCTCTAGCCCTTTTGACTTCATTAAAAGTACCTATTAATATTTTGATGACGAGGACCTACTCTGTGTAAGCAACGTACGTAAGTAACAAAACAACAATATCCAATCGTTAGTTTTCAGCCCACTTCATATAGCGGTCCCCTGACGCGGCGACGGCCATCATCAAAATTAATAGGTAATTTGGAATGAAGTTAAAAGGACAAGAGAGTTATCTTTTACTTTTTAAAGGTTTTGTTTTATGTCGGGGGTTAAAATTATTAATTTTCTTTTATTTAGATTGAAATGCCAAGTCATTTGGGGTACAGTAAAAACTAATTCATTCTAACTATCTTTGTCGTTCATTCAAATATTTTAGATTGAAATGCCAATTTATTTAGGAGAGAGCAAAAATAAGTCTTACTTTCTTTGTCGTTCATTTTATTTTTTAGATTGAATTACAAATTTGTTCAGGGTAGAGTAAAAACAATTCATCCTGATTATCTTAGTCGTTAATTTGTGCCAAAGTGCAAAGTTATTTAGGATAGAGCTATCATAATTCAGCACTACTACCTTTGTAGTTCATTCTATTTTTTTAGTTCGAAATGCCAACCTGTTAAAGTAAAAATAAATTATTCTTACCATCTTGGTCGTCCATTCTAATTTCTTAGATTGAAATGCCAATCTGTCTAAGATTGGCATTTCAATCAATTAAGAGTTAAAACTGATTCATAGTCATGGGTTTTGTCGTTCATTCTAACTAGAGATAGAATTACATAGTTCAGAATAATAACAATTTATCCTTACCCATTGTCGCTCATTCTAATTTTAAGATTGAAACGCCAAGCTATTTAGGATAGATGATTCTATTATTAAATCTATAAAATAATTCTATCATTTTCAATAGTATCTTTGTCCCTAATTCTATTTTTTAGATTGAAATGCCATATGTTCCGAGGGGAGGCCCAAAAGTAGGTATACAGCAATAATTTTATTATTTATTTTTTGAATTGCAGGTTTAATTACATATTTAATTCCGAAGGTGCTAAAAATGTCCACCTTCGGCATTGGTGCATTCCTGCAACCTATTCCCGACACTCTAACACACAGTGCGACACAAATTTAAGTTAGAACGATTGTCCTCAAACGCATCATCGTAGAAATTCTTTAACTGTTGTACTGTGACGGGTTTTCTGGAATAAACCTTACTCTTTACTATTCCCCAGAAAAAAAATCCATTGGAGTTTGTCCAGGGAACGTGGTGGCCACTCAATGCTCCCGTCTCCCCATACGATGATGCGGGAATGCCCGACCCAGCTATTGACGGACCGCCAAAGAATAATGCGGTGGGGCCCCGTCCTGTTGAAAGAACAATTCCGCAACAAGTCGCGCCGTGCTTGCAGTTGTGGCACTACAACTCCGATGAACAGGTCCAGATACCTGGGGCCATCAACGGTTCCATCATAAAAGGCAGTACCCACGACACCAACGCAGGATATGCCACCCCACACGGTGACGCCTGGTTGGTTAAATTGCGTACTCGTAATGACATGTAGGTTTTCTTTGGCCCAGTACACAGAGTTATGTCTGTTGACATGACCAGACAATTTAAAACAGGCTTCATCTATCCACACGATTTTCGAAAGCCGGTCTGGTTGTTCAGTCAGTTGTTTGAGCATTATCTCACAGAACTGTAATCTTCGGTCAGGATCGTCCTCATGAAGGCCATGCAACAGTCTGGGGCGGTACGGCTTAAGGTTCAGCTGGTGCATCAGATGTTGTAATGATGTTCTCGGGATACCCAGCTCCCGAGATGCTTGTCGCGTGGACATCTTCGGACTGTTTACGAATGTAAGAGCTACCTTCATCTCATTTTCCAGTGTCAACGTCTCGCGTGGTCGTCCAGACTTCCGTGCATTGGTGATGGAACTCGTGGTCTCAAACTTGTTTCTGATGCGGTAAATGAATTCATTTTCCCATATCCTACGCACGGTCTCTGCATTTTCATACTTCCAGTAGGTCTTAAGGATCCACCGTCGATGCTCCTTGCTCAGATTTCCAGCCATGGTTTACACTAGAAACAAAAGAAATACCTGTATAACCTGTATATCTACTGTATTCCTACTTTTGGGCCAGTCTGTATATCTTTATTTCCCCTACGGGGTTTCTGGATCCCTGTCTGTACATTCGATCCCTATTCAAATAAACATAATGTTCTGCAATATATCATAACAACGTCGTAAATCTACTCAAACAAGCTTCTCTTGTCCTACTCTTTCTTTTCCCTTTCGAACCCTTGCCTTCTCTTCTACACTTCTTTCATCCACTGTATCTCAATCTTCATTCAGTATTTCTTCTCTTTTCCTTCCATCTATTTCTTTCATCTCTACAAATTCGTTCCTCATATGTCCCACTGTCTCCCGCTCCTCGTAACACATTCCACACTACATTCTTTTATCCTCTTCCGTCCAATATCTATTTTCTCTCGTCATTTCCACAACAGAACCTCGCCATTATCTTCCTTTCTTTCGCACTTTCTCTTCCCAGCTACTACGGAATCTCTTCTATCAATCAGCTCTCTAACTTCATATTGTATCTGGATTCCCTTATTTTTTCTCTCCCTTTATGTTTACATCCTTGTCTCTTTCGCTCATCTCTCCATTCATCCACTTGCTTTACGCTCTTAGCCTCCCTATTTCCCTATTCGCGTATCCATTTCCTCGGTAATATTCCTCTCTTCCATTCATTTCTATATATTTTTTGTAATTCCAGCATTCAGTAACCTGCAGTCTTCCCTTTTGTCCATTGTATCTTCAAATTTGATTTCTTAACAGCTTTCACTCTCAGTTTGCCTCTCTTACATTCCTTTCTCAGCCTGTATCCCAAAGTTTCTCTGTCTACCCCTAACACCCCTCTCAGTCTTGCACTCTCTCAACCTCTTCCTTTTCTTTTCATCCCCAGATTTTTGCTCGATATATTAATACACTCTCTATCAAACTTTCAAACAACATCATCCTTCTCCTGAAGTCGCTTCCCCATTTTCCTATTTCTATCCCCCAAGTACACCCCATTACTTTGTTTGCTTTCCTGGCTAACTCTCTCACATGCGATTTATCCAAGGCGCTCCCGTTCATTGTAGCCTAGGTATTTAAACTCTTTTACTATCTCAATTACTCCCCCTACCCACCGCATTCCTTCTTCTCGTTCTTACTCCTTCTCTTTCTAAACACCATCAATTTCGTTTTCTCCACATTCACTCTGTTTTTCTTCCTGACATACGTCCCTAGACTTTTCATTATTTCTTTCATCTCACATTCGCTCTTTGCCACCAGTACCCGAACGCCAGGATCCATACTTTCTCTCTACCTATGATACAACCTTTCGCTTGCGCCCTCTTAAACTTTCTTTCCATATCTGCCACATATATCGTAAATAAGGGGCTGAGGGGACAACCTTGTCTAACTCCTTTTGTCGTCTCAAACCAATCGCTCTCTTTCTCTTCCACTCTCACTTAGTTCTTGGATGTATCTCTTCCACCGTCCTTACCAACCACTTGTCTCCTCCGCATTCTCTTAAACACTCTCAAATATTTTCTCTTTACCCACTCTTTCCAACGCCGCCTTGAAATCTATGAATAATGCATACACCTTTCCTCCTTTCTTTTTTAGATCATTCCTCGTTAAATGGTCCAAGATGTATATATATATTATCCATAGTTCCTCTCCTCTCTCTAAATCCTGCCTGGCCGGCTGGGATTATTCTCTTTTTCTGAATCTCAGCCTCTCATTTAAAATTGCTGCATACGACTTGTACCTTCTGTTGAGCAGTTATTAGAGTTATTCCCAGGTAGTTTTAAAAATCGGGCATATTACCAGCAGACTGAACAGATCTGCCGGGAATTTCTCCTCTCCCCACACCCCATTCATTACCTCTACCAGCCTCTCCATCACTCCCTTCGTCCCCTTACATCCACACCTCGTTCTGCATTCCATCTTTCCCCATCGTTCTTGTATCAGCTTCTTCAGCTGCTCTGGTGGTGCCAGCGTCTTCCCCATTGCTGTTGCTGCTTCCTCGCCTTCTTTTCTCAATACCTAACGCCTCAGAAAATATTCTTTCCACTCCCTCATCTTTATCTTCTCGCTCACTGGTCCTTTTTTTCCTGTCCCCCTGTTTATGAAATTCCACACCTCTTTCTTTGATTTTCTAGCTTTTATTTCTCTTTTTAAGATTGAAAGGTCAAATTGTTCAGGATAGAGTACAAATAATTTATTCCTACTATCTTTGTAGATCATTCTAAATTTTAGATTGAATTGTCGAGTTGTTTAAGATAGAGTAAAAATAATTAATTGTTACTATCTTTGTAATTTATTCTAATTTTTAAGTTTTTTTTTCATAGTAATCTTTTCTAAAGCCGTGAGTTAATATAGGAGAAAATAAGAGAATTTAATATGGCAAGTGTGACGTGTGACAAGGGGGAAGAGTAGGACAGGCAGAAGCCGCCAAAAAAATAAAATAATATAAAAATAAATAAAAAGTTTATAAAAAAACAGAAAAATAAGTATTTAAAAAAATGAAACGAACAACATATATTTTCAACATATTTAAAATAAAATAAATATTTTTTACAAGTAAACACACATCTCACGAGTGCAAACTTAAACATAAAAATATTCCCCTCCACCAACAAAAAATTACCCCATAATGTAAATTAAATTAAACATTTACAGTTTCCTCCTCCTCCGAGCAACAAAAAAAAACCTTAAAATAAAGACTAGATCGCTATTAGACTTTGAACACATTTGTTTATTAGTTCCACAAAATAATGATAAAAAGGATTAGAATGAAATCAATGCGAATCGGAAGGAACACTCGAGATTATCTCCCTCCTCTTGTAAACTGCTTGGGTAACATTCGTTGAACTCTTCATGTCCTTCCTGGACTGTGTGTCCAAAGACTCGGAATCGGGAATATGCCTGGTTGGATGCCTGGAATCCGTGTACCTCCTCTTCGTATACTTCTTCTTCTCAGAAATAGTTGTTGTTGTCATAGTAGTCTTTGTCTCCGTTGAAGTTTGGGTAATCCTTTCAAAATCCGCTGTCCTCGACCTTAAAACAGCGTTCCCAATACTAGTTATGCTGGGATTAAACCTTTCTCTAGACTCAAATGCGGGACTACTAGAACACTTCTGAATATCCAAAGACTTCTTCCTTGACGGGACATCCCTTCTTATATCCGCCGGCTTCCCAGTTCTTTGAATCTCTGAAGTTGAAGTATAAGTAACCTTCTGTAATATCGGAGCTTCCTTGGAATTCTTCTTAGAAAAATATTTGGGCGGTTGGATATCATCTGGGATATAATTCACAGAGGTGTTCTGACTGTCGGGGGAGGTTGGAGGCGTTGAGGCCCAAGAAGGAGGAGAACTGCAAATACCAGAAGCATCTATGCTGCTGCTTATCGAAGAAGGAGTTGTGTTCTGTGGAGGACTGCTATAGGTTACCGAGGAACCAACGGCGGAATCGTAACCTTGTTGGATCAAAGAAATGCTTCCAGTTATCGGTTGTATGGCGGAAGCCACCGAAGAGTCGCTTCCGCTTATAGATCTTTGTCGACGGCGAGGAGGAGCTGTCGGCCTCACCATTCCAATTGTCATCTGCTGCTTGCCTTCTCCATAATTGTAAGAATCTTCTATGTAAGGAATGTCTTCGTCTAAGTTTAGAGAAGAAGTCTGGACTGGTATAGTTAGACTAGCTGTCAATATACCGCTCTTGTCGAGGACGTAAGGTGTTGATTTTCTCCTATCAATTTGATCTTCTGAAGATTTTGGGATCCTTTGTTCGTCTGCGGGTAGCGAACAACTGCTTTCCAATGAAGAAGATCTATTTTTTGAATAAGCCACTCCATCTCTAATCCTGGTTATGCTTGATGTACTACTGCAGCTATCGTCGTCCCTTCGAGATCTACTCGCCGATTCCTCTCTTCGTTTCTTCAAACTCCTCTCCTTAATCCGCTCCTTATGCCTAAAATATATTTCGGAATTAAAACAAAAATAAGTTTTAAAATAATTTGTAACAAACCTGAATCGCATTGTAACATTAGGTCCTCCAGTAGCTGCGGCTTCGTGAAGACATTCTTCCCTAGAATAAGTTTTCTTAGGTTTATACCTGTCTTCTTCAAGACGTTTCCACGCGTCTTCTTGTTCATTGTTGATGGGAGACCAAAGGGATCCTTCAGAAACCTCGTCTTGTGATCTATAATTAAGTAATTTTATGAGTAAAAATAAAGTTTTATTTGTTTTAATTTACTCGTCAATGTATGAAGTTCCGTCTCGTTTGTTGAGCAGAGCGTCTAAAGCTTCTGGGTGGGTGTCCATCATGTGGACGTAGACTTCGTCCAACAGCTCGGCAGAGATTGTAAACAAACTCTGCGAATTGTCGATCATGGTGCGAATCACATTGATCACGTCGATGCGATCGTCGGGTCTTTCGGAAAACTCCTTGCTTCCCTGCTTGATGGCGTGCAGAATGTTGGGTGCAAAGATCGTGGCCAAATTCGCCGAATTCATCTTATTACCAACCATAAGTTCGCCTAAATAGAAAGTAGTTAACATTTTGATAATTGCAATTTTTTGTTTTACCTAGTGAGTCGGTTTGGTCGGCTGAATGTTTAGCGACGATGGCCAGAAAGTTCAGCAGCGCCAACAAGGTGTCTCTGTTGACGGACGGCAGCAGCTGGATCAAGTGCTGCAAAGCCTCCAATTGCAATCTTCTGTTTCTTATCCCTAAATTTAGACAAGAAAATTAATTTCGCAACGTTTTAGTCCGAATCTCGACTCACTTTGGGTCTGCACGAACGCGTGATACAAGTCTCTGCACAGCAGAGGATCAGGCAAATCCCGCAGAAACTCCTTTAGCAACGTCGCGACGTCGTGCGGACACTGATCCGTATTCAAAATCGTCTCCTTTCCACTATCAAAATCTTCCCTCAACTGAAATAAAAAAAAAATCACTTTACAAAACCTCCACAGCAAACTAAGAAAGTATAATAATAGTACTTGTCGGACTCGTTTTTTTGAAGAGCTAACTCTGAAGATTCCAAGGGTGTGAAGGCCGAAAGCTTGGAGGTGTCTAATACATTCTTGTACTACGTGAGGGACGACCCTTTCTTCTTGGGCAGTTGTTTCTATGATGTCTGCGGCGGATCCGCAGGAAATCGCGTCGAGGAGACCTGGGACACTCCCTGCCATTCGGTCTCGAGTCAAACTTTCACAAGATCCTTTCTGGAAATAAGAGCAATGGATTAATTAAAAGAACACACTTGGTTGTTATGAATAGTTCATTATTTGTGGAGTAGATTTTTGTTAGGTGGATATTAGGAGAAACATAAATAATTTATGACACGGCTAACAGGTGTTTGTGAGAGAATTGGCCAATTTTCCAATTTTTTTGGCAAAACTGAGTGGAATTTTTTTTTTGCAACTTGTAAAGCTATTCTGATAATTCCAATAAAAGCGTGTATAAATCGTTTGATTGATTTCGTAAATTGTTTCTGTGCGATCTGATTGATTGATTGTGAATTATATTATATTACAATTTACAATCAATATTTAGATTACAAAATTTTTAAAACTTTAAGAAATCTCTCCTGCGTAACAAAACTCCTTATTTACCCAAAGGTTTGGCTCAACAACGCTTAACAATCCAATTTACACTTAATTCCAAGCGTTTTAGAGATTTCTTTGTTAATTAATTTCCCATTTCTTACAGATCTCGTGTGAATTTGTATTGTATTTTAGACAATTAAATTGCTTTTATTTAAATTAGGTCCTTTCTGTTGGATAATAACTTCTCTTGCTTAAGAAAAAAATGTATTTCAACCCCAAAAATAAAAATTATAAATTCTAAATAGAGCAAGTTAAACGGTTTGCACAGGCGGAACAATTAATTTCAGATGTATCCCCAAAGCCGTCATAAACTCGATGTTATAAATTTTTATGGAATATTATACAAAATTGCACACTAAGATCGCAAAAAATTTTAATTAAAAAGAAAATCTTATAAATCTTGACTAATGGGACTGTAAGATCACGTGATCGACAGCCCCTTTGTGAACATAAAAGTCAGCATTATGTTATTCTGGTTAAGAACTCATTGAATCTATATTGAAGACTCTTATTGCTTCTTGATAATAATTATATTTAAAATAATATCATATAATCAGTAGTTCACGTTGATGAATTTGGTCTAGAAACAGTTACGCATCAGTCTAATCCGGATAGTTTACTTTTTTAAATAAATCTAGATGATTTAAAATAAAATATTTTTCTTCGATTTTTGTTGTGAATGGTTGTTGAATTGTTAAGTATTTCCAGCAATGCACGAGATCCGAATGGGTATGTTTAGATCGGGCCGGGATCAGCGAATTCAAGGCGACCGTGCGCTCGGTTCGCCAGCGTCTGCTTTGCATCTTTTTGTTTATAACATTAATATCGTGAGAGGATCGGGAGAAATAAATATAGATTCCGAATTATTTACTACCTTCAGGTGATAGTCGCGCAAAAAAATAATATACATATATATATATATATATATATATATATATATATATATATATATATATATATATATATATTCGCAATTATATTCGCAATTATATTCGCAATGTTTTCTCGTTTCCGAACGTTTCCAATTTTATCGCTTTTCCCGCTAACAGTTGGTTATATATAAAATAAAAAACACGCAGTTTTGTTTGCAAAACGTTTCATTTTTATTTTCATAGAAATAGCGGAATTTAAATAATTGCGAAACCATCGTTCAAATTTTCATGCCCATTTCTTTTAGGCTCACTATAAAGCTAGAATAGATTAGCAACATTTTAGGATTTATTTACTAATAATATAATGGACTAGACAGAGAAGACAAGGACTAGATAGAAGAGACTACAAAGACTAGACTAGAAGATTTTCTTCCAGTTCTAATGCAAGTTTTAGCAAACATTTTTCTGAAACCTATCCGCATAAAAATACGTCGAATTATTAGTTCTATTTTACATTATGTTATCTATTATGTGATGTATTATGTTTGACATTTCCTATTACTATCTAGCTTGAATAGAGAAAGAATTGGAAATGGAAATTGAATAGACACACTAGGCTAGACAGAGAATAGAAGTAACTTTCTAACTTCATTTTCCTCAACATAACCCCTTCCCTTTCAACGACTATTCCTTTGGATGCATTTCTATACTAGGGATGTTGCGGATGCAGATTTTTTCACATCCGCGGATGCGGATATTTGAAGGATCTTATAACATGCGGATCTTAACATATGTTATATGAAACTATATGGGCGGAGAAATAAAATAATAAAATAGTCATTTTTAGGGTTCCGTTGTTATCAACAACGAACCCTTATAGTTTCGATATGTCTGTCCGTCCGTCCGGTTGTCCTCAGTTTAGCTCAGAGACTATTAGAAATATTAGAAAGCTGTAATTTGGCATGGATATAAAGGTTAGTCACGCCGACAAGGTGGTAAAATAAAATATCGAAAGACAAATTTTTGAGGGTACCTCCTTTACCCTAAAGAAGTGGGAACGTTTTTTTCTCTCGTCTACCCCATGGTGTAGAGTGTTGTAGGATAGGTCTTTCAAAAATATTATAAGTTTGTGAAAACAATATTTCGATTAAGAGATCCGTTTGTGAAATATTAAGCTTTAAAGTGCTATTTTTTGTTAGCGTCAAGTGTCATCTTGGAAAACATTAAAACGGCAAGGTTTAAACGCTTTTCATCTGCAGAAAGTACAAAATCTTCAAGAAGGGATTATCCATTAAGACTACAATTTTGTCAATGGATTCGTGAAAACAGAAGATTACTCAAATGCATTTTATTTACTGATGAAGCTCATTTTACTCGAGATGTAATTAACAATTCCCATAATAATCATCGATGGTTGGACAAAAACCCCCATGCCACGCAAGAACACAATTTACAACATCGGTTTAGTATTAATGTATGGTGCGGAATTCTAAATGATCAATTGTTTGGTCCTTTTGTATTGGATGGCCGTTTTACTGGGGAAGGTTATTTACATTTTTTGGAAGACCATTTAGAGGAAATATTGGACGAAGTACCTATAAATATTCGACGACGTATTATCTTCCAACATGATGGAGCACCTCCTCTTTATGCAAATATTGTGAGAAATTTTCTAAATATCCATTTCGGCGATCGCTGGATTGGCAGAGGTGGCCCGCACCCTTGGCCACCGAGATCACCGGATCTCACTCCCCTAGATTTTTATCTTTGGGGAGGGATGAAGTCATTAGTTTATTCTATGAAAGTGGACACAAGGGATGCGCTACTAGATCGCATTCTTAATGCTGCGGCGTTAATTAGAGCGAATCATCGTTCACTGAAACTCGCTACCAGGTCCATTTATAAACGAACAAATAAATGTATCGAAATGGGTGGTGGAGTTTTTGAAAATTTATTAAGTCCAGTAGTACATTTTCCTTTAATTTTATAAATTACTATTGTTCAAAATATCTATGAAACGAATGAAAATCGGACTTGAACATATGAGCTAATTTTGCTTATTTTTGCTTCCTGGACATGTCTTTAAAATACTTCCATTTCCTCCCGAATCACCCTGTATAACGAAGTAAGGAAAGGTATCAGGGATAAGTAGACCTTATTGGTTTACGAGTAATAGTACCAACTTATAAAATGTAACAAATTGAGTGGCAGCCGTGTCATTTAAACAATATATTATTATGTTGAACGTCAAACTCGACAACATCAATGTCAGCTGATTAAGTTATTGGTTATGACATTTTTTAGAAATTTGACTCTTAAGTCATAAGAGTAAGAATGGCAACTACGGAACCCTACATTGCGCGTGGCCCGACACGCACTTGGTCGTTCTTTTTTTTAATATTTTTATCAAGTTATTAGTAATTAAAATTAAAAATTGGAGAATTTTTGGTTCATAAATTAAACTCGCGCTATTGATCAATTATTCATTAGCGCGGACTAATGTGCGCTAATGCGCATTAGTCCTAGGAACATTGGCTTCTGATGTCGATAAAAATCTGCGTGTTATTAGTGACATAATTGTTTGAATTCTTGTCGATGAACGTTCCATCATTTAAGAAGATTCTCGTCTATATTGGCCCTTTTTTTTAATACGGGTGATTCCTTTTTTGGCACAGCTTCAGAGATACCATTCTCTGGTGTTTCTTAACTCTCATCTTCACTTGACGAATCCAACATCATAGCAAGATGGCACATCATTTAAAGATGGCTTTCTGAACAAGAACTAACAAGGACCTAGGACCAGGTCTAGTTGTTCCGTGTCTTTTTCAGAGAAATATGTCATTCTCATTCTTTTAGTCCCTACAGTATTAAAATAACCGTCAATGAAAACATTATTTCTAATTCTCATCATAAATTGTCTTCTTTAAGCATTTCCTCAGTCACTGGTGTAAAAAAATGTGTTTATAGCGAGGGTGTAAGTAGGTGGCGATGATTTAGGCAAAAATTGGAAAACTTTGTTGAAAGTTCACTTTTCAGAATCGTAACGAGCTGTCGAATTGGATCAAAATCGTGTGATCCTGTTGAACAGTCATCAACTTTTTTTTCAAGCATTTGAATTATTGGAATTACAAATGAAATATGGGCATGAGAGCTGGTTAGTTCCCGTGTGGCTTCCTCAAAAGGTTTCAATAACTCAAAACAACATTCAATGATATTCAAACTATTTTCGAACTCTTCTGTCAAAATAGGATTAATCTGACTGTCGTTGATTTAAAGACGTAGGTGATCCTTTACTTTTACAAAACACTTGAACTTGTAAAATGTACTGTTCCATCACGTTGTACAATCTTAGAATACTTTGAGATGAGGTTGATTGAGTCTGTTCTGAATTGCTTGTTTGCCAGTTACTTCTGAGTTATAAAGAAATGGTTGAAATGAGTCGAAATTTTCTTACTATTTTTACAGATTTATTACTATTAAAATTATCACCACAATAAAAATAAAATCCACATGAACATCTGTAATCGTTTGGAAGAGTGAGTTTGCATCTCTCCCATTACTTTTCCTGTAACCACGTCTCCACGAATTCGATGAACTGGAACTTCGGTAAGAACCTTGTGAACGCTCCGTCTCTTGTTTCCACTTGTTTTTCTTCAAACTCGCCACATTACAAAACAACATCTTAAATTTTTCATTTCCCTTCCACACCTCTGCCTCTGCCCCTTCTTTATTAGGTTTTCCTTTACCAGTTTTTTGCCCCTTTGGATTTGTCGGACGGACTAGACGGACTAGATAGACAAGACGGATTAGACAGACCAGACAGACAAGACTAGACATACAAGACTAGACAGGCAACACTAGTCAGACAAGACCAACTTAAATACTTTATCTTCCAACAAGATGGAGCGCCTCCTCAGTGGCACCGTGTCCTTAGAAATTATCGTTTTTTTTGTGATTTTTTTCTATGGGGATTTGTCTAAGGTCTGGTTTACGTCTCTCCGCTTCCTAATGATTTAGATGGAAAATGTCAATGCAGATATGTTACACCGGGTTTGGAATGAACAAGAAACTAGACTATCACCTTTATGTGTGCCGTGTGACATGAGGAGCCCATATTGAGTACCTATGAGTTCCCAAAGTAAACTTTAAGAATCACTGTATAAAATGTATGCAATGTAGTTTAAACGAATTCATAATAACGTTAATACTTTTGGTTTAATAAAACATCGAAAGTGTCTATTTCTTTTGTAATAACCCTATTTCGTATTTTGTTACCATACATCCCTCATTAACTATGAGTGTTTATGGGTTCTGGAATTTTACTATTGGTTTTTATTATTTCTTTTGACCTCTGTATATGTCGTTGTTCGTCAATTTCCCTTTGTATAATAATCTTATCTTTTTATCATGTTCTCCGTATATGTCCATATCATCCAGGCTGATTTTAGCATAACGTCTACTAGGATATATATTTCTAGCGTCATATTTATCTGATTCATCCACTTTTCTATTTCTGATATCCTTTCGCATTCGAAAATGGTATGTCGTGCGGTATGTGAGCACCTACAATACACACAATGATCATCAGAGGCCCTGCCGATCCCATCCAAGTACCGGACTGACCAGACCGAACAGACAAGAACGGACAGACAAGGGCGAATAGACAAATCGGGACATATAAGAAAGAACAGACAAGATTGGTCAGACTGGACTTGACAGGCAAGACTGGACAGACAAGATTGGATAGACAATGTCGGACAGACAAGCTCGAACAGACAAGACGGGACAGACTAGACGGGACAGAAAAGATTGAACAGACTGGACTGGACAGGCAAGCCTGGACACACAAAATTGGACAGACAAGACTGAACAGACAAGATTGGAGAGACAAGGCTAGACAGCAAATGCTAGACAGACAAGGCTAACGCGGCGACATAGCGATGTATTTATCACTGACGCTGAGCGATAGCGATCGATCGCCCGCGTACATTATATTACCGCACGAGATTATAAATTATTTATGACATCTAAGAAATGGACAACATTATTATTTTTACGGAGAAGGAAGACAATACACTAATAAATTTAGTATCTCAAAATGAAATGTTATACGATTTAAGTGAAGAGGACAAAAATTGCTACAGTATTAAAAAAAGGGTTGAAAAATAAACTCTTTATTTCCGTCAGAAACGAAAAAATAAAACTGAAACGGGATCAGCAGCGCCTAAAAATCCAAGATCAAAATTTAAAAAATACCATAATTTGTTAGCGTTCTTGGGGACAGCACAGAGGGAACGATCAACGAAAGGCAATATAAACAATGATGATTGGATGGATGCAGGATATTCATGTGTCTGATCAACTTCATGAATTTACTTCTTCTTTAGAGAATGAAGAAGAGTCAGAGAATGTTACGGAAGACAGCCGAACTAATACCACTTCACTAACGAACACATTATTTTCAAGTTCACAGCGATCTGCAACAAAGTCTTCCGAAATCTAATAAAAGGCAGAAGAAATTGGACATACTAGATTACCTTAAAACGATTTAAGTAAAAGTAAAAAATTTAAGTAAATAAAAAAAGAAGATTCTGGCCAAAAAATTGTAGAAAATATGTCCACATATAGCGACGATCAAGATGTAGCATCATTTTCTGACCACGTAAGAAGTGTGCTGAAAAAACTTCTACCATATCCATATCCATACTCACCTGGGTATATAAAACCAGAACCACCCTTGTACTCTCCTGTACAAAATGAACTGGAAGCAGAAACTAACATGTTGAGAGATTTATCTTTGATTCGTTTCCATGAATTGTAGTGATTTCATTACAGACCTAAGTCTGTAGCTTCATACTAAAGTGAACAATAATGTAAATATTTCATTGCGTAAAGTCTGAATAATAAATACATTCTAAATACATTCTTAACGCTAAACAGACAAGACTTAACAGACAAGACTAGGCATACAAGACTATATAGACAAGACTACATGGAAAAGATTAGACTGACAAGACTAAACAGTCAAGACTAGACAGACAAGATTAGACAGACAATAATAGACAGTGAAAAGTAGACAAACAATAGGCAGACAACACTAGATAGACAAGGCTAGACAGACAAGACTCGACAGACAAGACTCGACAGACAAGACTAGACAGAGTGCTAAACTGTCTTGAGCAGCGACAACTTCAACTGGCGCCAGAGAAGACGAAAGCAGTAACATCTAAACGAACAACTTTTCCGATCACTTTTAGCGCCAAAAGTTTTACGGTAACCGCGATTACAGCAGTAAAATATCTGGGAGTATGGCTGTACACCAAGTTAACCTTTATTCATCACGTGAATAAAATTACCCAGAAGGCGAAAAAACGGCAAATTCTCTCGCTAGCCTTCTGCCAAATATCGGCGGATCCAAAGGATCCAAACAAAAACTAATTTTTAGCGTGGTCCTGTTCCATCTATTGTATGGTGCACCAACCTGGCTATTGTTACAGAAACTAAAACAAGGATTCTGAGCCTTACTAGAAATGTGCGCTTGCTGTGTGTTAGAGCATACAGGACAATATCAGCAGAATTGTGAGAGTTATAGCAGGAATTCCTCCGGTAGGGCTCCAAATCAAAGAAAGGCAGGAAACATATAAAGGGATCGAAAAGATGGCAAGACAAATGAAATAAAGCAACTTATGGAAGCTGGACTTGGTTCTTAATTCAATATAGAAAAATGGACAAGATGTAATAATGAACTACGATGAAATAGACTATTATTTAACTCACTTTGTCATGGGTGTTTCAGGAAATACTTCTATGACCGCAGGAGAGCGGACACGGACGACTGTAATTACTGCGGGGCGGTAGACGATGTAAACCATACGCATTTTAATTGCCCAAACTGGAACGAAGATAGAACGAACTTCGCGCATACTACTGGAAGGTCGTTTAATGCGTACAATATGATGGAGGGGCTAACAGGATCAGAGAAGTCATGGAAAGAACTAGATATCGTCGTTCGATTATTGAAACTAAGGAGAAAGACAGCAGGAAGTAGAACGGAAGAGATGCAGGAAGAGATGCTAGAACGGATGCCTCTCTAAAGTGCGACGCGAAAGGAAGGTTCTTATGTTTTTTGGAGTGCTGATTTTTGTAAATTATATTTGCAAATAAAACCAAACTTTCATTAGACTAGACATACAAGACTAGAGAGACAAGACAAGACAGACACGACTAGACAGACGATACTAGACAGACAAGCCTAGATAAGTCTAGAATAGGGGTCGGCAAACCGTGGCTCGCGAGCCACATGTGGCTCTTTCATATGGCTCATATGGCTCTTCTAAAATAAATTTGAATTAAAAAAAAATCACAAACATAAAAACTGAAATGAAAAAATAAAAGTCTGAAGAGACATTTACTTTCTTTGACTTCACGGTGCTACTATTGTTTGGTGGGGGATTTTCGTATGGAAGAGACCGCCGCCGCCGTGCCACGCCGTCAAGTTCATAATTCACAGCACGGCGCGACTCGCACATATCTCGCACGTTTCTTTTAGTTATTGTGTGTCGCATTCAAGTTAGTGCAGTCAGGATTATTCGAAAATTCTAAATTCCTCTTATATGGCTTCGAAGAAAAACCTAATAAAACTTGCCGATAGACATCATGAATTCCAAACTGAATGATGAGTCTTGTGACTTAAAGGACACGGCGCAAGTTGCCCTCTTTGCTCGCTATATTTCATCAGATGGTCCCAAAGAAGAACTCCTGGGATTATTGCCACTCAAGGGTCAAAATCGAGGAAAAAATATTGCAAATGCAGTTACCGAATGTCTGGAGAAAAATCACATCCCACTTACTAAAATTGTTTCAATTGCAACAGTTGGAGCTACAAGTATGGTGGGCAAAAAAAAGGATTTGTAACAATTTTAAAAGAAAACAACAAGACTAGGCAAGACCAGACAAGGCCAGACAAGGCCAGACAAGACCGGAGACATGACATGTTATCTTTCCATTGCTTAATTCATCAGGAAGCACTTTTTGCACAAACATTCCCAAAAGATATTGGTGAAGTTATGGATTTGGTAGTCAAGGTCATTGCAAAGAGTTTTTGAGTGAAATGGAGAGTGAATATTCAAACCTTCTCCTGTTTAACAGGGTCCGATGGCTTTCGAGAGGAAATATGATATCACGTTTTGCATCTTGTTTTAAAGAAATTAAATCATTCTTCGAGTACAAAGGAATTAATTATACAGAATTATAAGACTATCAGTGGTTTCAAAAATTTTACTTCATGGTGGACGTTACATCACAACTAAATCAGCTCAATCGCAAATTACAGGGTAAAGGAAATATTGCTTTTTATATGCTTCAAGAAATTATTTCATTTGAAAACAAACTCAGTTTTTTAGCTGATGAATTACTGAGAGGAACGTTAACTCACTTTCAAAACTTACCAGAGTACCGCCATGAAAATGATGTTGTGATTGACACTAAATATTTCAGGACAGTCATTATCAATATGCAAAAATCTTTTCAAAGCAAATTCGATGAATTTAGAAATCATAAAGCGATGCTGGGTTTCATTACCGATACTCTTAATACCGATAGGAAAAATTTCATATTTTCTCCGTTCGGAATTGATCAAGGTACGTTTGAATTGCAATTGATTGATTTACAAAACAACGATTTGTGGAGATCCAAATTTAAGAAATTTTCTGTTGAACTTGAAAACCTGGAGAAAGAATAATACAAACTGGCACAACAGCACAAACCAACTGCTATGAGCAATCTACCGAAAATAGATAGTGTAATTTACGATACTTGGAATAACCTTCCGGACTCATACAACGAATTAAAAAAAATGCATTTGGCGTTCTCAGTATTTTCGGATGTACTTATATATGTGAGCAATCATTTTCTAACATGAATCTGATTAACATTAAGACCAAACTAAGAAGTCAGTTAACTAATGAAAATTTGGAGTCGTGTTTAAGATTGAAAACTACCAGCTATCTGCCAGACTTTCGAATGAAATGGCACATCCATCTCATTAATTATTATTTTTAATCATTCATTCATAAGCGTTTCCTTTTTTTATTAACCTGTTATATATAACTATAATCTACTTAATGGTATGACCTATGTTTTCTATGTTAATAAAGTTTATTTTTCAAAGAAATCAAAATATTTTTTAACCAAATATGTATTTAATTAAAAAAAATCTAAAGAAAGTACAAAAGTATTTTTGATTTATTAAAAAAAAATGTCTGTGGCTCTTGATCTAGCTTAAAATCATTTTTTTTTAAATTGGCTCTTACGCTTATATAGTTTGCCGACCCCTGGTCTAGAAGATAAGACTCGACAGACAAGACTGGCAGACCAGACTTCATAGTCAAGATTAGACAAAGAAGAACAGGCAGGCAAGATCCGACAAACAAAACTGGGTATTAGGCAGACTAGATAGACAATACATAGAGAATACTTTCTCGTCGTAAAATTTTGACTTTCAACTTCTATGTAATGCAATAAAAACCTAACCTACATAAGATTAGCCTAAATTAGATTCTACTAGAAAAAAATAAAATACTAACTTTCCAAGTCAGTTTCAAATTGTAACAATCGCATAATCGAACTATCTGATAGGAAGTCTAGATAAGCAGTTCTAGATTTCGTTTCCTTATATTATCCTATTAACTATTAAATTAAATATTTGTTTTATCAATTACGAACCGTTTTGTATAAGCTGTTGATGATTTGAACGGTTCTGTGTATGTTTCGACGATTGGTTGTGAAACAGTGAACAGAAAAGAGGAAAATTGCAGAAAATATTTATCGAGGACGTGTCGGTTCGACGTCACGGATCCATTACATCATCCCGATTGACGTCAGCGACGGCTTACTTGGCACCGGCGATTGTTCGTTTCACGTCGACAAACAACCAGTAACTCCCAATTGGCAAAAATAATTCGTAAAGGTTTCACAATAATTTCCAACAATTATCTCTTTTAATAACGTCTTCATTTACCTCGTCTTGTCTGATTGAGGCATCGATCAGCGAGCTGAAACTCGCCCTGCTGCCTATCCTACCAATAGGCCTTTGCTCGTCGCTGTTGAACGTCACGGCTCCCGCTGCTCTCGCCGATAGCCGGTCGTTCTCCACGCACTGCGACAGCGGAATGCCGAACACCAAGCCTGTTGCAGCACCTAACCTTGCAAGGAAATACTAGTATTAATATACTGATTACACAAATATTGATTGATAAGAGATATAGCTTCAAATATTAACAGTCAATGAATTTATTAAGATATTTAAAATCAATTTAAAAAATTAGGTTTAACAAAGTTCAAATCAATGTCGGATCAATATTTGATCAATCTTTCATGACAAATTTTGCAGATAACTGAAAAGATTAAGGATTTTCCTATATATTGACTATTACATAATTTAATAAACTAGCTCTTTACAGCAGGTTTTGGATCAGGATTAGTCTCATCCAGCTGTTTGCTGTGGGAATAAAGAGGAATGTTACTTTTATTTGAGAATTCGGCGAGGTTCGTAAGATTGATTTGTTGTATTAAGCAGTTGGAAACTTAAAATTAGATTTTTGTAAAACTAGCCAGAAAAATATTTTACTATATTTACAATATTTGTTTAATGGATTTGTTTACACGGAGTTTCTAGTAATAGTAACATTTGAAAAAAAAACACGATTTTTACTTATCGCGTATATAAAAAGATCTATAAAATTGACTTTCAAAAAATTAAATAAAATTATATAATAAAGTAAGGAATTAATTGTTAAGTCAACAAAACACACTGAAACATTTTAATTTTATTTTTAATTTTATTTTATCTCTCTCTCGTTAATGTAATTATTTATTTAACGAAAGTTAATCTAACAGATGTTACCAAGTTCTTGTAGTCGAACTCTTTACATTAAAAAAAAAACGTTTTAAATTCTCGTTTGATTTCTCTCGAGTACATTTATAGTGATCTTATTTTCAATCACCCAAAATAAAAATAAAACAAATATTCTTAGTTTATAATTAAGTTTCGTTGAAGGAAAGTGAAAAATGTCTTCATAAAAGGGAATTTTAGCAGATGAGCTCTTAAAACTCGTAATTAAGTTATTGTGAAATTATACTGAAACATTCCTTTCTCCTTAATTGCTTTCAAGAAAAAAAATCTCGAAATAATAAGATAATTGCTAGCAAGAATTTTCATTACAATTTCAGTTGTAATGAAATCGTACGCGTTTAATATCAATAAAATTTTGGTCATAAAACAAAATGGTTTAGAATAATATATTATTGTTAAGTATCGCAAAAGTCATCCTCCGATTTGAATAGCTCTTAAGTTTTTCACATGTATTTTGTTTATATGTGTCATTGTCATGTCATTGTTTTACCTTTATGTAGAAACTTATTACATGTATTTTGTGCGAAAAAGTTTCTGATTAAGTCTTACTGTAACTCGTTACTGTATCTCGTTACTGTAACAAACCGATTAACAGGAAATCGTTGGTAAAAGTTTAACATAAAACTCGAGGATTTCTTTATTTAAAAGTAAAGTTGTAGGGGAAGAAAATTGGATGGTGACTTTTGTTACACATAAATACAATAGTAATTAGTGGATTGTCGGATTAAAAACAGTTTTCAAGTTTACAAGTTAACAAGAATTCAACAAGTTCACAAATTTTCAAGTTCAAGTCGAAAACTTAAAAACTGGAGGACTGGAAGGACTATGGAGAAAACTGTAGGTTTTCAAATATTTGACTTTTTAAAATTTCAAAATTTGTAAGTTTTCATAGTTTCTTCTTCTTGTTTCGAATAGGCCTACTTTGAACCGCGCTTGTTCAACTGTTGGGCTTTGATCTTTTCCCAGTATTGTCGCATCTTCTGCCGGTGTAACTCCTTTCTCTCTTCTGTCCAGGGGGTACTTTCCGTCGGCTTTTTTTCCTGAAATAAACGGACTTCCTTCAGGGTGCGTCTTACAGACTGTCTGTTTTGGAGATCTGTTATTCCCAGTTCTTTAATATCCTTCTCGGTTTCTGTCAACCAAGTGGTACGAACCTTCTTGTTTTGCCAGATGGTGAACAGACGGTTGGTTAGTCGGTTTAAAGCCAATCTTGCAACGTGGCCATAGAAAGCTACCCTTCTTTTCCTTGCACAGTCAGAGAGCCTCTCAATATGTTCGTAGAGCTCAGAGTTATCCCGCCTTCGAAATTTCCCATCTTCCTTTACCGGGCCTAGGATCTTTTTGAGGATTCTCCTCTCTCTGACTTCCAATTTCTCTACAAACCTCTTCGGTTCAAGGAAAGATGCCATGGGTGCCACTCCATGGCATACAGAGCTTCTGGTCGTAAGACTGATGTGTAGTGCATAAGTTTCAGGTTGCGTGACAAGCATTTCTTGTTTTAGGTGTTCTTAGTCAGTCGATAGGCTTGTTCTAACTTGTTTACTCTCATGGATATTGATCATGGATATTGATCTATCTGATAAGTTTGGTTCAATCCAATTGCCGAGATACTTAAACTTCTCAGTCCTCTTGATGTTTCCCTACTCTAGTAACATCTCTATGTTTGCTTCATTGATGTTGGTGAAAAATTCTGTTTTTTTTCCAGTTTTTTTTCAGGTATTCACTAGAGTGATAGTCAACAGAATAGAGACGAAACTAGACTGCTTCCAACCGCAAGAACAAGCTGGCTTTCGGCCAGGATTCAGCACAAATGACCATCTCCAAACTCATGGTCATTGAGAAGTGTATTGAATACCAAAAGCCACTTTTCTAACATTCCTTGATTATGAGAAAGCGTTCGACTCCGTAGAATGGTGGGCAATAGAGCAAGCATTGGTTAGCTGCCGAATAGTCCATAAAAAAATAACAAATTCCGGTTAGAAAGAGTTAGACATAGGATACAATCTCTCTAAACCTTTTCAGACTCTCGTTGGAATACATATGTCGGCGCATGAACTGGGGAAACAAAGGGTTAACAGTGGATGGGGAAAATTTTTCCAACTTGCGTTTTACAGATGCACAGTGGTACAAAAGACCAAATTAGGTGGACAAAAACAACCCTTTAACTCGTGGAATATAATTATCACAATTCACAGAAAACACACGACAATTCCAGATTTTTTTCCTCATTATTTTTCATTCATTTATTGTCAGTAATATTTGTGCATATTATCATTTAATTTTATTGTGTGTTTTCTAAAAGTTCTGTGCTATTTGTGCATTATGGAGATTGAAGTTGAAGGTAAGCACTATATTTTAAGAAAATTTTTATTTATTAAATGTAATATAAACCTTTTTTTTAGCATGGTTTCTTAAAGTACTCAGATTGTTGCCTATTTTTCAACTTTGCCAGAAAAAAAGTCACATACCCCCTTGTCGCCCCCCTCTAGAATTAATTTATAATATAGTTGCATACATCTACTTTATAATGATATAAAACTAGCCTGTGACAACTTGCGAAATTAATTATTTAAATTTTTTTCCAGATGTATTATTTGCCATACCGACAATTGATTTATTTGAAGAATGGCTGAAACATGGAAAGGAAATAAGAAATAAAGCTTTGTTTCGATTTATCAGTACAAGACAGGATATTAGGGATGCAAATGAACAATCTTTAAGGAACATCATTTCGGGATTTTCGTCCAAAATTCTTGAAAAGTGTAGGAGCTGTGGAAGGAACAAAGAGCGGTTTTTACAGAGGCACTCGGAGTGGCTAATGGGTTCAAATTTATTTGAAATGTCTATTGCCAAAGTGTTGCTAACTACTTCTTAAGAACGCTTACCAGGCCCTGGGAGGCAAATTTGAATGGATCTGAAAAAGTTTGTGTGAAGCAACGTTCTGATGAAATAAAAATCCGTTTTAAAGCCAAAATGGGACTAATTGTAGATAAGCCAATCAAGCATGGCAATACAAATGATGAAAATACCGCTCGAAAGTTTTGAAAATCCAGTACTAAATGCTGATATAAGTGCTGATATAACTAAGTGATAGATTAGATTACATTAATATCACAAATTGGAATTATACTTCGGGCTTTATCTTCAGGATTTGATATTAACATTGAGAAATTTCAGGCTATTGCAGCAGAAACAAAAAAAAATGTACATAAATCTTTATCCGTGGTATTACATGCCTACTACTATTCACAAAATCCTTGTTCACAGTTCAGAAGATATTGTATCGGCCAGCTTTCCGAGGAAGCTCAAGAAGCCCGAAACAAGAACTGCATATGTCATTTAGATTTTTTGTATTTTTTCAAATGCTTAATTATTACTACTGTAACATATAGCTACTGCTACACTGTAAAAGTACTTTCCTACTTATTTTTATTAAAAACCATGAAAATTAATGCAATTTACGGTCAGTGCGATTCATATTAACACAATTTTGATCTCAATACGAACGAAATTTTTTTTGTCCAGCTAAAAGTGCTACGCGATCCAATGTGAGACGATTTGGTTCTCATATCGGATAATGTGGATGACATGATCTCTATGATCGAAGACTTGAGACAGGAATCAGCAACAGCAGGCCTCAAAACGAATACTTCCAAAACTACAATTATTATCAACATGGCAGACATAGTTAACTACAGGCTACCAGTGGAAACGGTTACAGAGTACATATACCTTGGTATATGTACTCTGTAAACAAGCTTGCGCAGCATTCGACGCAAACAAATATACACTACGTAGTAAATTTCAACTGACCTCAAAGTCAGAGTTTTCGAGCAGTGTGTCATGCTCGTCTTCACCTATGGCATAGACACCATTACACTAACCAAAAAAACAGCATAGAAGTTCAGAGGGGCGCAAAGAGTTATGGAGAGCAAAACTAAAGTGAGTGACACTATAGCAAAGAGTAAGTGGGCATGGGCAGGACACATCTCCAAAATGGATGCGACAAGTTGGACCAGGAGGGTTTTAGAGCGGAGACCAAGAGCTGACACCCGAAGACGAGACCGACCACTAAATTGAAGACCGGCAGAAATGGAGAAGAAGGGAAGAGGCCTTTATCCAAGAATGCAGCACGAAGAGGCCGCTATAATTATGAGACTAGATAATGTAAACTTCAACCATGAAATTTCAAATAGAAATCAAGACAGTTTGAAATTCAAATTTTATTCTTCATGTATCCGACAAGATCATATCATAGATCATATTTTAGACTAGACTATCAAAATATGGAGCATCGATAAAATCGGCTGGTGACAAAATGCAGTTCTCTGTCATTAGAGGATGCGCAGAGGATATTGCGGTACTATTCTCACTCCTCTGGGATCTGATTGCTGACAGTCGTTGCTTGTGTCATTAAACAAAAAGGATTCTACTCTCAAGGCTATGCGGATGAGATAGTCATTCTTATAAGGGAGAAGTTTTCTTGCATTATTTGAGAGCTTATGCAGAAAGCTGTGAACGAGTTAGAAGGATGGTGCAAAAGAAGAGACCTTCGGGTTAACCAAAAAAGTCGACCGTAGTGCGTTTTACGAAAATGGATAAATTGGAGAGCCTAAAGCTTCCAATTTTCTATAACGAACAATTAAAGGCAAGCGATGAGGTCAAATATCTAGGCATAGTTTTAGGTGCCAAACTGACTTGGAACCAACACCTTATGATGATCAGGAAAACACTGGGCAAATTGTGGGGCTATTATTTATAACAAAATAAAATATATAGCAAACTAGACTAGATATGTCTTGCCCAATAACGGTCTAAAACGCCCAATACATGTCTTGCGCAAAAACGGGCAACGTCAATTGTGTTTAGTTCAGCTGACATTAAGTCTTCGAGGCTGCATTGGGTGGGGCACATAGGACATTTGTACATATGTGGGGTCGTCTGTGGGTCGCTACAGTCGCACAGGACAGAAGTAACCGGGTAACCCCATTTGTTGAGGGTGGCTTTGGATCTCGCAGTTCCAGATCAAAGTCTGTTCAGTGGTTTCCAGACCTCCCAGCTCTTCTCGCATCCAGTAGCTAGTTTTTCCGATGGTGCCATCCAATGTAGGTCTGTTGTCTCTTTCCACATATCTTTCCTTAGATTTGGTGGTATATTCTTGAAAGTCGTGGATGCTAGGAAACTTTTCCTTGACTTAAGTCTCTGATGTACAAGATGTAGGCTATAGAGGGGGTGTCATTCGGAAGTTGAAGTTTTAAATCTTTTCTTATGGGCTGTTACTTTCCCTTCGGACTGCAGGTGGAGCGATACCAGCCAGGTGGAAGACTCTATCCAAGGAGGTGCGTTTCAGGCATGACGTGATCAGTCTGCAAGACTCATTCAGAACCACATCCACTTTTCTGGCGTGTGCTGACTTGTACCACACTGGGCAGGGGTATTCCCAATAAAGCTGTTGTTTTGAAAACTGTCCCCCTGCGCAGCTATTGCCCTATCGTCGGCGGATATCGAATTGGGAGCGGTTGATCATTGGTATATATATATATATATATATATATATATATATATATATATATATATATATATATATATATATATATATATATATATATATATATGTATATATATATATGTATATATATATAAATATATATATATATATATATATATATATATATATATATATATATATATATATATATATATATATATATATATATATATACCAATGATCAACCGCTCCCAATTCGATATCCGCCGATCTTACTTACGTAACTTGACTTAATCTGGAATTCTACGTAGAACATGCGGTTTTGGAGTAGGATTCTTATTATATTTGTTAGTCCTATTATTTAGTTTATTTATTTATTTGGAAGTCTTTAGTTATCTCGTAGACTTTTCGCATTAACATCGGAAGGTTAATAGTGTCGTATGCCGCCGCTAGGTTTATAAATACAGCTGCTGTAATTTTACGCTTTTGGTACCTATCCTCAATGAACTACGTTAGCTTGAGTGTCTGCGTGGTACAGCATTTACCGGGACGGCAACCAGTTTCTATATCTTTCGTTAATCGGTTTTGTATAATCCTCTCCAATAGATATGGGACATTGGCCGGTATCTCAGAAGGGAGATTGGCCGGTAGCTCTTTGGATCGCCTTGTTCCTTACCTGATTTAAGGATTGCTATTACCTTGGCTTTTCGCTATATGCCTGGGATCTTGCCGGATTCTAGACACTTATTGAACATTTGCAACAGCCACGGCCTTGCCCTGGGTCCAAAGTGTTTTATTTGTTCAGTAAGAAGGTCCTCTAGGCCCGCCGCCTTCGCGGTTTACATTTGTTGATGGCTGCATTCAGTTCCTCTATCGTTAATGGCACGGATAAGGTTGTTGTTTCCTCCTCCGGGTTCCTAAGGATCTTTGTTTCGGCCTTTGGGAGCCGCTGTTCAGGATTGCCGTTTTCTAGGAACTGTTTTGCTATTTGATTTGCCGAAACGTTGGCAACATGTGTGGCGCGAGTTGGATCATTACTGAGGCGCCGAAGTAGTGTCCAGGCATTGTGGCTACTTCTGCTCATGTCAACTTCTTCAATTAGTTTAATCTAAGCAATTGTGGGGCTTAAAAACAAACATTGTACACTGGTTGTACAAGGCGGTAGTAAGATCCATCTTTACATATGGGTCCACAATTTGGTGGACCAAACTGGAATAGAAGCAGGCTATAGCAAACTCTCTAGCGTTCAAAAACTAACTGCTTGCTAATCACGGGATTGGTGAGAACCACACCTTCAGTTGCTATGGAAGCAATGTTAAGCTTTTCTCCCCTGGACATTTTCATCACAGGTGAAGCAAGGATGGGAGCTTTCAGATGCAAGTGCGACAATACTGGGCAAACCATGGCAAGGTCTGGGCATACCACTATAACGGATGAAATAAAAGAGCCAATCCTTAAGGAAAGAGACAAAGGCTTTCATTCGGAATACCCTTGAAAACAAGATTACAGTGGACAGAAGGAAAATACCAGAAGAAAAGTCAAGCTCACCTATTCGGGTATACAGACGGCTCCAAGAAGGACACTGGCACTGGAGTCTATGAACTGTCTTCTAGGTGTAGCATAACTATACCAATGGAGAAGTACAACGATTTTTCAAGCGAAAATTCTCGCAATCGAGATATGTGTCCGGGAAATTTTAAGAATGGACTACAAAGTAGAAAGATGTATATTTTCACGGATAGTCAAGCTGCGATAAACGGCCTGTCATAAAATAAAATCTAGGACAGTTTGGGAGTGCTATAAACTTAAAACGTCTGGCAGAACACAACAGCGTTACGCTTGCGTGGGTGCCAAATCACATAGGTCTGGAAGGAAACAAACGGGTGCATTTGCAAAGGAGGGCGTTCCCGATTGCAAAGGAACATCACCAAAACCATGGACCGTAAAGTAATAATAGAGTGAACCAATTAAAATGAGTCCGCACAAGAGGCCAGAACTACTGCAAACGGATGTTGGGTTTCAGGTCGAACTGTTAACCTGTTATTCTTAATCTATCTGATATCTTAATCTAACTGTTATATAAAGAATCCGTCTAGATATCTAATAACAAATCCAAACAAGAAATTTTAAATGTATGTCTATTTTTTATAAATTCGAATTTACTATATTAAGTTTCCAAAAAATATATACAATAAAAAGAACCTGTCTATCAATGCAAAATTACGACATTTTAATACAGCTGTTAGGCCAGTCATCTTGTACGGCATGGAAACTACAAATATAACCGGAATGGAGAATTTGCTCAAGATAGAATGAAGAATTTTTAGAAGGATTTATGGTCCCAGGAAATGACAGGAAGGTTATAGACTGAGATCCAATGCAGAAATTATTATAAATTATCACGGCGACTTCAGTTCTACGGACGTATGGTCCTGCATGGATTGCTCAAGGTTAAACAAACAAATTTTTGATAAAATCTGGAAGTATAAATGGCAAGGAGGCTATGTAAAACAAATGAAAGAAGAACTTCACAAATTTGTATCTAGATTGTTCAAAATTGAGACTTGATTTCTCAAGCATCCGACTACATTTAAGACAACTCCATGGAAAATTGATACAAGAAAGTTTATATTTAAATTTGTTCAACATTCAGACTTTATATCTCAAGTATGCGTCTAGATATCTAATATGTTATAAGTACTAAATAATACGAAATTCAAGCAAGAATTTTGAAAAAAAATCAAATTTAAGTCTAAATTGTTCAATCTTCAGAGTTTTTGTCTCCAGAATTTGTCTAGATATCTCATATTTCAGACTAGATAATTGAAAATTCACATAGAAATTTCAAATTCAAGTCTAGATTATTAAAAATTCGGACTTGATATCTGAAGATTGAGTTTAAAGATATCACATATTTTTGAGTAGATATCTCTATTTTGAACGAGATAATTTAAAATTTTATTAAGAGATTTGAAATTTTAGTCTAGATTGTTAAAAATTTAGTTAATATCTCAGAAATCGAACTAGATATCTCATATTCTAGACTAGATAATTGAAAATATTTACAAGAAATTACATATTTAGTCCAATTGTAAATTGACAAAGTAACTAATTCCAATAAAGAACGTTAGTTAAAGTTGGACAAAAACCCGTACATAAATACTGTATTTTATTCGCTGAAAATTTATTAAAAACGCATATTTTCGCACGTCGTCGTCGCGACACATTCGCGAACCGAAAACTTATAAATATAAAACTCGCGCGCGCATGTGTTAGTGTGTATCCGAAATTCCTGAAATATTTGCAGTCATATGATTTCCTAACACAAAAATAATAATCCTGCCAGGTAATTGTCCACACAGAGATGTGCGAACAACAAAAAAAAAAACAATTACCTCATCCCAATTCCCTTATCACGGGTTTTGTGTCTCCATCAAACTATTTTTCCTAATACGTTCAACAAAATAAAACAATGTATTATTAACTCGAATAATAAAATGAATCATTAATGAAATGTTGATATAAACTTTTCCACACAAATAATGGAATGTTTATTCCTTAATTATATTGCTTAATGCAGACGTAATTGGATGTATCAATATACTTTAGAATCTAAAGTGCATTGTAAAGTTTACTTATCCCTGCCCTACAACAATGGAAATATAAAGTTTAGATATTTATTGGTGTAGGACAGGGATGATTAATCTTTTCTCTAGACGGGCCGATTGAACAATTTCATGGTTTTTGGTGGGATGTCGCAAGATGTTTCATTCCACATTTTAAAGGTCATTAAAGATGATTTATATTTATAGGTACATCGAGCCTTTTCCATCTCTCTTACACTATCATGTCAATTGTCACAGAGAATGACTGCCCAATTACACTCATTCAAAACTTAATAAATAAAAAACGGAACCCAATCAAAATGACCCAAATATGTCCGAAAACGGCAAATTCAGATAAAACTTTAATTTTGCTCACATATTTTGGGAAAGCAAGCGAACAAATAGCAAAGGTTTTGCGACAAGTTTAAACCTTCTTCCAAATTGAATATTGGTGAAACCATACTAATTAATGATATAGTCATACAAACTTATTAAAACGAAATATAGTTCGAATATATAAATATATTCACCCTGTTCGTAGCTCTATAATATTAAGTCTTATTAAGACTATGAACAAATCTCATGTAACAACTACTTCCTGGCTAATATCACACATTGTATTGCTTTATAGAACAGACATTTGCGTGTTATTACTAGTCCCAGTATATTTTCATGTCACAAATAAGCACTAGACAAATAACATTGTTTTCAAGATTATTTCTTTCTATTTAAATTTAGTGAATAGCCATCTGCAGACGCGTTTCGAGATTAAAAATTAAGTAGTTAAAAATTTTATTAAACAATTTCGCCATCATCAGGCTAGCCATATTGGTAGTAGAGCGATTGTAGATGTGATTAATGTCCAGTAAGGGATTATATTCAAATATCATCATCAGGCTAGACGTCTTGGTAGTAGAGCGACTGTAGATCTTGATGTTATGCTTGATATCTTCACCATTTTCGAATTCTATGTTGTTCGAAAAACCCATAGCACATAATATCAATTTCATCTGGTTCCTCTACAATTATGGGTTTCTTGCACAAGATAGAATCTGAATATGGTGGAATCATCAAACGTAACCTCAAGATCTGCAATCGCTCTACTACCAAGACGGCTAGCCTGATGGTGATATTTGAATATAAACCCTTATTGTACATTAATCACATAATAATAAATCATTTTTGTTTTTTGATATTAAAAGTGAAAAGATTTTTTCGCACTTGACGTAACCGGCGAATACGTTCCGCATTTATTTTCTTTGTTTCTACCGGCTCGAGGTCCCAAAATAATCCGGACGGTGTATTTACGGTTTGCGATTGCTCTTAGCTATAACACGGACGAATGCACAACACACTCACCCATACCACAAGAAAAATATCGCAAAATCGGAAAACCAAATTCACCGCCACGAGAGAATTTCAGAAACAATAACAGGAGAGACAACCGTGTGAGACGAGTGAGAAAAACGACAGCCCTAGACTAGACAGAGCTAACTGATAGTTAATAAATTTGATAATCTTTAATTAACTTCACAATTTTGTAATAATTAATCAAATAGGATTAGGTAAGTAAGATCAGTAACCGTACATTTTGAAACGAGTTCATATGAATAGGATGGTTGCGACAGTTATACCGTGGTAATTCATACTTATATTTAATTGAAAAATTCACTATGTGAATGTATAAGTCTATATAAATGTATTTATATCTATATATAAGTCTATTTGAATGTATAAGTGTGGTAAAAACATAGTCAATTTTTCAATTCAATGTGAAATAAGTTCGATTAGTTTCATGAACTTATATATACTAATAAATGACTTACTAATAAGTTACTACTTAATACAAACTTACTAAAGTGAAATATAGCTAGAATATATAAATATATTCAACCCGTTCATAGCTTTATAATATTAAGTCTTATTAGGACTATGAACAAATCTCATGTTGAAAAACAACTAGAGATTTGTATATTACTCCCAGAACCAGTCCATTTTCATGGCACTAACGGAGCTAGAGAACTATTTCTCTATATCTCGTAGCTAGTGAAGTATTATACCACGAATAATTCTAATTAATAATTGTTCAAATAGTTGGTTTAATGCAATTTTAGATTTTTAAATTGGATATACTTTCCAGAGGAAAAATCCGTCTACAATTTACTTGTGCTATCTATTATGGTTCGATTGAATTTCCTATAAATTAAATCGTTTGTGTCAGTTAGAGGCAAGGATCGTTAAAGGGGCATTCAATTACTGACCTTTATCCTTATCGATGTCTTTTCTGCCCGTATCGAAGATACCCGTGGTCAGAGCCTTCCTTTTCAATAAATACGGACGTCGCTTTTTTGCCACAACCACGCCAACAGTATCTACGATAAGACAAGACGGGTCAGTTTACAATTAAAATAAAATTAAATAAAATAAATTAATAGGAAAACAGGATTAAATAAATTTTACACACATAGAACAATTTCAATTATTACCTTTGTCTGAGTCTTGTCTGTCTAGTCTTGTCTGTCTAGTCTTATCTATCTAGTCTGTATAATCTTGTCTGTCTTCTAGTATTGTCGGTCTAGTCTTATCTGTCTAGTCTTGTCTGTCTAGTCTTGTCTGTCTAGTTTTGTCTCTCCAGTCTTGTCTGTCTAGAGTAGTCTGTCTAGTCTGTCTAGTCCTGTATGTTTAGTCCGATCTGTCTAATCTTGTCTGTCTAGTCTAGTCTAGTCTGTCTAGAGTTGTCTCTCTATTCTTATCTGTCTATCCTTGTCTATCTAGTCTTCTTTGTCTAGTTTTGTCTATCTAGATTTGTCTGTCTAGTCTTGTCTGTCTAGTCTTATATGTGTAGTCTTGTTTGTCTAGTCTTGTGAGTCTACTCTTGTCTGTCTAGGACAGACTTTCTCCAGTCTTGGACACTAGTCGTGTCCATCTAGTCTTATCTGTCTAGACTGTTGACTTCTATGACCAGTTTTGGACCCAAGTCGTGTCCATCTAGTCATATGCGTCCAGTTCGTCTGGTTTTGTCCGATTAATCTTGTCTGTCTAGTCTTGCCAGTCAAGTCTTGTCCGTCTCGTCTTGTCCGTCAAATCTTGTACATCTAGTCTTGTCCGTCTGCTCTTGTACATCTAGTCTTGTCCCTCTAAATTATCAGTCTAGTCTTGTCCATGTAGTCTTGTCTGTCAAATCTTGACTATCCAGTTTATTCAATTTTCTGTGACTCACCGGAAGGTACTTTGACATTGACACCGAGATTGAGCGCTTGCAGTTTCGCTATAGCGACTTTTTGCAACACTTTCCGTTCGATTTCGCTCAACTGTTGGAGGGTGGTTTCGCCGAGCACGACCTGCTTGCCGGCTAGATTGTTCCATACGCACGAACCCTGCAAAAAACAGAAATGATAGTCCAAGTAGATATTTTTCAGAAACTTGAAAATCGCATAGAAATATTTTAAGCGAAAATAAATTCACACGCCGGTTTTTGTTTTGGACATGAGTATCTCCAATCTCCATCCTGTTTATCCAACTTTTAAATTTACATCAAATATAGTAATAATAAATTTATTTACTTTCCTAGACTAGATTAGATCAAAATTGATAAAACTAGACAAGACTAGACAAAACGAGACTGGACGAGAACTAGTTGCTTTGCCTCAGCTAGTGTTTACCACCTGACAAGAAGTTCAAAATTATTCAAACTTTTTAAATCATCAATACTTTCTATTTTACAAGGATCCAATTATGATCCTTGAGGAATCCCTAGCTTCCAAGTTTGAAAAATCTTGAACTACGCTACTTTATTTGACTAAAACTAGTTAAGTAAATTTGTTGGGATAATGAATAGGATGGTTGCGACAGTTACTACGTGGTAATCCATACTTACATTGAATTGAAAAATTCACTTTGTTTTTTACCACACTTGTGGTAAACTTGTGGTAACTTAAAGTGTGGTAAAAAACAAAGTGAATTTTTCAATTCAATGTTGTTGGGATAAGTTTTGTTAGTTAATTACAAGGTAAATCATCTTATAAACAGCAAAAAGAGACAATCTGTGTCTATTAAGTTAAACCTAAATAAACTATTTACTGTATTATTAAGTAATTGTGTGATATGAGTAAGCTTATTATTTATTATGGAAGTGTTTTCGAGATTTGAGCTTTGAAAAAAACGAATGGAACCGAATTTATTTGTTTATTTTGAACGATTTAAAAATAAAAGCTTATCGAATCCTCTTCAAATAGCGATCGCTGCGTACGTCGCTGTAAGTATTACTCATTCGAATCCAACGGCTGACACACCAGCGTTTATTTATTTTTTATTTTCGCCGTTCCATCTCAAGCGTTGTCGCGAACGATTAACGAAGCGACATCCACGTATTAATTGGGCTTCATTTTTGCGGAAAATAGATTTCAATGTTGCTTATGTTGTTGTGGAGCTATTACACCTACTGCATTTGTACCGCTATCAACTAGACTAGAACTTCAGAGACTTTTCTATAAATAAAGGAATGATTCAGACCAACTTTGAAACAAAGTTTTTGATCTGAAACTTTTTCTAGATTTCAGGACGATTTTTTTTGTATCAAATATCCAGCTAAAACAAATTATGTAATAGACGTGAAATAATGAACGGAATTTCCTTGTTATCGAAATAAAATTGTACACACAACAACAATATATAATAAGTAAGATATCAACGAATTTATCCACTTTTCAACGAGTTTTCGCTGTTTTCAGCCATACCCTCTAACTTTTTGCGAAGTTTGGGTAGAATTTATTAAAATCGTTTTAGAAAATCCCTGGATCTCGAATATATTGATGGCTTGGTGGAGACGATTTTCGAAATTTTCTGCTCTCTAAAAAACTTTACATGTTGCGAACAAGAAATCTTTATCCTAGAGACCGTAAAAAACGTATCACTCACATTGAGGAATCGGCGGAAGATGCAAGAAAATTAATTTTGCTAGAAACGTTATTTATAAATCGTTAGGTAACCTAGGTAACGCAAGCAAATATTCAATATCGCTAGGTTACATTAAAATAAACAAATAAATAAAAATAAAATGAACACAATCAAGACGATATTAAAAAAGTTAAGTGATTTTTTTTCAATACAAAATAACAATACAAATTAAAGAAAACGTTTTAAAGTGAGTGTAAATTCTCTGGTGATACCGGAGACTGGGGAGAATTGTTATGACGAATCAACACCAGCGGAGACAATTGAAAAAGCAAATTCTTCATTTTTTGTTACACTTTTTTTTGGATGGCTCCTGGATCCCAAACTTGTAAGATACATCCCCTCGCATGAGTAATTAAAAATATTGTTTTAAGCACGGGTGAAATTGTCAATTTTCCTCTCGAGCGAATGAATGTGAGTGCGCACAATTTCGCTCGCGAAAAATTGACAACTTTTCGCCCTAGTTACAAAATATACTATTTCCTACTACTTACAAATATGTGAATTACATATTGAAAGTTACCTTACTTTTTTATTGAAAGTACCCGTTTATAACATATGACCTACTAAATTATAAATAAATAAATCGAAATTTGAAAAAATTTTAGCGCAAGAGAAATATCTTGGATGAATCTTCCGGGGAAAATCTAAGAGAATTTGTCAGACAATGACCTCCTGAAAACGATGCAACAATCCGTTAAACAATCGGAAAAATGTACACAATACGTGTGACACAATACAAGATCCGAGATTTTCTAAAGGCAAAATCTGCGGATTAAACTTATCGCAAGAATTACCAAAAGAATCCGACTACGAATTGCATTTGGCTAGACCAGGGGTACCGACCCGTGGCTCGCGGGCCGCATGCTTTTCTAAAGTTGTATGGCTCTTCAACTCGTCTATAACATGTATTTTAAGTTTATTGGAATAAATCAAACTTCCATTTATTAAAATAGAGATTGAGAGAAAATTAATTTAAATTTTTAGAAATTTAAATTAGATGAGAAAAGTACGTTCCCGTTTTAAGATAGGCATTTTCATTTTTCATTGCATTATACATCAAGAGGTGCTGCTATAACGCACAACATTTCCTGTCAAGATTAAAATAGTAATTTATGATACAAGTGTGTGAAGAAGGGCCTTTGTGTATGAGTTGCGAAGTGTAAATGCTTTAATCGCAATAAGTCTCCGTGGCAAAAAATGCTAACTAGTAAAAACGCAAAGTGAAGGGAACTATTTGGTCGTTGTCGATGTAATCTAGGTAAGCCTAACCTAACCTAGATTTAATCTAGATTAGGTTATGGTTAGGTTAAGTAGTATATTAGAGCCAGCTAATTCCAGGCTGCGGGGCGAGACTTTTTGATTCATAATAAGAAAAATTAATTCAATTTTAATATACGTAAGAAATTTTATTTTCACTACTATACTATGTTTTTTGTTTAGTGACACGAGTTGTTGCCATAGTAACAACAAATATAAATCGTATAATAATGAAACTCCACTTGATTTAAATTGAACTATTACACACGATTTGAATACTTTAACATACAATTGTAATAATGGCAAATAAGGATGACTATAGGATATACAACAATTTACTTATTAGGGTATTCATTTTAATGTGCGAGTAGATAAAAGTACTAATGGACTTGGTACTAAAAATAGTCAATCAAAGCGTTGCAAAAACATTAATTCATTGCGAATATGATCTTCAAAATTTCAGTTCAATGTATCGAACATAGAGACATAGGACATAGAGATAGGATAAAGACTACGAATACTTGGTGTTAAACCATCATTTAACTATTAGTATTCGAAGACCTTTGTGGTCACAACTGATTACAAAAAATCTATTTTGATACAGAAATCAGACTGCGCATCTTAACAATCTCAATAAGAAGTTGCTAGAAGGACGAGACGATATTTCAATTTCACTTTTAGAAGTCATACTTTATAGCAATCTTTCTTGAAAGATAAATTATATTTGGAACAGTTTGAAAATTACAATTTATTTAAGCCGGTGGCATTTGAAATCTTATCAGTTTGTTTGCTATATATTATTGTGACAATGAATACAACATGAATATCCTGAATATAAAATGGGGGCCCAGCAAAGACCTCAAATTGCGAAACAGATATAAAACAAGTCTCTGCATCTATTCACTCGTAAAAATCTCACTGATTGTGATATTTTTTATACTATTATCCCTGCTGCTCTTATATAATATTAGTTAATTAGTTAATTTTTCTTTTAGGAAAATAGCTCTTTACTTAAGACCGCTTGTCGACCCCTGGTCTAGACAATGCAAAAAATCCAAAGAAGGACCGCCTCGCTAAGAAAAACAATAAACGTCAAAAAGCTTAAATTACCGAACTATGTGCGTATTGTGTACTATAAAAGTGAAACTATAACAACTAAACAGGAAGAGAATGCAGATAGGAGAAGCCCGGGCGAGACGCAAATGTTAAGGGATAGTGTAAATAAAACCACCATCGATAATCAATAGAACTCCTTCTACTTTTACTTAGAATTTAAAAATTCACTATGTTTTTACTACACTGTGAGAAAACATAGCGAATTTTTCAAATTAATGTAAGTATGAATTACCACGTAGTAACTGTCGCAAGCATCCTATTCACATTGTACTTTTTCTAATTTGTAATTTTGTTTTTTAATTTGTACTATTTCTAATCATCTTGGGAAAATAATCATTTAAATGAAAAAACTTAAACGATTCCTGGAATAAATATGAGCATTAACAAAAAGTATCAATTATTATCCGTTTTGACAAAGAGGGGACGGGCAAAACAGATACGCACCAAGGGCAGAAAGGGTATGTTGAAATAGTTTAGGTCAGTCTTAGCATTCATCACAGAAGTAGCTACCAACTCCTACTTAAGAAATGCAGTCTTCATGCACCCAACTTTTGCAATGATTACACAATCTTCCGCTGGTGCTTCACTGTATTTGTTAGCGTACGCTAAACGGTACAAATCTGGTTTCGGGTTTTTGTTTTGTTGTTTGACTGAGGATCTTTTAGTTTTGCTGGGGTCTGCTAACTCAGAAATCTTGGTCTTCTTAATATTTTCCTTCTCATATTTTAATGCTTGCTCAACTTTAACGCGAGTAGACGTCAACATCTCTGATTTTTTCAACACATCTCGTCAACATCTCTGATTTCTTTGCGGCCTGTTTGAGGAGCAGATATAGTTGGAATAGGTCTAATTTGAAATGGCGTAAGGCTCACTGCAGGCGCTGGATGAATTTCTGCTAGAGAATGAGCTGATCCTTCTTCCTGTGTATTGGAATCAGGCAAAGGTGTACTAGACCTTCCAGTCTCTATTTCTGCATTGATAACGAACTGTGTCGAAGATTCAGCTACCGCCTCCTTTGCGGTAACAAATGCAATTTCAAGTAGAACCGGATCAATCGTCATTTATTTGTCACCGGTGCATCATTGTTACCGGTGCATCATTTACAGGACGCTCAGTCATAATGACGGTGCGTCAGGAAAAGCGACCGTCCTTTATCCTGACGCACCGTCACTATGTCATAGTTGGAGGAGCGTAATCTTCTTCTCCAAAAATATTTTGATCATAAGGCCAGATTCCCGGTCTTTTAAAACCATTAACTGCATTTTGAACCGAAACACTATGTCGTATTTTGCCATATTATCCTGGTTTACAATTCGGCCTGGGTGCAATTTTTTAAAGGTGTTCAACTCTTGTTCAAAATATTTTTAAGGGGCATACGCAGCCACATCTAGAGGCTGCATCCGGTCAGTTGTGTGTGAGGAAAGTGAAAAAAAGAGGACAAGAGGATTTTTTTGTTGCAAATTCCAAGACGTGCTTGTGTCATTTCTAATTTGTACCACGGCGTGCATGCGTCGAACTACGTGTTAACTCCAATCCCTTTTCCCCCCCACCCGTTTTGCCCAAAACTCTATTACTAGAAACATTTCAAGACTTGCATTGTTTGTATTAGGTAAACACAAAGTAACGATCACAAATAATACTTAAATAAACGTGTAATTGAACAAACAAAACATAATCATAGATAACTGATGACTAATACAAAAAATTTGTGTACAAACCTTCACAAAAATCGTAACAAAACAACGATAATCCTTTTTTCTTCCATAACAAATGCACTCGCGTATCATTATGGTAGAATTGTCATGGCGTTCCCGGTTGCACCAGTGATGCCAACCCGTACAGAATTTTCTCCCTAGGACCAACTTCAATTTCCCCTAGATTTCGATAAAAACCCCTAAAGTTTTCATTGTTCACCTTGTTTGAGAGGCAATTTAAAATGTAAATTTAAAATACTGTTAAGTAGTATAAACGAGCTTTTGTATTTATGTGGGCGTATTTTACACATTTACGCACATTAATTTATGAACCAATAATAGTAATGTTAAAAATGATTAAATAAAACAATTTTTATATTTTCTTTCTCAACTTTCCTTTTCTTAACTTCTATTTATGTACATCTATTTTGCTTGTTCTAATTGCATTTTGTTTATGTACATCATTTTCTTTTCCTACATTATTTTTTTATTTTTATACTCTTCTTTTGTTTACTTTTCTTTTTACGTTAAACAAGAAGTAATTAAAATAGTTTCATACAATGTCTCGTATCTTGTCCCCTAGACATAATGTTGACTCATTAGTTCAAATATCATCGAGATATGTATTTAATGAGGGCTAGTGAGGGGATATTGGTTTTGTTTTGGTTTTGCTTTTTTAATTTTTTTTTTTTTGTTACTTTGTAAGCACAACTCTAAACAATGGTTGTTTCAAGGCCTGCATTTTTGCTTCATATAGTATAGCGAAAAATTCTTTTTTTGTAACTTTTTTCAAGATATACGTTTTAATCTACCGCCCTCATTTTTTTTTAAATAATGTACCCGATAAAAAAATCCCCCTAAACAAATGTACCCCCTAAAAAAAACCCTTTGCATCTTGGTTCCCCCTAAATTTGGGGGTACAACCCCCTAAATTTTGGGGGCATCGCTGGGTTGCACGTGGCACGACATGAGAAAGTGTTATAGCGCCAACTATGGTATATTTATGGAAATATCAGTTATCTTCTTACCCGTACTATGCTCCCTACCCGCTCGTGCCCGGGCTTCCCCTTTTCGAGTTGGGACATAAGCCGATCTTGAATTTCTAAATCTGATCATCTTTTTTCATTGTAATAATCACACTCTTATTACACATTACATTTCTATTTTAAAATGTTGTTTGAAAGGAAAACAAGCATAAATTCCCGAGGAGTCTAAATTGTTTTCAGTGTAATAACTTTTGATTGGTCTAGAATCTCAGATTATCATCAATATCAGAGGATATTTAATGAGTTGGGTTTCAATTTGAAATTTCGCAATGAAAAATTGAATCTTTCGAAACAATTTACTCATCGATTTGTTCTCCGCGCCGAGTAGTTTTAGTGTGCCAAAAGTGGTTTCGCTGCGATTTTTATTCAATAATTATAAAAAACCGAAAATGTAATTTTTGTTCTAATCAAAACGATGAAATTTTTTCAAGTTACCCGAAAGAAATCAAAGTGCTAAAAATAAAGTGCTATTTTTTTGTAAGATTTTCTTTTAGTTCTGATTGAAAGAAGTTCTAACTATAACTTTTGAGTCTAAATTTATGGAAATCGGTTGAAAGTTTCTCAAGAAATTAATTAAAATCTACGAGCCCTTCCGAGAGCGATGTCCGACCGCATTTGTTCGAAGAAAACAAATGTGCCTTAACTACTAACGTACCACGTTAAAGGCTCGTTTACACGGGTAGGATAGCCAGGCTAGTCTGGGTAGAGTATAGTAACTCTAAAGCCTGGTTTACACGGGTGTAGTAATCAGGAGGCTAGAGTATCTAGTAGTGATTCACTCTACTAGCTACTCTACCACTTTTGATTTTTTTTCGTTTAAACATAGTAGAGTACCAAGTAGAGTTCACTCTATTAGCTACTCCACAACTTTTAATTTTTTTTCGTTTTAACAAGTATAGTACAGTAGTGCTATACTATATGAAGCAAAATGGTTGTCAAGAAATTGAAGCACAATTATTTACCTAGAGTTTTAATAGCTCTGATTAGGGAATTTGCGGAAGCGATTGATGAGGAGATCAGAGAACAGAGAAGAAATAATGTGGGTGAGAGAATAGCTCAAAAGAAGAGATTCACTCGGAGCAACATCGCTTCTACCAAAAGAGTTAGCCGTAGAGGATCAGTTAGAATATAAACGATGTCTCTAATCTACTTTGCTCAGTGTACTCAGAAGGCTAATGTGACAGAAGGACGAGAACTGATGTGTTCAAAGTGGAATGGCTGTTTCCTTTCCTAGCCATATCTAACCTAGACAAACCAACAGTCCTTGCCATCTTATCTTATTTTGGGTCCATATGTGGTGTTTATACAAAATTTATACAAAAATTTACAAAATTAAACAATTTTTTTATACAAAATTTAACAATGGGCTCGCGCGAGCGCAGGCGAGCCCGCTCCAGCACACCACTGTGTATCATGCTCCCGCCGACTGTTGCCGATCGCTGCTAGAATTTTTTTATCACGTATTCGTCAACCGTTATTGACCGATGATACATAGATCGATGGTATATTGACCGATACTCCCTACTCTACTCTGCCCATTACTATACCCGTGTAAACCAGACATAACAGTAGAAACCCACAACAATGTTAAGCCTGGTTTAGACGGGTATAGTAATGGGCAGAGTAGAGTAGGGAGTAGAGTAACTCTACTCGTAGAAACCCCCTAAAACTCTCCGAGTAGAGTAGAGTACAGAGTATCTAGTAAAGTAGAGTACTATACTGCGTGCAGTAAAGTGGACTCTACTCTACTTACCCCCACCACAACTCCCACTCTACTAGCCTCTTCACTCTACCCATGTAAACATCCTATTCCCTACAACATCAAGTACCAGTAGAGTTGCAGTGTACACGTTGTTGAGCAATATTTTCTTTTAAAAATGGTTAAGTTCTCGAAGATGAAACAATTAAACTTTATTTGTTATTAAGATTTATTTGTTGAACAAGAGTGTCTGTGGAATTTGGGCAGTATAAACTATAGAAACCAGGACATGAGGAAGGCCGCGGAAAAAGAAGATCTTCAGGCCCTAAAAAAATGTCTGCTGTTCCCAGTAGCTAGAAAGTTCAATGTAACTTGTAGTTTGACCTCAGCTTTTATAGCATCTCTCATCATCGTATCTTCGCGTTGAATTTTGTCTTTCACCATGCTCAACAGCTATTCAAAATTTTCTGGTGTCATTCTGAGACATCATTTATATTCTAACTGATCCTTTACGGCTAACTCTTTTAGTAGAAGCGATGTTGCTCCGAGTCGATTTAAAAAAGTTCACTGACAATCAGAATGACTATAACTTGTTTTACGCTTGCTTTTATCGCATCTCTCACCATGGTGTCTTTGAATTCTGTCATTCCCCATGGTAAACAGCTCTTTAAATTTGTCTGGTGTCAGTCTAAGACAACTTTTAAATTCCAACTCAACCTCTATACCTAATTCTTTCAGCAGAAATGATGTTCCACCAAGATATATCAATAATCATTTTCATAAAGAGAGACTCCCCAAGGAGTACAATTGGAGGATACAACCGGCACGGAGAGAGAGTGACTACGGAAGGGCAAAGGGGGGAATAATAACAGGGGTCAGAAGAGGCATCTAGGAATCGGAGAGAATTCTAGAAGAGGTGGAGGGTCTAGTTTTTAGGGAGGTAGAACTGGAGGGGGAGTGGTGGCAGATAGCAACCGTTTATAATAATAAGGGACTGGAAAAAATTAAAGAGGGTATAAAGAGGAATTTAGAAGATATGGTAACGACAAACTTGCTACTAGGAGGTGATTGGAATGTTAGGATAGGAGAAGAGCAGGTCAATACGGTGGATAAGACGGGTGATGTGATAAGAAGGAATTCTAAAGACAAAATTAAAAATGCAGAGGGAAATGTTTGGCTGGAGTGGGTGTTAGAGAACCAATGGGATATTTTGAATGGGTGTATTGAGGGCGACTGGGAGGGAGAATTTACGTTTGTGGGTGCAATGGGTCCTCAGTTATTGACCTAATAATTACAAATGATGCGGCAAGACGGCAAATAAAACTGATGGAAATCGGAATAAGAAGTGAGTCGGATCATATGCCGGTAGTGGTGTCGTTGAAGCAGCAAAGGGAGAAAGATGTTAAGGCGGAGAAATGGGTAGCCAGATGGGATAAGGAGGCGACAGAAGAATACAGAAGGAAATTAGAAGAGGTAGAGTGGAACGCCATAGAGGATATAGACATGATGGCAAAGAAAATGGAATCTGCACCTGTGAAAAAGAAAACCAAAGAAGCGTTTCCAGGCCGAGCATGGTACGACGGAGAAGTGCGGAACGCAAAGCAAAAGTTCCGAGAAGCTATGAGAGAATGGAGAAAGGGAGGAGGGCTCAAAGTGCACGTGCTGGAAGCGAAAACAGAATTGCAAAAAATGGAGAAGAAGAAAAAGGAGCTTTGGGAGGAGAAGGAGAAGCAGCGGGTACGAGAAATCAAGACGGAAGCTGAGCTGTGGAAATACGTGAGAGAGAATAGGAAAAGGAAGGAAAGATTACCCAAGAGCATTGTTATAGAAGAATGGCAAAACCACTTCATGAGGATGCTAGGAGGGGTGGAGATGCGGTCAGAAAGAGATGATAGTTCAGGAGATCGACAGAGAAAAGAGGAAAAGCTCGCCGAGGATATCACCGTGACGGAGGTGGAGGATGTTATTGATTCCCTAAAGCCAAGAAAATCGGGAGGGTTGGATGGGCTCGGAAATGAAGCGTGGAAAGAAGCACCTGGAATCTGTAAGGAGAAGTTTACGGAGGAATTGAAAAGGAGAGGGAGAGGAGACAAAAGGATACCAGTCAGCTGGAAAGTGGGGATAATTCAACCGGTGTTTAAGAGTGGAACGAGGGACGCGCTAGAAAATTATAGAGGTATAACTTTGATGAACTCCTCATACAAAATATTTGCTAAAATCCTGGATTGTCGCTTGAGGAAGGAAATCAATGAAAGGAAGCTTTTGCCGGAAATACAAGCGGGGTTCAGAGAAGGAAGGAGCACGGTGGAACACCTGGTGACCTTGAGAGTCATCATAGACCAAGGAATAAGAAAGGGAAGCCTGTTTGCTCTTTTCATTGATTTGAAAGCCGCATATCGCAGACTCGGTGAACAGAAGGAGACTGGACGAGTGTTTGGGCAAGCTAGGTATCTCAGAGAGGGTAAGAAGGAACATCAAAAATTTGTAAGAGGAAACGGTCTGTAAGGTAGTAGCGAATGAATGGGAATCTGACTATTTTGAGGTGAGGAAGGGCCTGAGACAAGGCTGCCCTTTGAGTCCCACGCTTTTCAATCTGTATGTGGCGGATATGGAAAAGGTTCTACAGGCCGGGCAAGCGGGAGGAGTGGTGATTGGGAAAAAGAAGGTGTGGAGCTTGGCATATGCGGATGACATGGTGGTATTTGAAAAGTCGGCTAGTGAGATGAAGGACGTGATTGAAATGCTCTGTAGGTATTTCGAAAAGAGAGATTTAAGGGTGAATGTTGGTAAAACAAAATGGATTCGGTTTAAAAGGGGTGGGCGATATAAGAAAAAAAGGTTTGGATGGCAGGGTACTGAAATAGAGGAAGTTAGTAAATTTAAGTATTTGGGGTATGTCTTTAGAACTGGATACAGTAATAAAGAACACATAGAGTATGTTACAAAGAAGGCATGGGTGGCGGCGGGTCGTATCTGGGAGGTTTGGAAAAGGAGCTTTGATGGAAACTTTAGAGCAGCAGAGACCATATGGAAGGCATGTGTGCGAAGCGTGTTACTGTATGGATGCGAGGTCTGGGGAACGAAAGAGGAAGACAAGATCGAAAGGGTGCAGCTAAAGTTTTATAAGAAAGTGTTGAAACTTGATAGGTCGACGCCTGGTCACATTGTGCTTCAGGAAGTGAGTGCTTGTAAGGTGGCGGTAATAGCTGCGGAAAGAGTGATAAAGTTCGAGTTCGAGTTAGGGTGGATGGGTTAGGAGATGAAAGGATAATAAAGGAAATCTTTCGAGTAGTGAATAAAGAGGGGTTAAGTGGTAGAAGAGAGAGCGGTTGGGGGTTGAATAAAAGGAAACTGTATGAGAGAGGCGGGTTATCATCCGAGGGGTTGGAAACGGAAAAAAGTGCGGGTGCTCAGTGGAAACGGATGCTAAAAGAGAGGTTAGTATAAATGGACTTTCAAGAGCGCCAATCGAAAATAGAGGCTAGTAAATATCACCGAGGCTACAGTCAGATACAAGTGCACGGCCGTGTTCCTGGTTTTTGACGACCAGTCAGTGTTGGCGAGATTTAGGTGTGGCAATGAAGAGCGTGGAAGGAGACATTGGATGAAGGAGGAAAGTAGAAGGTGTTTGGTGTGTGGGTTGAAGGAAGATATGTGGAGTCATTGGTTGGAAGAATGCACGATGGCGGAGTGGAATGACCAGGAGAGAAGGCGAGGAAAGGATTGGAGGAAGTGTATGGACGAGAGCAGGAAGGGACTGTCGTTTTTACACAGAGTGAAAAGATGGAAAGAGCGGTTGCGACGGGGTAGTTTTTTGGGTGTTGCGGTTTAGTTTTTTTTTTTAGTTTTTTAATTTGTGAGCTTATGTCCGATCTACAGGTGTTGAAGTATAGGTTTATAGGGTGGTAAAATTTCTTTTTTCTTTTTAATGGGGTTTTAGTTCCACAACTTTTTTATTATTTTTATTATTTTTTATTGTTTTATTTTGTAGGTATATTTTGTATGGAAATGTAAATTATTTTAATTATGCCAATAAAGGTTATTATTATTATTTTTATAAAACGCATCGGCCAGCGTACTCTACTCTACTGATCCTCTGTGTAAATGCGACTGAACCGAAAATGAGTAGAGGAGCGAGGCAAACCCGCTCTACCGGCTACTCTACTCTACCGATAACTCTGCCGGTGTAAACGAGCCCTTACAGAGAGAATAGGACAACTTAGACAGACGACAGAAAAATTTCGGAACCTATCAATCATAGGGTGCATGTAATATTGGTTATGGCGGTGGTTGCCTAGAAGTTAAGGTGAAAAACTACCAAAAGCCATAATACTAAAGCCATAGGACCCCGGTTCAAATCCGGGTTCTCCTGTGCATGGCTCTGGCAAAGTCATTACAGTAAAAATCTGCTTCTAAAACCTCCTCTAAATGGTGGCTCCGCCATCCACGTTAAGAACTGTAAGAGCTCCCTATACTTGTGTAAGATCAAGACATCAAAATACAAATGTAGGCAGAGGGAGGCGGTCCAAGTTCTGCTTAGGACTGTAGCATCAGTGAAAGGAAGGAATGTTGGTTCCATATCGAAGACAATGGAAAGGGAGAAAGCAACCTCAGTCAACCTACCGCAAGCAATGATAAGTGGCTACTTGTACTGGTACCATATCAAAGATGAGGGGCGGTACAATCCTTACTGTTACTTTCATTAAGATGTGACTAGGGGAAAGCAATTTTCCAAACAAATCATTATAAATGACCAATGCGGCAAGATACTTTTTGAACTATAATTGCAAAGGGGGGAAGTAACTGTGGTATTTTTCATACAGCTTCATCCCTGTAAAAAACAATGGATGAAAATCGAACATGTGGAAAAATTTAGTAGACATGGCTGCAGTGTTGGAAGGACTGAAATAACTCAGTCCTTCCTCAATCTCATAAATGATATCCACATTGGGAGAAAAAAGGAACCCTTCAATGGATCGATAATTCGTTTAAGTTAAAATGTATTCTAAGAAAATGTTTAAAACTAATTTAAGGATATTAAATTGATTGGTGAAAACTCTGTGACAAACCGTTTAACAATTATGGATCGCGAAATCAGCGGAAAATGCGAGAAAATTAATTTTGGTAACATCGTTATTTATTATGTCATTAAAAAATTTCCAACTGTTTCTGAGAGTGTTTTTCCTACTTATTACTAATATGTAAATTTCATTTTAGCTTTTTCCGTTGGTGAGATAAGACTTGATGACATTGGTAGTTTCAAGCGAAATTTCAAGAAATTTTATAGTCAGATAGAAAACTGGAAGAAAAGTAATGACTTTTCCGAAAAAAGTGGATCCATCGAAAAATGACCTCCTGAAAACGATACGTTAATCCGTTTTCAATTATCTCTAACCATTTTTGAGATATCAGCTTGTAAAGTTCACAAATGCAAAAATTTCAATTTAACATTTTGCACTGAATAATTAAATTTACACTAATATTTTAATTATTTTGATCTAGTATTGTAGATTTTGTGGGATAACAATTATTTCCATGAAATTTGTAATTTGCGATTATTGAAAATTAGAAAAAGCTCCTCCTACGTCCCGCTGAGGGATTTTGCCGCCGCCATAATCCTATTCAGTTTTTGATTTCCAGCGTTCTTAAGTCTGCCTCCACGTCGTCTCTCCACCTCAGTCATGCGTTCTGCAGATCTTCTGCCCTATGGTCTCGCATGTAGGACCTCCTATTTCTGTTACTCTCCCTGTGCTGTACATGTCCGAGCCATCTTATTCTCATGGCTGTTATGTGTTCAACTATGTGTTGTACTATGTGTTATGTGTTTGCCCTTGATCAACTCTTCCAGCTCGAAATTCATTCTTATTCAATACTCATCTGCTGTTCATATGGTGCCGTATATCGTTCTCAGAACCCTTCTTTCTTTTTGCAGTAGCTTCTGCTCTTGGTCTTGGGTTAGCGTCCAGCAATCACACCCGTAAGTTATCACTGGCCTCACTAGGGACTTATAAAGTTTGAGTGTCGCTGTCAATGGTAGTATTTTAAGTAGGAATTTTAGGCCGGCTGTTGTTTAGGTCCTTTATTGTCCTGGCTAACTCCACTTCTTATTTCCATTTCCATATTGCTTTTCTTATCAATTTTAGTGCCTAGGTATTTGAAAGTATCTACTCTTTCGAAATTTCTGCCCTCCTTCGCTATATTCCGTTTCACTCTTCCCCAGGTTGTCACCATTACTTTCGTTTTTCCTTTGTTTACCTTTATCGCACTATTTAAGCGCTTTCAGATCGCATTTAAATACAGAAAGGAAAACTTGCATTATCTAGCTGCACGTGAAAGCACTTGCTTAACTTTGTAAACACTCTGTTGATAGGAAACAGTTTCTGAAAATGAAATTTATTTACAAAGTATGACTGCACCTAAATTCTTTCAGAGATTAAATTTTTTTAACAATTTTAAAACTTTTCCAGGACGAAATCCAAGTGGTAAACACAATTTTCGAGTTCTTTCGAAAAATATCCGTTATGTTGAGCTTTATATTGAATTAAACTGAAATAAAAACAAAACAAATTTCGATATTAACAATTTATATCTAAACAAGTGGAATTTAGAAGTGGATTTTAACAGTATATTACGTAACGAGAGTTGTAAGAAGCATATAACGTACGAGCGGAACAGTTACGCGTGACCCGCGTAGCGGAGAGTGCGTAATTCCGCGAGTACGTAATTGCTTTACAACTCGAGTTATGTACTATAGTTTATCTACGACCACACCAATCTGTTTCTGTTAATAAGAAAAATATATTTGATGTAACAAATTTATTTCTTATTAGGTACATAATTTAACATTATGATAAACAAACAGTTGTATTTTCATATATAACTGTTACTCGACATTATTTAATTTGATATAAATGAAAAGAAAATCATTCTTAATGGTTACATAACTTATTATTTAGTACTTATTTGGGTTAAACTGGAATAAGAGTGCTCATAGATATAGGCAACCCAATCTACGCAATGTCAATTTCCGTAAGTTTAAATTGTGGCACGGGGGCACTGAACGTATGAGCAAGTAGTAGCAACTCTCAACCAATCAACGAATCGTAAACCAAACGCACGTGTTTGTTATCAATCATAACTTCTGATTAATCGCGGACTGTTACATACGTGTGTGTTATGATGTATTTACATAGTGCACGAACTGTACAATAATGGGCATTTACAATAGTGGTCGTAGATAAAAATAATTATTATGTAGGTATTCAATGAATGTCCTTAAAAAACGATTATTATGAAATGTTTTAATTAAATCAATTCTCAAAAGCAAACCGCAATTTTTATTAAATCAGCTCATTATTTGTTGCTTTAAACATTCGTAATTCTCCTGCTAAATATACCTACTTGACCTACCAAAAAAAATCACAAATCCAACAAAAAAAGTATCTGATATTGTTTGCTTAAAACATAGATCAGCTTTTGAGCTTTGAAAGCCTGTCTTATTTCAGTCTCTCTTTTGTGTGTGTTATATTTAAGAGTTTTGATTTAATTCCGTAAAAAGCAATAGATTTCTGGGGTTTGTCGGATTATTTCCACGACGTGGAAAGTACGCGTTCGAGATTTCCGTTTTAGCTATTTCGTCGGAAAGCTTTTCACAAAAAAAGGATTTACGCTTAAAAGGGAAATTATAATAATGTGAAGGTGAAATATAACGTAAACAGTGGGATTTCGTTTAATGAATTTATAAAACTTTTGAGGATTATTTAACTTTTTTTTCTGTTATGGTTATAATTTTTTTTTCTAGATGCAATAAAGTTACATGTATATTTGTTGTTATGAAAGTTGAAAGTGAATCTTTAAAATTACTTTTTCCTCATTTTTACTAAATTTCAGAGTAAACTTTTATGGAAACTATAAAGCATTATTTTTACCTTATTCCATGAAAAATTCCGCGTGTTTGATATATCGCAAGTAAATATTCGCAATATGACGATGCAAAAACGAAAAAGGAGACTTTTGTTAAAAACATTAAAATATTACATTGTTATATCAAGTGCCTTCTAATAAGATAAGATAAGAAAATGTTGAAAAACTTCGAAAAAGCCCTAAAAACAAGAAATTATACCAAATTATTAAAGACGAATTGTATCCTGAATATATAAATATATTCAATTTGATCGTAGCTCTATAATTATTTTTTTTAGCCGTTTTCTATCCTTTGGCTATAGGCCTCTTTCAAATTTGACCATTGGCTTCGGTTTTGCGCAACTCGATACCAATTTAAGCCTGCGACCTTCTTTATCTCGTCGTACTATCTTTGCTGGGGTTTTCCAACACTCCTCTCTTCTCAAGGTCTCCATCTAGTGATCTACCCGCTCCAGTTTTCTGTATGTCTGGCCACGTGTCCTGCCCATTGCCATTTTAGGGAACCAACTCTTTTTATTATGTCGAAGACTTTGGTTTTTTCATGTTTTTATCCATGTATTTGTTTTGTGGTCTCTCAGGGAAATTCGTCTTTCCATGGCTCTCTGATGTACCTACTTCCAATTTATGTTTGATCTTTCTGGTTATTACCCAACTCTCGCAACCATACGTGACAACAGGCAGTATACACTTGTTATAGACTTTTGTATTTAGAGTCATTGGGATATTCATGCTGAATATGTACTTTAATTTGCCGTAGGCCGCCCCTTCCAGTCTAATTCTCCTATCAATCTCCATTTTTTAATTTTGTTTGCCCGGTGTTATAACTTGGTCAAGGTATATGTATGTTTCTGTCCTTTTTATTGTGCTGTCATGAATCGGTATTGTTTCGTCTGCATCTGGTGTATTTGTAATAAACTGGGTCTTTGTGTAGCTCATGTTTCATGTGTAGTTCTACTTTTGCACCCTCATCTTGTAGTTCTTCCAACATATCAATCAATTCCTGTTTATCTCTTGCAAATAGTGCAATATCGTCGGCAAATCTTAGATTGTGCAAGTGTTCACCATGTATGTTCAATCCATTGTTTTCCCATTATATCTTTATCTGTAACATCCTCGAGTACTAAGGTGAATAGATTTGGGGATATTACGTCTCCTTGCCGAACTTCTCTATTGTCGTTTATTTTGTTAGAAGATTTATGAGGTCTTGTCGACATTGTCGAAGTCGTATAGATGTTTTCAAAAAAGGTTTATATAACGTTGATCCACATTTCTCAATGATTTTATTATTGCCCAGATTTCTATTGTATCGAAGGCTTTTCGGAAATCGACAAAAGCTATATTCTGTAGCTTTCGCCATCACCTGCCTTACTGTGTGTAGATGTTCTGTCGTACTATAATGGCTTCGGAACCCAACCTGTTCCTTTGGTTGGCAAGCTTCGAGTTTTCGCTCTAAGCCGTGATTATTCTGGTGAATAATTTATATATCCGTGATAGTAAGCTTATCGGCCGGTAGTTTTCGAGATCAGTCGGGTCACCTTTCTTGTAGATCATAACAACTACAGCATTCTCCCAATTTTTGGGTATATAATTTCTTCTGTTAAGCACTCATTGAATAGTTTCACTAGTTCTTGTCTCGTCTTGATATCACTTTCCTTGAGCATTTCAGGCAGGATGTTGTCTTCTCCTGCCGCTTTTAAATTTTGCATCTGGGATAGCCCTTTCTCCAGTTGTTCCATATCTATCTCGGGCATTTCTTCTGAGTTGACATTTACTATGCGAATTTTGTGGTCTACTATGGTCTATGGTCTACTATTGTGGTGTACTATTATCTGTTCTGCTGTTTCTTTTATAATTCTTGTTATTCTCCCATTTCTAATGTCTTCTGTTTCTTTCTGTTTTTCCTGGATTATTGTAAAAATTTTCATTCAGCTTTTGTTTGTATGTTTCCTTTCTTTCCGCTATCTTTTCTCTACTTTCTCTCTTCGTCGTTTGTTCCATCTTTCTTTTTCTTTCCATTTTTATGTTTATGTCTAGTTTGCATCTGACCATCCTGTGATCACTGCCGGTGTTGAATTGATTGACTACATCTACGTCTTGGATTATTTGTTTATGGCGGGAGATTATAAAGTCAATCTCATTTTTGGTTTGTCCATCTGGGCTATTCCATGTCCATTTGCGTTTCTCTCTCTTTTGGAAGAAAGTGTTCATCAGATAAAGTCTTTCTCTCTCTAGAAAGTTTGCACTATAAAGCTCTATAATATATAGCTCTATATGAAGCTCTATAATATTAAGTCTTATTAAGACTAAAAACAAATCCCATGTTGGAATAGCTACTTCCCTGTATAAGACCTTCCCTGCAATAAGACTTAATATTATAGAGCTAAGAACAGGTTAAATATATTTATATATTCAGGCTACATTTCGTCTGGCTGTGTGTCAGTAACACAAAAATAAAACTTCAACAACAATATTTATTTATTCGAACAATAAAAATTCACAAATCAATTAGCAGCCATAAAGAAGCAAAATATTGTATGATAATTGTGTTCAGTAACAACGCAGGATTGTTCTATCATAACAGGATTGTTAAGAGTACGGTGATACAATTAGTGAGAAAATTCGACTTATTTTAGTCTTAGTAAAAATGGATTTAATTTATTTTTAAATACAACTAGATTAATACATTTTTGTGTTCTTCATGTTCAGTTTATAATTTAAAAAAAGGTCTCAAAGCCTGCCATCCGTAAGATATTATTATGCCCGTTTATTGTTTTGTTATCTGATAGGTAAAAGTACTAACTGTGTCGGTGTTACTACCACCTTTGCTGCGAAGATTGATGTGCGGATCGTAAGGTTATCTTGTTCTATAGATATGCTGGTTAGATTAAAGAAATTTCTAGCCTGTTCCATCGTTTTCAATACTTGTTTTATTGCATCAGGTATACTGCTTTGAAATATTAGGCCATGAACGAATCTTATGCATGTATTTTCCACTATTTGTATCCACTTTTTTTGTTTCAGATCCGATATAGCTATCATAGACCGAATCGGCGTTTGTGAAAAGTGACAATATGTAACATTCCACCAGTTTTTTCCGGTGTTTCCTTAGGTAGGTTCTAGCTGAATATAGAAGTTTTAGACGAATTTATTGTGTTTATGGTTTTAGTTACATGAGATGAGAATTTTAGATTCTCACCTATAATAACACCAAGGTTCATGGCCTCGTCTTTAAGTGTTAACTTTTATTCTTTTATATGGATGTTTATGTTTTCTTTTCTTTTCAGATTCTCCCAGAAACAAAAACAAGTAATAAGTAAAAATAATCCGCAACAAAATATAGAATCTCCCAAATACAATCTACAGAGGTTAACCCAAGAATCGGTACAATTCTTATATGAGTCAAGACTGCCAAGTAAAGTACAAAAGTTAGAAGAAGCAGCAGAAGAAGTGTATGGACAACTTAAGGTCTGTATTCATGAAACCGCAAGAGAGGCTTTAGGAGAAACTTAAAGAAACAATCCAAAGAGTAAAAATTGGTGGATATCGGAATTGGAAACTTTAATTAAACAGAAGAAACAAGCATAACTCAAGTGCCTAACAACAGGAGATTATGAGGATAGAAAATAATACATCAGATTGAATAAAGGAACAAAAAAGAAAGAAAAATTACTTCTGGGAAGAAAAGTGTGAACAAATCAATCGATATATGAGCGGCACGAGAATATCAGAGGCATGGAAAACTAGAAAAAAATCTCAGAAAAGATAACAAAAACAGTAACGACATCACAATAATACAAATGAACGAATGGGAAAACTATTACCAATCATTACTGAAAGTAGACAGGCCTCAGTTTATGGCGACACCAATACAGGAGGAGTAAAATATCATAGATAATATAGAAGAAATCAATGTAACGGAGCTAAAAAAGACCCTAAAATACATGAAGAATGGGAAAGCTGCTGGACCGGGAGGTGTTCCTATAGAATTGGTGAAGCATCGATCGGTTATACCGCTAGAAAAACTGGTGGAAATATATAAGAAATGGCTCTTGAAATGGGACGTCATTCCAAATGATTGGAAAATAGCATATCTAGCGTCATACATAAAAAAGACAATTAAAAGATACGCTCTAACTATAGAGGCATAACGGTAACCAGTTATGAAGGAAGATTGTACGGTCGAATCCTAAAGACAGGAATAGAGCACGATTTTGTAGAAATTGAAGAATATTGTGGTTTTAGGGCGGGTAGATCACGCCTAGACAATATCAATACTATACAACAATTCATAGAGAAAAGATCGGAAAAGAATTTGAGTACACACCTGATGTTCATTGATTTGGAAAAGGCCTACGATAACGTGCCCATTAATAAAATGTTCGAAGTACTACATGAGACTAACATTAACAAATACTACATCAGAGCCATAAAAACACTATATTGCAACTTACTATATAGGAAGTTAACAAGGGATTAAAACAAGGATGTAGTCTATCTCCGACCATTTTCAAAGTATATCTACAAAAAGCCCTGAGCACCTAGATGAAATAATGTCATAGAATGGGAATTGAAATTGGCAATACCTGTTTATATACACTACTGTTTGCGGATGATCAAGTACTGATAGCAAACGACGAAGGAGTCATTACATACATGACAAGAAAGCTGATTGAGGAATAGCGCAATTAGGGACTGAACATCAATATCAGTAAAAAACCAATACATAGTAATTGGAAAAAGCACAATGATCCTGAAGTCAACAACGATATTATGAAAAGCACGAATTAATTCAAATACTTGGGAACTTACATATCTTCTGAAGGTTCAAAGCTAAAAGATATCCGAAACATGATTGCTCAGGGATAAAACGGCAATTCAGAACGTGAACTCTATGGTCCTCGAAAATTCACATAAATACAAATGTCTAGTTATATCGCAGTATCGTGAAACCAATAACAACATCTGAGGCAGAGTGCTGGCAACTAACATGAGAAATAAGGAACCAGCTAAAAGCAATAGAGATGGACTTTTTACGCCGATCGTGTAGAATATCTAGGTTAGACCATATCCGAAAATACGATATTAGGCAAACGGTGCATGTAGAAGATACCATTATGGATCGGATAGAAAGCCGACAACTAATATGGTACAGCCATGTGATGAGAATGAGTATTGAAAGATGGTCAAGAGGAATGATCTCTTACATCCCAACTAACAGAAGGAAGCCGTAGCACTCCCGCTAAAAAAATGTTTTCTTTGATTTCCTTCTACCGTCTTTTTCTACCGGCGAAAACCATGAGGGTTTTAGACGGATTAATTTTTAATGCGTGGTTGTTAGACAATTCGATTATCCTATTCAGGTCGTCCGTGATGTCTTTTTCAGTCTGTTTTATATTTGTAGGAGAGAAGATATGTAATAACTGAGTGTCATCTGCTTATTGATGTCTTTTACATGGCTTGGCATATGTATTGAAATTAATTGTGTATAGTCTGAATATTCACTGTATATACTGTATATACTGAGCCTTGGGGGCACCACAAACCATAAATCCAGAGCATGGTCGTAGCCAATATGCAAAATATAACATAAATATTATATTGAAATCAGGAGGGGCGAGTAGAGACGACTATCTTCAAGAGAGCATGGTAGATGTGGAGTTTAGGAACCCTTGTGTGTCAGTTTTAGAAAGTAAATTGGTGCATTTCTGCAATCCCCCCCCCCCCCAATTTTTTTCTAAACCCACCCCGAAACTAAACCCTATAAAACTAAAACCTATAGATTTTTCCACCCTTAGTTTATATGTTTTATCCCAGATTCCAAAAAATATTTGAATGCTTGGAAAGATAAATGATTGAAGCGAGTGTCGTGGCAAAAACGACAGTGTGGAAGGCGTGTGTTCGGAGTATTTTGTTGTATGGAGAGGAAATATGGGGCACGAATGAGATAAAACAAGTAGAAAAGATACAACTTTTTAAAATATATACAGTTTTTAGAAAGGGATTTCAAAGTAGATAGGAGTACGCCAGGGTACCTGGTCACAAGACGCCAATGTGTATAAAGTTGCAGTAGAAGCATCAATGAGAGTGGCAAGTTTCGAAAGGAAAGTAAATAGCTTAGGGAATGAAAGGATAGTGAAAGAGGTGTTCAAAAGTTTAAGGAAGGAAGGTGTCGGAGGGATTAGAGTAACAAAATGGGGAAATGAATGGAAAAAAAATTATGAACGAGTAGTTTTGTCCAAAGAGGTGGTAAAGAGGTTGAGAGGGGAAGGCTTATTAAGGTAGGTAAGGTTTATTTAAAATTGTTGGGTGAAAGGAGTAGGGAGATAGAGCTGCAGATAAGAAAATACCGTATAGACGAAAGCAAGTACAATCGGGAGTACAACAAGCTACAAGTATACGGCAGACTCGCTTTCTACCTAAGCAGAGGGTCCAGCGGTAGCCAATGTAGAATTGTCAGGTTTCGGTGCGACAACGAAGAAAAGGGAAGAAGGTACTGCTGAAGGAAAGGGAGAATTTGTGTACTGTATTATTATTACAGGAGAGGGTACTGACAGGTGGGCACATTGGATGGAAGAGTGCAAAGGGCTAGCATGGAAAGTAGTGAAGAAAAATAAATGTAAAAACTGGGAAGCTTGCATGGACGAGTCAGGTAGCGGGTGGCCCATAATGCGGGAAATTTTAGAGCTAAACGGATTGTTTGTGTAAAGAGTTTAGGGAGGGAGAAAAGTTAGTACGGGTGAAGAATTTTTTTTTTATTCTTTAAAGTGTGGCTTTTAAGTTTGAGTACTTAGGGTATTTTTGGGTTTGTGTTTTGGGTTTGTGTTTTTATTGAGTTTTTTTTTGTATTGTTGGAGAGTGAGGAAGTCTGTATTATGTAAATAATAATGCCAATAAAGGTAAATAATAATATTAATATGGTAAGGCCATTTGATGAGAATAAGAAGTGAAAGATGGACAAGAAGAATGATTTCTTATATCCTAACTAACAGAAGGAAAAAGGGAAGGTCAAGAACATCATGGAGAAAAGGAATAGAAGAAACCATGAGGAAAAGGGGAATGAGAGAAGGAGAGTAAGACTACCGCTAAAAAAATGTTTTCTTTGATTTCCTGTCTTTTTTTATCGGCGAAAACCATGACTTGGGTATTATACGGATTAATTTTCATTGCGTGGTTGTCAGAGATCCTATTCAGGTCGTCCGTGATGTCTTTTTCAGTCTGTTTTATATTTGTAGGAGAGAATATATGTAATAACTGAGTATCATCTGCGTATTGATGTAATTTACATCGCTTGATATATGTATTGAAATTGATCGTGTATAGACTGAATATACACTGTATATATTGTATGCACTGAGCCTTGGGGGCACCACAAACGATGAATCCAGGGTCAGATGCGATGCCACCCATTCGTACTTTTTTCTGCCTATTTGTTAGGAAACTCCTGCAGAAAGTAATTGACTGCCTAAAAAGTCCTATATAGTGGAGTATGGAGAGTAGCATCTCATGATTTATTGTGTCAAAAGCCTTGCTATAATCTAATAATATAACTGTCCCAGCGTTTGTATCATTTAGAGCTCTAGATACTTAGTCCCTGATGTCCAATAAATATATGATACAGCTATTTCCTAAAACCTGATTACGTAGGAGCGAGCACTTTATTGTCGTTAATGAAAGATCTAAGGTAAAATAAAACAAAAAATTAAAACAGACAGCCTATAGATTTTTTCACCCCTAATTTACCTGTTTTATCCCAGATTCCAAAAAATATTTGAATGAAAATAGAATGCATTTTAAAGAGCTTTGGTTAACTGACAATGGAGCGTCTCATCAAAAAAACGTCAGCATGAAAATGTCCAAGTTATATTTTTACCAAAGAATACGACTTCATTGTTACAGTCATAAGATCAGGGGATATTTAAAGTAGGGAAAGATCCTATGTTGTGGAACCGCCATCCGCCTTTCATAAATGCGCTGACCTAGAAATATGTTCTCGGCCCGGCTCCCAACTCCCCGCCATCGGGTTTAAGCAGATACCTGATTAAATCTGATTACTACCTGATTAAACTGATTACTACTTGATAAAACCTGATTACTACCCGATGAAACTGATTACTACCTTATTAAACCCGATGGCGGTCAGCGCAATTATTAATGGCGGATGACGGGTGGCGGTTCCAGAACATAGGATCTTTCCCTACTAATTTAGACTTTTTAGACTCTTTACATAAAGCGAGCCTTCACGCACATTTTAGATTTGCAACGCATGTAAATGGAGTTTTAGAACAAATTTTCCGAATTCTGAAAAATAACAAATCTTTAAGTTATTTATGTTTGGAAACAAAATTAACATCTTATAACGCGATTAAGCAACTAACGCTCAATGGTTGTTGGAGGAAATTCAATGTAGTTAATGGTTAGCTCTATTTTACCATTAAATATGAATATTCATTCTCAGATAGTACAAATGGCGCATTCATTTGGTGAAGAAGGTATAGACGATTTTACTAAAGGAAATATTGCATAACTAATGGTTGATGAAGATCTAAGTGAAAACGAATTAGCATGGCTGATGTAACTAGTGATTGTGATAATTATCCTCATGTAGAAGCAAAAATTATCCGTTCAGGACTCGAATTGGGAAGAAAAGAGTTATCGTTTTATACAAAATTCAAATCTTGAACGGACTCTATGACTCTAACGTTATATATTCACTGCTTAATCAGACTCAATATGATGAGGTCTATATAGTTCAATATACAAGAAATCAGAAGCATTTATTAATAACGGTTTTCATTACTAAATCTCTTCGGGGTAAATGTATCTACTTCAAACATCGAATCGGCACAAATAAATTCGACTGATTAAAGTGGCATCGAACCAGCCAGGAATATGAGATTGACCGGTTAGTAATAGTAATGATAGTAGAACTGCCATCAACCCTTATGTTGTGCAATATTTTTTATGAGTCTTTTAGATTGTATTTTTTATTCTTCTATACTCGAATATATTTGTTTACCTTAATATTTTTATAAATTAAAAAAGGAAAACACTATTATGAGAAATTATGCTTATATTTTTTGATTTACGGGAGTTTACATTGAAAAAGTTTCAATTTCGATTTACCGTTTTTTCTCAGGAATTGATCTATGACGTTAATCGGGGGATATGTGTATTTTCATTTTGTAAAAACAATAAATTAAGAAATAAATCAACAAATTAAAATACACTGTTTATTTTGTGATTATATATTTTAGAAGATAATCTCCGTCCATTAGTTCTTTTCGTTTATCGAAAATTAGTTGGAGTTTTGTTAAGCCGAAAACGCAACAAGAAAATAATTTTAATTAATTTTCGATTTAATCAGTTTTTCACAAATATTTAACTTTATTTTCTTTTCCATTAGAAGGGGTAAACCAATTAAAAGTCAACTCGTATTCCAAACTCATTTACAAGGAAAAAAAACGAGGATTTAATTAAAATTCATGAAATAATCCGATTATTTAATTTTTGTCTCTGTATGTGTATGTTACATATTTCCAATTTGTGGAAAAATTATTAAGGCAATTTCGGACACTTGCGCGCACGGGTTCGAGTTTGAGTTTGAGCTCCAGGACCCTAAGTATTATTTTAAACTTGGCGCTAAACTTTTGCATCGGTAGGAAATTTTCTTATTGTGACAGCTATGTCACATATGATGCCTATCCGTGCATCAAATGTAAAAATTTGTAGAGGATTTTTTTCAGGATGAAATGCTGATTTTACGCGCGTACCCCACTCGTAAAAACATAATATAATAGGTAATAGTATCAAGGGGAACTGAGCCGAACTCGCACTTACCCCACTTTGCCGGGGAAGTGCGCGCCCCGCACATCACAAACAAAAAAATTTAGTTATTGTTATTCTATTTATAGTTTCCTATTTTTGTTTCTCGATCCATGAAGAACAATGTTTAAAGTCTTCACATTTAGAATTGTAAATCCAAATAATTGAAAATAAGGGCTTCTTTCGAAAATGTACTATTGAAAAACGATCGCGCACTTGGCCGAACTTATCTTAATTTTATTAATATTATGAATTATGTTATCTGTCTAATTCCCGACAGAAAGACTGTTCGATAGCCAATTAGGGCTGCTAATATATCAATAATAAATCGATTAAAGTCGATAAACTTATGTCACAATTATTACTACTATTAATTATTTGTGCATCATTTTGGTCTATTCTGATTTTTTTTTTTATAAAATTGGATTACGACTTAAACAAGAAGATTATAAAGGTGTTTCCATAAAAAAATTGTCTAGAGAAAGCAACATTGGTAAAGTTCAAAGTTATCGAAATGTGTAAAACTACTTTTTTGACGGAAATTTTAAATTTGTATTATTGGTCCAAAAATCTGAGATTGTTATATACAGAATTGAAAATAATTTTTCAAGAAATTAAGCTTCTAAATTCAGTTAACCCCTTAACATACGAATAAAATGCGCGTTGACGTATGTATATTTTATGTATACATGTGATCTTACCACATATACATGACGTCTTAGAGACGTCATTGTATGTCAAGAGGTTAATATAGTTTGATAATAAAAGTTTCATAAAAATTGTAACTGAATGTAAATTTCTTACAATTCTAATAATTTTATCCGCTTTTATTAAGTTTTACACAAAAATTAAATTTGTGAATTATTCTGAATCATTCGCAAAATTATTTATTTCTTTTTGCAAATTTCATAAAATGTTACTGACGAAATAGGCAGAGGTAAAATGATCCGGATCAGAGACCGAAACAGCTTCGATGCCGAAGATCTCCTAGCCAAATGGTATCCAAATGGCATTTCGAGGAAAACTACACAGCAATGTGTAGCAGTAAAGCTGAATGGAGCGAGGAGTCTTCAGCATACCACATTGAGCAAAATGTCATCAAGTGGTATACAGGTGGTTCGAAAAGAAAGGAAGGTACTGGTGCAGGAGTATTTGGAGCTCGTGCCTTCGTCTTTTTTAATTTGCCTATCCATACTATTGGATGTTTGCGATCACACTTCTGTACGATTCACGGTCTGTTGCTGTGTGTACATCTCCTATAGCTCTTAAACCTATCCATTCTCTTAGATTTCTCAACCAGGACATTTGCTTTCTTCCCAATCCTCTTGTGCCTTCAATCTTGCCCTGAACTATCAGTTTTAGCAGTTGGTATTTTGGGTTTCTCATTAGGTGCCCAAAATAGGTGATTTCCTTCTCTTTATGCTAAGTAACATTTCTCTGTCTTTCCTCATTCGTCTTAAGATTTCCTCATTCGTTATTCGGTCAGTCCATGTTACTCTGAGCATTCTACGGTAAGTCCACATTTCAAAACTTTCAATTATATTCATAGATGCTGCTTTCAGCGTCCATGTCTCCACGCCGCACAGTAGAGTGGACCACACATAGGACTTAGCGCATCTCAAACTTAGATTTAAACTTATGTCTCTGTGTGTTAATATTTTTTTATAATTCCAAGAAATAATTGCGGGCCGTTTCTATTCTACATCTAATTTCCCTATCTTTATCCCATTCTTTATACAGCCAACGTTCACGTTCCAGACACGTTCCAGTGTGGTATTATTTATTGTGATTTGAGCATTGGGGTAAGGTACTTTCTGCCTGCTAACTATCATGAATTTTGTCTTGTTGCTATTTATTTTGAGTCCATATTTATTACTAATGGTGTTCACTTGAATAATCATCCGTTGCAAATCTTCATTACTATCGGCTATTATGACTGAGTCGTCCGCATATCTGATGTTGTTGACGAATACTAAGTTTACTTTGATTCCATATCTTCCCATGTCTCAATGCACCCCTGTCTAACTCCTCTGCTTACTCCTGTATCTTGGGTTTTTATTTTATTTGTTGTTATATGCGCCGTTTGATACCAGTACAGATTTGGAATACAGCGAATGTCTTTCTCATCTACATCTGTTGTTCTCAATATGTTTATTAATTTTCTAAGTTGAACTCTGTCAAAATCTTTTTCATAGTCAACAAAGCAAAGGAAGACATCTTTCTGCACATCCCGACAATTCTGTATAAAAACTCGGATACCGAAGAGAGCCTCTCTCGTCTCCATGTCACTTGCAAATTGGGTATCTTTAAGGTAGGCTTCACATTTTCTAAAAATTCTATTATGCAATACTTTGAGGAATATTTTCTGTGCATTTTCCAGTTTCATCCGACAATTCTGTATAAAAACTCGGATACCGAAGAGAGCCTCTCTCGTCTCCATGTCACTTGCAAATTGGGTATCTTTAAGGTTGGCTTCCCATTTTCTAAAAATTCTATTATGCAATACTTTCTTGCATTTCTTTTTTTAGGGGTATCGCCTTCACTATTATATATTTTATTAAAAACAATTACCAATAAAGACAGATTTTCCTCTTCAACCAGTTTAATAATTTCTGCTGGCAGGCCATCCGGCCCAGTCGTTTTGTCTTTTTTTTTTGACTGTTGTACTGCTTTTTTAATTTCGTCTTTGGTTATTGGTGGTTCTGTAAGAAGTTCATTTCCTTGCTTAATCTCTAGGTTTGGTCTTTCATCGTCTTGAAATAATTCACTTATGTACTGTTCCCATACAGTCTTTATCTTGCTTCTAGGACAATTTCATTTCTGTTATTGACGAGTACTGCGGGCTCTTTCCGTTTGTACACTCCAGCCACTTCTTTCAACTTTTTATGTTCTCCATATATACCTTTCGTGATTCTGCTGTAGTTTTTCTATTTCCTTGCATTCTTCCTCTAACCATAGTTTTTTAGCTTTTCTAATTTCAGATCTAATTCTAACATTTATTCTGCGATATTCTTCAGAGTTTGTGTTTTTATATCGTCTTCTTTCACCCATCATTTGCAGAATTCCTTCTGTTATCCATTTCTTTTTGGGAATAGACTTACGATACCCTAACTTGTACTGTGCTGTATTAATCATAGTTTATCCTATATTGTTCCATAATACGTCTATTTCCGTATCTAGCTAGGATGCTTCATGTTGTCGTCTAAGTTGATGGTTTATTTCATATCGTAGCTCTGCCTTTAATGATTCGTTTTTAAGTTTCTCAATATCAAGTTTCTTATTCAAGTTGAGCTCGTGCCAAGTACTTCAAATCCATGGGAATATACCCAAGTATTTTCCAAGCAGAGATACGTATAAGCAATCCAAATAGGTGCACAATTTATCCTCGGCAGGAACTATCGTCAAAAAAGTATTGTTATCCTGTCAGTTAGCCTTACATACACCATCAGATCCAAACTGGTATGAAACTGCATGGAAAAGCTAAACAAGCTTGTCAGAGACAATAAAGTAACGCTATACTCGGCACAAAGACACACCGGCAGAGAGGGAAATGAAGAAGCCGATCACCTAGCAACCAGGGTTCTAGTAATCCGTTTATAGGTCCAGAATCCTTTGCGGTATGAGTTTGAACACCATCCACAAAGGTTTAGATGAAGAAAGAAGGAAAGAATGGATAAAAACCTGGAAAAAGCTTCCAGGGCGAAGACAATCCAAAGTAATGTTGAGATCTTTTATGCAGAAAACTTAGAAAATACCTTAAGATCCTAGGCCAAGAGGAAGAGAATATTTGTATATTCTGCAGCTCAGCAGATTAAACACCCATACATTGTTCCTTAAGAGACAGATGTACCTTGGGGCCCACTGCTTGGGCGAGGAGAATGATTGAATCCCATCCAGATCCTGAAATTCCTAGAGGAAACAGGACTAGAAGAGACGCACTAAATTGGTAAGTATAACAACGATTAGAGGAAGAGTGTGGGTTACAATAGATCTATAAAAGTCGCAGTATAAGTCACCAGGTCGCAGTATAAGTCACCTATTCGACATTTTCGATATTCTCGTATGGCACTGAATATACCTGGCACTGACCATAAGAACATCAGACACACATCGAATGGACGCCTTTGAAATGTGGTGCTGGTGAAGGATGCTGCGTATATCATGGACAACACATAGGTACAATATATCAATACTAAACGAACTCAATATAATAGAAAAATTGTTCACTATGTGTCGCAAACGCAATTTGCAACATTTCGGCCACATCACACGTAGAGGACGAGAAAACTTTGAAAAACTGATCGTCCAGGGGAAAATACAGGAGAAAAGAGCGACAGGCAGACCTCCATCACGCTGGGTTGATCAAATAAAACACATTACAGGACAGCCAATGCACAAGAGAGCTTCTCAAAGAAGCAGAAGACCAACAGAAATGAAAAAACCGGGTCTGCAAAAGTCAACTGAACTTGGATACGATACAATAATGTCACGATATTTCAGCTATGAAGTCACGACGAAGAAGAAGAAGATAAGTCACCACCGAAATTTGAAACCTCTCTAAAATCTACTAACGAATATTTTCGATACGAAACGATGATTCACATATTATTTGTAAAAAAAATATTGCATAGAATCCGACTGAATATATTTATTAAATTGCAAGTGGAAGCGGATGTTTCTAAAGTTTTTGGTTTTCACCTGTAACTTAAAATAAATGTCTGCAAAAGAAAATAAATGTTTTTGTATCACAAATTCATCCATTCAATCGTCTCAAAAAAATTACAATTTTACCAATTTCAAATTATTTATCAAAATTCGCGGAATTTAACAAGGATCACGACAAAATTAATGATTAGAGCATATAGATTATAGACAAATATTCTTGAAAATTTTTGTTAAAATAACTTAAAAAAGTAGTATAAAACAATTTCTTAAAGTTTCTTATTCCAATTTTTATATGTCACTGCGTTTCAGGACAATCTAAAATTATTTTTTTCAACGAAAATTCTCAAACTTTTATATATTTTTGTGTGTCAATACTTCGAAAACTTAATATTTCAACAAAAATTAAAATGATTTTCATTGAAAGAACATTCTAATTTTAGTAGAAAATTGAGAAATTTATGTTTAATAAAACGTTATGGTTTTTGTGGAAATTTGAGTAATTTCTTCTGGAACTGTTTATTTGTCTAAGAAATTTTTATAAAAAAATCTGACACGATTTCCTCTAAAAACATTTCAAAATCTCGTGTGGTGCGACTTCCCGTTTCCAATTTTACATTCAGGATATCAACAAATACATTCAATGATGTATTATTAGTCTAACATCATATTTTACTGAACTAAATTTTAAAGAAAAACTTTTGAATTTTTTGATTTAATTTAAAGACACAGCAAATTTCTCTGATATCTAATGACAAATTATAAATATAATGAAAACGTTTCGTATAATTGCACATTGATTTATTAGAATTTTTAAATTTTTTATTAAAATGTCTGTAATAAATCCATGTTTTCTTATATATTTTTCGCTAAATTTTTATATTAAAATTAACTACGAAAACAAATATTTTGGAAGGCACCAATATTTTTTTAATTATTATTCATAATAATATTTTTAATTTTCTAATTAATAATAATATAATCCGTTGATGTCGTACATAATTTGAAAACAAAATTATGAGGTGATATGTCTTATTCGTCATGGTCATCATATAGTGTTTCGTTCACAGTTTTTGAAGGATGTCTGCGAGTGTGGTGTCTTAGGTCGCGTTTAATACAAAGTGAGTCACTGATTCTCTGATGAATGTCTCTCATCTCTAAATCTGATTAATAGTTGTTTATATCTGTTTGAGATATTTTGAATTTTGGTCAGGGTATATAAGAGATCGTTCGGTGGGTTATGGAGGATGTTATTAGGAAGCCTTAATTTCCTCATTACACATAACGATGTAGTTTCAGCTACTTTGACAACAACATAAGTATAAGTCCATAGTCATAAGTTTATGTCTGCATATACCTTTATATATTTTTATGGCAGTTTGCATGGAGATTCCGTTGTTACCAGAAGACAAAGATCGGAAATATTTGCTACTTTCCACAGCCTATTTTTTCATAGTATAGCATCGGTCTTGAAGGTAAGTCTATAGTCGAGAGTCTACGTATTTAACAAGTGGTGTCGGTGTTGTGCTGTCCATGCTGCCTAGGTGGAGTGGAGAGTTAGGGGGTGAAGAGTTATGAGATATTTTATGGTTTGGGATAAGGAATTTGAATTTGGAGGGGTTATCAGAAAGTCTCCATGGACTAAATCATGAGCGGGTTTTGTCTGCGAGGATTTGTATTTGGTCTTTTACTGTGGTAGGATATTAATGCGCTGTCGTCGGTGTATTGAATAACATATGAGGAAAGGTTAATTTGTGTTTTGTCGTCAAGGTTGAAATTATAGATGTCATGGCAAAATATATTATATGGCAAAGGAGAGCTTGTGGGAGACCTTGAAGAGGAGTAAATTGTTAAATGGTTAATTCTAATAAGGAGGGTGGAGGAAATTCTAGATTAGTACTCTATATGTAGGTAATCCCTCCTTACCTACATAAAGACTAAGTAAGGAGGGATTTCTAGGAGGTACATTTTATTGAGTAGTCCAGCGGCAGCGTGCCAAACACTGACGAATGCTTTATTAATGTCAAGAAAAAGGCAGTTGATTTATTTTGTAGTTATAAGGTAAGAGTAGTGGGATGAGAGGAATGTGGTTCAGAACTATGCTACATAATTTCTTCTCTCTTCTTCTTCCACAGCCCGTGTTAATCAACTCCTGGATGTAGGCCTCCTCTAAGGTTTTCCAAGTTTTCCTGTATTGTACAAGACTGCACAATGCAGGAAAACTTGGAAAACGTTAGAGGAGGCCTGCATCCAGGAGTGGATTAACATGGGCTGAGGAAGAAGAAGAAAGAAGAGATTATGTAACATAGCTCTGAACCACATCCCTCTCATCCCACTACTCTACACTACATCCCACTACACTACATCCCAAAGTTTTTGCCTGCTGTTTTCTGGATGTCGTCTAGCCATCTTTTCGCGGGTCTGCCCACGCTCCTTTTCGTGGTTCTTGGTCTCCATTCTACGATTCTCTTGATCCATTTGGATCCGTCTTGCCTTGCCACGTGGCCCGCCCATCTCCATTTTAATTGCGCTATTCTTATGATGACATCTTGTACCTTGGTGCTTCTCCTGATTTCCTCGTTTCTGACGTTGTTTCTGAGACTGATACCTAGCATTCTACTATCTGCTCTTTGAGTTATGATGAGTCTTCTGCGCTTCCTCTAGTCAGGGTTGTAGTCTCCATGCCGTATGTTGTTACTGGTAATATGCAGGTATCATAAACTTTCCTTTTTATATTAATGGGGATGGTTGTTGATTTTAGAATAAAATTTTGCTTGGCGAATGCCGCTCGGCTCATCTTTATCCTTCTAGATATTTCTGCAGGTTGGTTTGGTTTGCCCATCTTGATATTATGGCCCAGTTATGTGTACTCTTCTACCACCTCTAGGAGTTCTCCATCTATGTTTATTCTGATGTATTCTTTGGTCATTATCTTCGTCTTGTTTATGTTCATCTCCAGTCCGATCTGTTCTGACTTTGCTTTCAGTTCTTCAAGCATTGATTTTAATTCGTCATCGTCGCTACTGATCAGCACGACGTCGTCCGCGAAGCGGAGGTTATTTAGACAGATTCCGTTTATGTTGATGATTTTGTTTTCCCAAGCCATACTTTTAAATACATCCTCGAGAGGACCGGTGAAAAGCTTCGGTGATATGGTGTCACCCTTTCTAACTTCCTTCTCTAATTTGATTTTTTTCTGTTACCATGTCGTCGTCTGCGGCTATCTGCATTGTAGCATTTGCGTTCTAAACACATATATTTGTTCTATGATCTTTGAGTGTCGTGTGTCTATTCTTACACTATCCAGTGCCTTCAGAATCGCCCACGTTTTAACTGAGTCGAAAGCCTTCGCATAGTCCACAAATGCTAAATTTAGAGGAACGTTGTATTTTGTGCATATTTCAATCAGGCTACGTATCGCCTGGAGGTGGTCGTTTGTGCCGAATCCTTTCCTAAAGCCGGCTTGTTTGGCAGGTTGATAGTAGTCTAGTTTGCTGGTTAGGCGATTGGTTATAATCTTGGATATTATCTTGTACGTGTGAGTCAGGAGGCTGATTGGTCTGTAGTTATCGATGTCGTTGGTATCTCCTTTCTTGAAAATCAGAACTTCTTCTGCGTTTAGCCAAGATTCGGGGACTTTTCCTTCGCTTATGCATTTGTTTAAAAGGGTACAGAGAGCTTCTCCGAGGGTTGCCCCTCCATTTTTATCATTTCTGCGGTAATGGTGTCCTCTCAAACTGTAATCTGCCCTCGTAATGTCAACTGAGCCGCCCTTTTGGATTTTGCTGCTGTCTCTGTCTGGTTTCGGTATGTATGATTTATATAGATCTTGGTAGAAATTTTGGATTGTATCTGTAATTCCTTGCTTGTCTGTAATTACTTCTCCTTTCTTATTCTTAATGGAGTACAATCTCTTCTTTCCTTTCGTCATGTTTCTTCTTAGTATTTCCATATTTGCGTTATCCTCTATGACTTTCTGTATTAGGTGACTGTTATGTGTTCTCAGGTCTTTTCGAGATTCCTTGCTAATTGTTTTAGTTCCGTATATATGCTGCTTTCTCCTACATAATCTAGATTTTAGTATTTTTTTCTAGGATTTTACCGGGAGAAGTGTTCTTTTTATAATTTTTCATAAATCTGTTTTTTTTTAATATATTTCAAAATTTTCATCTCCAAATTCTGAAAAATTTATACATTTTTAGAAACATTAGCTTAATTTGACATAAATAAATGTTGTCTCCAATTTTTCTGATAAATCAGATTTTTCTGAAAATCATTATCAATATTTTTGTAAATTTACCCAAATTAAGTTCCAAATTTGTCGAAATTTTTTCTAAAATTTACATGTTTTTATAAAAAAAATATATAATATATTATTAACCTTCGATAAATCATATTTTTTGAGAATATTTTTATAAATTTTGTATATAAACATTCATTTTCTAAAGCTAAGAGGGTAGTCGAGTTTGAAAGGAAAGTGTTGTGCATTGAAAACTGCATTGAAAAATGCAAAAATACAAAGTGCATTGAAAAAATACAAATCAAATATGAGGATAAGTGAATATAAGGATTATGAATGAAATGAATTCTCATCACTGTACTCAGTTCACTAACTGTTCTCATTACGGATGTAAGGTATAAGTGTACTTAAGGATATGCAGTGGGAGAGCGAAAATAAGAAGTTATTTTAAAGTTGAGCATATGGGCAGTTGGGTATATGAAGATTGCTAGAATTTTTAGGAGTGGAAGGAAGATGGAAGAATTGGTGCACGAAATATTAGTCGAGGTGGAGTTGCAGAGCCGTCCGGGTAAGATCGAGGGGAGCAAGTTCCTCCCAGAATATTGGAGCGTGCAAGTTTCCCAGAGGTTTCCACTGTACCTTAAAAGCACAAGGCAGAGGAAAGGCACAAGGATCAGAAGAAAATGGTCGGAGGTACTGGATAGGCACTCGCTTTAGGCTGTGTATATGTAGGGACGCCAGCGACGTGTGGGCCCATTGGGCGCAAAACTGTACGGAATATCGAAGCAGCGATGAGAAATGGGTGGTAGAAGACTGCGGTAAGTGCAAAAGGGAAGATGGATCTAGTTGGCCCTTGATGGAAAGGGTGATGCAGTTTAAAAATAAACTTTAGTTCTTTTTTTCGTGTGGTGAAGCCATATTATCTTATTATTACTTTTCTAGAGCGTTTAATTATAGTTTGTATTATTATTTTTTAATATTTTTCTCTTTCTTAATTTTTAACTTGGGGATTTGTTTGTTTTGGGATTTTGGTTTGGCAATTATTTTGTTAGTGGAGAACTTAACTTTTTTCAGAAATTTAGATATATTATATCTCAGAGTATTTTTGTAAATTCATTAAGTAATTAAGTAATTCAAATTTATACAATTTCTTTATAATATATAAATATTCGTGTGTCCTTAGAAATGTAAAAGGTTCAATGTCAGAAAATATTTCTAGACAACCTCTTCTTAGAGGTTTTTAGGTCAATACCTTAGTTGCAACATTGAGATTACCTACGTGTGATCTCCACACTACTTTCAACTAATTAACATGATGGAATCAGCCAACAAGGCATCTACCCCAGGCCCCAGCAAATGCGCTAGACAATCTTAGTCATCGGATTCTGTGGGACCGAAAACATCGTGCGGGAATGTGTCGGTACTTCCCAAATCTCTTCGGCCAGGACGCAAACATCAATAACTGCTTAGCAGAAATAAATGAAGACCTACAAGAAATTGGTATCACCCAAGAAATGATTCATAACAGCACACACCAATTTAGGAATACTATCAACAATCACATATTCACAGAAAAACCAAAACAACAAGCTATAGGATGGGCAGAAGAACGAAAAAAGAAACACAGTGAGCGGATGAAGAGATTTTGGGAAGAGAAGAAGAGACAACATGCTTAATCAGTTCAAACGCGCTCCTCAGCATAACGAATAAAAAATATAAATATTCATTTTGCTTATTCGTGTTGCAATATTGTAAATGAAAATATTTAGAAATATTGAAATATTTCTCTTAAATTTTGAAATAAATTATATATTTCAGAATATTTTTGCTAATTCATTCAAATTAATTCAAGTTTCTACAATTTCGTTATAATAATATAAATAAACAAAAAAATATATAAAAATAATATAATTAAAAAAAATTATATAATTTTGCAAAATAAATGCATAAAATTATATATAATTTTTTTTTAATTTTCTTAAAATTACATATTTTGCGAATATTAATTCATATAAACTTAATAAAGTCGTAACACAGTAAGTTTATATGATTATCTATAATGTACTATGGTTTTACCAATACTAAATTATAAATTAATTCAAATTTGCATAATTTATTAATAATAATATAGATTAATTTTGCAATGTATTAATTTTGTAGATTCCAAATTGTAGAAATTTTCGCAGAAAATTTAAACGTTGCGTTGAAACTTGAAAAATTTGTAACTTTTTGCAAATAGAAAGAAATTAAGTAAAATTTGCACATTTTCAATTTAATATTAGAGAAACATTAATTCTGGAAAGTGTCGAACTTTAAGATGAAAATTAAAAATTTTAGAAATGTGTTACACAAATATGTTAAATGGATTCTTACATGGATCTGCCACAATAAAATCCTTAAAAACATCATTGACGATATCCAAGCCCCGACGTACAAAACGATTAATGCTTTAAGAGACTTTCCGTAAATCCATCCAAATGTCAACTCCTCATTCCCAACCACATAATGTCTCCTAGTTCTCCCCTGATACACCCAGTCACCATCAATCATAGCACCTACTCCCCAAATCAGATAATTTGGCGTGACTTTTGACAACAAAATAAAATTCACTATTTTCTATTTTTATTTCTTAAATTACGAGGGCATTACAATAATTACCCAAATATTTTCGGACAATTTCCGAAAATTTTTGATTAGGGTCGGTAATGTAGGTAATCCTCGAGCAGATAAAGAAATATTTGTATTTTTAGTTTTACGATGGCATTACGGTGATTATCCAAATATTTTCGGACGAATTTCCGAAAATATTTTATTAGGGTCAATGGTGTAATCCCCGGAGAAATTACGACAATATGTTTTCCCGAGAATCGGTAATCACCAAAGCGACAAATAGCCGAAAATTCATAAATAATCACCCCCAGATGAGGGACCAGTATACCTGGACATAACATAAATATCTGGACCCCCGAATAAACAGGACAGTCAGGCGTCACCAGTCAAGCAAGACAGTCAGGCGCAACCAGTCAGCAAGTCGACTCCAGTTCAGTTCAACAGTCAGGCGCAACCAACCAACGAGTCCAGTTCAGTCCAGCCAGTGAACTCAGGTACACCAGTACGATCAGCGAAGTGACACCAGTCCAGCCAGTGGACTCAGTCACACCGGTCCAGCCAGTGGACCCAGTCAACCAGACTCAACTAGAAGTTCACACAATCAGCGAGTGACACTAGTTGAGTTCAGTTCAGCCAGTTCAATCAGACTCATCCAAAAGTCAGTCAACCAGACCAGTCGAGTCCAGTTCAGAGAGTCCAGCTCCACTCAGTCCCTCAACAGTGTTTGTATCTCTTGTACATTTATATATATATATATATATATATATATATATATCGTCCATATAAATAAATTCCTCTGCAAACCGTGAGTGATATATTTATTCTACAGTGTACCAACACAGAGTAAACATTTCCGTGCCCTAAAGGTAAAGGTATCTCCAACAAAACAGACACCAAAATCTACAAAGCCATCTGCCGCCCTATCCATGACTACGGACATATATTACTCTCAAATGCCAATGAAAGAACATCAAACAAGGACAAGAACAATCAATGGGCCATTGTAGTGCTATGCTATGTACTACCTACGTAGGTAGTATGTAGTACCCTGCTACGTATCAAACACGACTTAAAAACTACTACACGCAGACACTCAACTAAGAAACAATTTACGACGACTAAATCCATTCCAATCGCTTTTTTGTTTTCCTTACATATTGTATTTCTGCTCAAATGGACCTCGTGGTCAGTAGAAATGTATTTATTGAATACACAGGGCTGTATTCAATAAATACATTTCTTCTTCTTCTTTACTTCTATTTATGAAAATTTGCAACTTTCTTAAATTTTCTGATATTAGATTTTTCCGAATGCTTAGTTAATTGACATGAAATCATTTTTAAGTTATTAACCCTTTGCAAGGTAGTTATTTATATTAAAAATTGTTCGGAGTGCAAAGGGTTAAATTATTTATTATCTTTATACATATATATTTTACATATATTATCTATTAATTGCAAATTTTTAGAATGTTTTTATAGATTTTCAGGTAAAATATCCTATAATTTAGAAACTTTCAAAAATTTAGGTCTATGAAGCTAGCAACCCCCACCTTTTCAAAATTAAAATTTTATTAGACAAAAATTAGATGCTCTTTATGTGCTAATTATGTGCCGCATTCGCGATTTTAGTCCCCAAAGCGTTCAATGAAAATCAAATTTGACCAATGGGGGTTCTAGAACCCCCAGAAGAAAGAAGAAAGTTTCTAAATTATAGGATATTTTACCTGAAAATCTATAAAAACATTCTAAAAATTTGCAATTAATAGATAATATATGTAAAATATATATGTATAAAGATAATAAATAATTTAACCCTTTGCACTCCGAACAATTTTTAATATAAATAACTACCTTGCAAAGGGTTAATAACTTAAAAATGATTTCATGACAATTAACTAAGCATTCGGAAAAATCTAATATTATATACTATTTATTATATACCTATTGTCAAACTAGCACCCACCCATCGGAAAAATTAGAATACCGATTTCAAATAAGCACTATAATGTATCATGTATCATTTAAGTATCATGTATCAAGTATCATTATCTATAAAAGGTGAAATCTATAATAATCTCGCACAGAAATTTTAACCGGCACTAAATCGTTGCAATAATTATGTACTCTTGAGATATCCTTCTCGCAATTTTTTTGCTCGCGCAAGAAATTGCGATGTAGGTGCTAGCACCCTTGTTCGAAAAATTCACCCTTAATCGCCTGAATCATAAGATGTGAAATTTATAATAATCGTAAAAGAAATTTTAACCGACACGAAATCATTGCAATAATCGAGTGCTGTCAAGATATTCATGTGCACTTTTGTCCCGATTTTTGTGCTCGCAGCCTTGTACGAAAAATTCACTCCCAACCGTATGAGCCAAAACGTGTGAAATTTAAAATAATCGAGCACAAAAATTCTCAAAATCGTTTCAATAATTATGTGCTCTCCAGATATTCTATTTGCGATTTTTCTGCTCGCACACTTGTACGAAAAATTCACCCCAAACCGTATGTATCATAAGAGGTAAAATCTTATCGAGCAAAGAATTTTTAACAGACACGAAATCGTTGCAATAATTTTGTGCTCTCGAGATATCCTATTTACGATTTCTATGCTCGCACCCTTGTACGAAAAATTCGCTCCAACCATATGATTTAATCGTTAAAATATATTCAATCGTTAAAATTTCCTTGCTAGATTATTATAGATTTCACATCTTATGGCTCATACGATTGTGGCTGAATTTTTCATATAAGGCTGCGAGCACAAAAAAACGAACAGGTTATCTCGAGAGCACATAATTACTGCAATGATTTTGTTCCTGTTAAAATTTATGTGCTAGATTATTATAGGTTTCACCTCTTATGACTCTTATGGTTCAGGGTGAATTTTTCGTACAAGGTTGCTAGCATCAAAATCGCAGATTGGATATCTTAAGAGCACGTAATTATTACAAAGCTTTCGCATCGGTTAAAATTTTTGTACTATGACATTATAGATGTCACCTCTTGTGGCTCACTCGGTTCGGGGTGAGTTTTTCGCACAAGGGGTTGAGTAAGCGAATTCAAGTAGTTGAAAAGCACATAAACGGCACATAATTATAGTTCTTATTTGATGTAGATAAGAAAAAAAATTCAGATGGGTGGGTGATAGCTTGGAGGCGGTGGTGGCCTAGTAGTCAAGGTGTCAGACTTCGGGGCCGCAAGTCCCGGGTTCAAATCCTGGTCATTGTAAAAATAAGCCACCGTTCTCCTGTAGATGGCTCTGGCAAGGTCATCGCAGTAAAAATCTGCCACGAAACCTCCCCTAATAGTGGCTCGCCAACCACGTTAATAAAAACTGAAAGGGCTCCCTGCACATGCGTAAGATCAAGACACCAAGGACAAATGTAGGCAGTAGGAGGAGGCCCAGGTCCAATTAGGACTGTAACTTGACATTAACTTAGCACCCCCACTTGTCATATTTTTTCATTGATTGCTTCGAACACAAAAATCGCGATTGCGGCACATAATTAGCACATAAAGACACATAATAAGAGGTGGAGGTGCCAGATTGGCAGACCTAAAAAATTTTGATATATTATAAATTGTTTATTTAATTTTGTGATATATCAGATATTTACGAATATTTTTGTGGATTTATTCAAATTATTTTAAATTTGCACAATTTCTTAATAATAATTTCTGAAATGTATATTTTTACGAAAATAAGTCAGTTTTTCAAATAATTTTGGTGTTGAATTATTTTGTCATTAAATTGTCAATTTTCATAAATTTCCTGATAAAATTAATATTTTTCTTTTTCCGAATTTTTTTATAAATCTTGTACATAAGGGGTTTTGTCTGTAAACAAGAATTTTCTATAGAAAAAACATTTTTTTTTCAATCGATATTTTCTTGGGGCTGTCTAGGCTCTTGTATGTTTTCATCCGATTTCTAGTAATTTAGTAATAAAGCAAACTTATCTATCCAAATTGACTTAACACTTTTTGCATTCGCGACGAAATTTTCGCAACGAAATGTTCATATCAAATTTCAAATAATTTTCAACAATTTCTTGAATTTTCCGAAAAATTAGACTTTTCTGAATGTCTGTGTCTGTCAATGTTTTTGTCTGAATGGCAAATTTTTATCAAAAAATAAAAAAAAATTCAATGTTTTTATGTGAAACTAATTTTGCAAGTAGGTTTTTTTAGGAAAAATTATTTACTGTTTTTTACCACACTAATTATTGTCCGTATGTTTTTCTTCAAATTTTAAAATTTAAATACAATAAATATCGAAATAAATCCAAATTTATAATATTGAAACAAAAAAAGAAAACTGGTTTAACAAATTATTTTATCCAAAATAACCGATTTGGCTTTTTCCAGAAAAAAATCTAATAATTTCCCATGCTTTTGCTTATTAACATTCTTCCTGTACATTAAATCATCTCTTTGCTGGCAATCAAAGAAAAAATCATAAAATAATTTACGAGTCGTGCGTTTGTCCCGTTGCGAAGAATTTCAATTTAAAAAAGAATTCCGAATAAAATAGGAGCGATGAACGTGCGTGAACCATTTCACTGTATTTAAGAATCCTCCCAACAAAAATAGAACCCACTGTAAACAAATGCTCTATTACCAAATAAATTTCTTTTTTAAAAATATAGTTTTCTCATTAATTTCATTTTATTTACGACCTTCCAACACGCACACACACACAAAACTCTATTTACATTCAAATAATAAAAAGAGAAAAACAAGTAGAGCATTAAAATAATTTACCTTGGGGGTCCAGGTGGACGGTTGTTGAGCGGTTCTCGATTGACTCTTCGACCTCTTGAAGATGGTTTTAGCCATGAGCCTGCTCCCATGGTGGACGACACTGGAAGAAGACTTGGACTTTTGCATGGCCAATCCTGCCGAAGATTTATCATGAGAATGTTTGTGTAAGAGACTCGAGAGGAAGGAAAGGGATGTTTTTGTCGGGGAACTGGGATTGTCTAGGATCGTGCCAGCATCGATGCTGCTCCTCGCACTCGCGAATTTCAAATCGCGATAATTCAAAATCCATTCGTCGTTCGTCTGACAGCCTTTATTAAGACCATCATCATCACCCGGTTTAGTTATCTCACCTTTGGCTTTAATATTTCTCAGATTTCTATCGTAATTAACACGTTTAAAACGATCTACCTTGTCTGAATCCGCACTTTTTTTACGAGCCATCCGCAAGTACCTTTTGATCGTATCACTAACCGATTGTGAAACATCGTCGTTGTCAACACTGCTTCTCCTCCTATTTCCCGGTTTAAACTCCCTTTCTTCCTCTTCTTTTTCAGCTAATACTTTCCTATACTCCTCCTCGATCTTGACCAACTCTTCTTCGCTCAAAAAATCAGTTTGGATCCCGAAATCCGAGAAAACAGGTTCCAAACTCTCACCTTGAATCTCAATCAGCGGCGGCGGAACGGATTTCTTATAATCACTCATATCCAATTTATTTCTGAAACTCTTCAGCGTACTTTGATCCCAAGGGGGATGAGATGGAGAAGAAGAGTAATCCCTCCTACCCCTAAAACTCTTGGTTTGTCTCAAATCAAAGTATAATTTTTGTAAAGCTTTTCTGTTTGTTAATAAATCGGAAACAATTCGGTCTCTGCTGACACTTTGGCTGAAGTATCTGCTTAAAGTTTCTGTTAGGGATTTTTGGAGGTGATCTCCTTCGAAGCGTATCGTGGTGTCTCTTTTCACGGGTGTCGGTGAGGTTTGGTGAGGAGGAATGTTGGTTATCAAATGGCGCTGCAATTTATCGATTAGTTCCTGGTAATTGAAGTTCTTGATGGGTTCAGCTTCTGAGATTCTGAGGTATTGTTCTAACATGGTTATGAGTTGACGTTCTTCTTCTTCCTCTGGGGCGGGTGGTGAGAACGATGATTTTGAGCGCGGAGTGGTCGGTGAAGGTGAGTTTAAGAAGTCATATTTCATTTTTTGGATGTCGAATCTTCCTCCAGAGGTAGATGGATAGAGGGGGAGGTCTTTAGGGCGTTGCGGTTTAATGTCGTCAACTTCATCTGCTGAGGAAGCTTTGCGACAACTACCTCCCTTTCTTAAAGTTTTACGTTTTTTTCTCAGGGTTAAAGCTCCTGGATAGGAGTTTTTCCGCCATAGTAGAAACCGTGGTTCGCGTTTACAAACTTCTTGGAAATAAGCTTCTATTTTTGGTAGATCTTCAGGGCGGTTTTGAGCGCCTTCTGGTATTAACTTCCTCCCAGCGTCGGTCATATACCTCCAAGTTTTTCTGGTTAGCAGCCATCGTTCTTTGGGTTTCTTTAATTTCCTCTTGGCTGGTTTGTCAAGTTGGAGGTCGGAGCTCTCTATTGAGGCGCTCTTGGTTAATCTACTTTGCCTACGCTTTGTCATATGCTCGGCCATTATATTAAACAAACAAATTAAAAAAACAATTTTAATTTATCTTAAACCATTTGGAGGTGATTATTTTTTTGTGAGAAATTTCATAATTCACCTGCTGTGTGATTTTTTGCGCACCTGGCAAAGCACCAAATAAATTCGGTGAGAAATTCTTCGCGAAATTGTTTAAATGAATAAAAAAAATGTTTGGTGGTCCAACAATGGGCGCAAACGAGAGAAAAAAGTTGTATTTTTATAATTCAAACTAATATGTCGGACTCTTGTTTTCTTGGCAAATTCTCTTTTTATAATTTTTGCGTAGGCTCCCAGATATGCAAAAAACGTTTCATCACACAAATATCCGAACAGAAGAAGAAACTATTTAAACACGCAGAAATCACTAATTGCTCTTATTTGCGACATCCTTACAACACATTAATCCATTTCTCTGTCACAAAAAAAAGAATCCAACTTTAACTAATTTATAACTCTTAACTGCCTCTTCCTTATTTTATTCACAATCACACAAACTATCAACATCTTTCCTTCTAAGGTTTTCTCTGCAATTAAAAACTTGTCTTGTATTAAAATTGTTGAATTGTGCGCGATCACCTTCGCGTCCACTTTGCTGACCACTCTACTGCCACAGTAGCAGGCAGGCCACTTCGAAACAAAAATATCCTATTTGGCAAGAGACACCCGACTGGCTAGACTGAAATTAGCAAGTACAGTGAGGATTATAGCTTGTACACTTCGTGGAGCTTCAGACTGCTACCTGATGCACACTCTAATATAAACATTATATAAATACACATCGATTCAAAAGAAATATCCGATTTGTTTATTATTGCGATTATATTTTTATAGCCACTGTGTTTCGCCACTTTTATTATTTACTTCGCCGGTTTTTCAACACAAACTATATTTACTCGAGAAAAATGAATTTCTCAAAAAAATTCCTTTCAGCAATTTTTCTTACAATTGAGTTTCATACAGAATTTAGTTCACTAAATGTTCTCAAACAATATACACACAGTAAACAACTTATTTTTTAATACGGCATTTTCTTTGCTTATTATGTCAAAACAAGGATTACGTAGTCTCAGTTTAAGTAGTCTATATAGTTAGTAACTCATAACTTTCAATATTACAAACATTACTACGTAGATTAATTAATTATCTCTCAACAACTTAAGTCAACAACTACATTTTCTAGCATTTTTTGATTTGCCATCTTGTGACAATACTTCGTGGACAATACTACAGAGACAAGACTATAAGGACAAGAATAGCAAACAAGACTAGACAGACAAGAATAAGCGGATAACAATAGACAGACAAGACTAAACGGACAAGACTGGACAAACAAGCCGAGACGCACATGACTAAACTGTTAAGACTAAACAGACTAGACTGAACAGACAAGACTGAAAAAACAAGACTAGATAGACAAGACTAGTCAGGCAAGTATAGATTAGACATACAACACTAAAGAGAAAAAAAAATAGAGAAACAAGAGAAGAGCGACAAAACTAGATAGATAATACGAGACGGACAAGACTAGGCAGACAAGACTAAACGGACAACACTAGACAAACAAGACTAAACGAACAAGACTAGACAGACAAGACTAGACGCACGTGACTAAACTGACAAGACAAGATTAGACAGACTAGACTGGACGGACAAGACTAAACTGACAAGACTAGACAGACAAGACACAAGACTAGACAGACAAGGCTAGACAAATAAGGCTAGACAGACTAAACTGTACAGACAAAGCTACACAGACAAGAATAAACAAACAAGAAAAGCCGGACAAAACTAGAGAGACAAGACTAGACAGACAATACTAGATAGACTAGACTAGATAAACAAGACAAGACGGACAAAATTAGAGAGACAAGACTAGACAGAATAGACTAGAAAGATAAGACTATAAAGACAACACTAGAAAGACAACAAACCTAGAAAGAAAAGACTAGACCGTCAAGACTAGACGGACAAGACTAGACAAATAAGGCTAAGTAGGCAGGACTAGACAAACAAGACTAAACGGACAAAACTAGAGAAACAAGACTAGAGAGACAAGACTAAAAAGACAGGACTTGAAAGACAAGACTAGACAGACAGGCTAGACTGGCAAGACTAAACAAATAATGCTAAATAAGCAAGATGAAACAGACAACACTAGACATAGAAGACTACATAGACAAAACTAGAGAGACGAGAGTAAACAGACAAGAATAGAGAGACAAGATTAAACTGATAAGATTAGATAAACAAGACAAGACAGACGAAACTACACATGTAAAACGAGACATATGGGACTAGGCAGGCAATTCTAAATGTCAGTCTAGACAGAACAATGTAAAATATTGAACAAATATTTGAAAGGATTTTGCATTGTAAGCGAATTATATGTCGAGGGATTAATTTAACGATGTTTACCTGTTTTATTTTGCTTTTTGCACGTTTTTTAAATTTTTTATTTGAACGATTCCGTGCAAAATCTGTCGACGTAAGGGTTGTGGTTTTTCTGTTGACACGCTAATTTAGTTGACACTCATCAGTCAGCCAGAAGCATTAAATCTTTAGAAACAGAGATTAATATTTAAGTATATTATGTTTAGTCTAGTTCAGGAGGTACAAATAGAATTTGTTGATTGTACTAAAAAAACTTCTACTTTGACAGAATGGAGTTGTTGCCATCAATAGGCTGACGCGTGCCAAGCTTGGCACGCACGTCAATTATATTCTATTCTCTGACTCAAATTATAGTAGACACATTAGAATAAGTTAATAAGTCTATAAATGCTTGTTAATCTCTTCTTGTCAAGCTAGCCTTATTTGCTTGATAGTATCTGAATCCATAATTCTGTTTTCTCTCCCTAGTATTGTCTTCTCTATTGTTAACGGTATTTATCTAGTCTTGTCTATTTTGTCTGGTTTTGTGTAATTTGTATAGTTTGTATAATCTAGTGTTAAGTATCAGTACTTACTTAAATGTAAATATTCTCACACAAATAGTAGTTTAAGATAGTGTGTGACGAAGGGCTTTTGTGCATGTGTTGCGTGCAAGTTTAAATCACGAGCCGGCGAGAGCCGTTTAAAGGCGAGTGGTTTAAGGGGCTATACCACTGTGACCGCTGAAAATTTGGGTGATTTTCGCGAATTTTTTGGAAGAAAATTACTCAAGTAAAAAAGTACTCAAGTACTCAATTAAATGTTTCAGGAAATTAAGAAAATATTTGGCTATATTTGACCTTCATTACAAAATATTTTCATATAAAAATATTAAAATATAAGCGACTTATGCGCTATCTTCGGAAGCGCCAAAAAAAAAAGTTCCTCCACTGCCCCCCTTCTTGAAGCCGATTCAGTAGCTGAACCCGAATAAAAAAATTTGTAGTTAAACTAGAAGGTATTTTCTGTACCATGAACTAGGATTACCGAAAAATATCAAAATCCAACAAAATGGCGTAGTTATGAAAAAAAGTCAGTTTTTTGCCAAAAAAATGGTCGTTATTTTAGTACCAAATCGTCAATTTTCATCCAATTAAAAATATCCTAGTTGACGGTACAGTAAATATATTCAAGAGTACTCAGACCAAATTTCAAGTCAATCGGATAATTTCTCTTTGAGTTACAACAGGGGCAAATTTGAAAAATGCCATTTCGAGAAAAACGCGTTTAAAGTTAAGGATGTTCGGCCTATATTTTCTCAACCTCATGTAATTCCGAATACGACAAAAAATCTGAAAAAATCCCATATATATTAAAGATGTCGGAAACATTGCTTTTACATAATAATAATGTTGAAATGTTTTTAACAAATAGATTTTTTTGAATGTTGTTTAAAAAATTTTTGGAAAACCTATTCTTTTTATTATTTCAAATAAATGAATTGATTTTTCAGAATCCGCCTAAATTTTTCAAGATTTTTATTGTCTTTTTGACTATTTTTCCAATTTCGAAAAATGCGAAAAATCCAAAAAAAATCATACGAATTCAGAAGAATTCAGAAAAGAAAGATCTACTTAGTGAAAAATATAAAAAAATAAGTTTTCCAAAAATGTATTGCCTCCAAATCCAAAAATTTCTCGCCTCCAGGCAGGAGAAGAATTTTATTCCTGCGAGCGGTTGCGCTTTAGAAGGCTGCCATTCGAGGAGTATTAGAGATACGGCCTTGAAATTTGCACAGGATATACTTGAAAGTATGAACTGTTAAATAAGACCGAATAACACCGAAAAACACCGTTTTTTAAGTGTCACAGTGGTATATAGCCCCTTAATCGCAATGAGTGCAAAATCGCAAAATACTGTTGAATCTACAAAAAAATAATGGTTTATTACCGATATTATTGCAAAAGTTTTGGGGTTGGACACAATGGGGTTAATGTCATCTAGGTTAAACTAGAGTTAATCTAGATTAGGTTATGGTTAGGTTAAGGTATAAGCCGTATAAATCCAGACTGAGAGGGCAAGACTTCTTGATTCAAAATAAAAAAAAATTAATTCAATTTTAACATACGTCAGAAAATTTATTTTCACTACGTCTATGCTTCTTGTTTAGTATCGCGAGTTGTTGCTATAGTAACAACAAACAGAAATCGTTTAATAATTAAACTTCATTTGATTTACATTGGACTTTTACGCACGATTCGGATGCTTTTACACACGATTGTAATAATAGCATCCTCCACATACAATAATCAGTAAAGTGTTCATTTTGGTGTGCGAGTAGATAAAGGTTTTAGAATTATCAAAAATACGAATTGTTGTGTAGAATCGCATTTTCGACTTTTCTTTAAAGATACGCGAGCGTGTGGGAGTGGGTAAATTGAGATATTTAGTTGGAATGTTTGTTATAAAAATAAATTTTCGTAAAAAGAAAATTTAACAAAAAAAAAAAAATCTAGGAATAATAGACACATAATCTGTAAATCAAAATGAATAAAAAACGGACACTGTTACAGACGTTTCCGCCTGAATGATTTTAAAACATTCTTGTTTAAATCATCACTCACTCACTGCCGTATTTATAGATAGATATTAATAATTTAAAAATACGTTTCAACGCACCTTTCATAACATATTTTATATTTTCAATCAACGAAAAAATATTCAATTTTTCAATCTAATTAGGCACTTCAATCTATAATTCTATAACTATACTCCTAAACCACATAACGTAATAAGTTAATTAATATTCCAAATTAATTCGCTTATAAAGTACAATTTTTATTTATAATCCTTAAAATTTAATTAGTTCAAACAAATTCCGTAATTAATATATTCAGTGCCCGTCTGGACTTCTCTGTTTAGACTTGTTTCTTTAGTCTTGCCTATTTAGTTTTGTCTGTATAGGCTTGACTCTCTAGTCTTATCTATCTATTCTTGTCTGTCTTGTTTTATATGTCTTCTCTTATCTGTCTAGTCTTGTCTGTCTAGTCTTGTCTGTCTAGTCTTGTCTGTCTAGTCTTGTCTGTCTAGTCTTGTCTGTCTAGTCTTGTCTGTCTAGTCTTGTCTGTCTAGTCTTGTCTGTCTAGTCTTGTCTGTCTAGTCTTGTCTGTCTAGTCTTGTCTGTCTAGTCTTGTCTGTCTAGTCTTGTCTGTCTAGTCTTGTCTGTCTAGTCTTGTCTGTCTAGTCTTGTCTGTCTAGTCTTGTCTGTCTAGTCTTGTCTGTCTAGTCTTGTCTGTCTAGTCTTGTCTGTCTAGTCTTGTCTGTCTAGTCTTGTCTGTCTAGTCTTGTCTGTCTAGTCTTGTCTGTCTAGTCTTGTCTGTCTAGTCTTGTCTGTCTAGTCTTGTCTGTCTAGTCTTGTCTGTCTAGTCTTGTCTGTCTAGTCTTGTCTGTCTAGTCTTGTCTGTCTAGTCTTGTCTGTCTAGTCTTATCTGTCTAGTCCTATCTGTCTAGTCTTGTCTGTCTAGTATTGTCTGTTTAGTATTGTCTGTCTAGTCTTGTCTGTCTAGTCTTGTATGTCTAGTCTTGTCTGTCTAGTCTTGTCTGTCTAGTCTTGTCTGTCTAGTCTTGTCTGTCTAGTCTTGTCTGTCTAGTCTTGTCTGTCTAGTCTTGTCTGTCTAGTCTTGTCTGTCTAGTCTTGTCTGTCTAGTCTTGTCTGTCTAGTCTTGTCTGTCTAGTCTTGTCTGTCTAGTCTTGTCTGTCTAGTCTTGTCTGTCTAGTCTTGTCTGTCTAATCTTGTCTGTCTAGTCTTGTCTGTCTAGTCTTGTCTGTCTAGTCTTGTCTGTCTAGTCTTGTCTGTCTAGTCTTGTCTGTCTAGTCTTGTCTGTCTAGTCTTGTCTGTCTAGTCTTGTCTGTCTAGTCTTGTCTGTCTAGTCTTGTCTGTCTAATCTTGTCTGTCTAGTCTTGTCTGTCTAGTCTTGTCTGTCTAGTCTTGTCTGTCTAGTCTTGTCTGTCTAGTCTTGTCTGTCTAGTCTTGTCTGTCTAGTCTTGTCTGTCTAGTCTTGTCTGTCTAGTCTTGTCTGTCTAGTCTTGTCTGTCTAGTATTATCTGTTTAGTATTGTCTGTCTAGTCTTGTCTGTCTAGTCTTGTCTGTCTAGTCTTGTCTGTCTAGTCTTGTCTGTCTAGTTTTGTCTGTCTAGTATTGTCTGTCCAGTCTTGTCTGTCTAGTCTTGTCTGTCCAGTCTTGTCTGTCTAGTCTTGTCTGTCTAGTCTTGTCTGTCTATTCTTGTCTCTCTAGTCTTGTCTGTCTAGTCTTGTCTGTCTAGTCTTGTCTGTCTAGTCTTGTCTATCTAGTCTTGTCTTTCTAGTCTTGTCTGTCTAGTCTTGTCTGTCTAGTCTTGTCTGTCTAGTCTTGTCTGTCTAGTCTTGTCTGTCCAGTCTTGTCTGTCTAGTCTTGTCTGTCTAGTCTTGTCTGTCTAGTCTTGTCTGTCAAGTCTTGTCTGCCTAGTCTTGTGTGTCTGATACTGTTGCTCAAGAAAGGGCAACCTGTAATAAAGCCAGACGCATATACCAACGTAAAGGTAAAAAACCCTAGCCCAACACAACCAGCAAAAATTCAAGCAGGAGTACATAGCTGCGAAAAAGACTCGCAGAATGGAAATCAACAAATCAAAACGAGACCACTGGCATATCCTATGCCACGAGATCAACTAAGACACATGGGGGAATGCATTCCAAATTGCAATGAGGACTGAAATTTAGGCAACAAAAGATTAGGGTCCCAATGGAAACAACACTACAGATTGCCGATGCACTTTTCCCAACCCATGAAGAACCGGTCTGGGAGCAACCAGACGTGCTAGAGATTATGCCTTGCACTGAGGAGGATCTATGTAGATCCAGCCAGCGTCTTCGAAATGGCAGAGCCCCAGGTAAAGATGGACTTCCATCAGAGCTCATAAAAAACATTAAAAAAAAAACAGTAAAATTTCCAAACTATGTTTTGAAAATAATAAACCATATAGTCACCGAGGGAATATTTCCAGATATACGGAAAAAAGCCAAACTTGTTTCAATTAGGAAAGGCGATAGGCCCATCGAGAAGCCTTTGTCGTACAGACACCTGTGTCTACTAGATGTAGCGGGAAAACTTCTAGAGCAACTACTTCTACGAAGAATAAGACAGGCATTAGAGACAGGTGAGAACCTCTCAGAGAAGCAATATGGGTTCAGGGAGGGAAAGTCGACAGTAGATGCTATAGATAAGGTCGTCGAAGTGGCGAGAAAAGCGCAAGAAGGCTCACAAAGAACGAAAAAGCTATGTGCACTTATAACACTCGACGTTAGAAATGCCTTTAATTCTGCATCATGGCAAAACATCTTGGAGGAACTGGCAAGAAAGGGCATGCCACCGTATCTACTCAGATTAATCAGGAGCTATTTGAGAAATAGAAAAATCATTCTGCAGACAGAGAACTCAAGAGAAGAGTGCGATGTCAGCAGTGGTGTTCCACAGGGCTCGGTTCTGGGCCCGACACTGTGGAACATCCTGTACGATGGAGTCCTCAGACTCAAACTGCCGGAGGGAGTGAAGATCGTGGGCTTTGCTGACGACCTAGCTCTGGTAGTGACTGGGAAAACAGAAAGGGGATTAATGCTTAGAGCAAATGCAGCTATAGATCAAGTTGGTAATTTAATGGAAGGAAAGAGACTAGAATTGACTCCCGAGAAGACAGAGGCAGTGCTGCTAACATGATTTAGAAAAATAGGTCCCATTACTTTCATTGTAAAGGGAGAAAAGATAGTCCCGAAAGAATTAATTAAATACCTGGTTGCAACGATCGACAAATTTCTATCATTTAAAAACCACGTCATCGCAATCGCAGATAAAGCGCTCAAACCCGCTGCAGCATTAGAAAAACTAATGCCCAACGTCGGGAGTCCCAAAAGCAGCAAGCGAAGGCTCCTATGCTCGGTGGTACATTCGACCATGCTTTACTCAGCTCCGGTATGGGCAATTGCCATGGAGAAGAAATCGATCAGGCACAAGTTATCGCTAATTAAACGGAAAATGGCACTGGGAGTGTCCAGTGCATACCGAACAGTCTCAATGGAGGCCGCACTTGTAATCGCTGGCATAGTACCAATAGAGCTTATGGTGCGAGAGAGAGAGGAACTTTACCGAGTTAGAACAAGCGACGACTGCACAAAGAGCGACAAAAAGAAAGCCGCCAGGGCGCAAACGTATAAGGCAGGGCGAAAAGAGTGGCAGCTATCGGACAGGGGACAATGGACCAGGATCCTTATACCTGACGTCGAGCTATGGGTGTCACGAAAGCATGGTGAAACGAATTTCCACCTTACACAAGTACTATGCGGTCATGGTTGTTTTAAGGACTACCCGCGTAACATTCGCATGGCAACCGATAGTCTCTGTGAATACTGTGGCCTTGAAGATAGCGTTCGACACACCATCCTCGACTGTCATAGATGGATACCAGAAAAAGAAACGTGGGAAAAGAAAACTCACCACAAACTAGAGCCCATAGGCCTAACCGACCATATGAATAGGTCGGAGAACATCTGGGTAATAACAACCGATATGATAACAAACATCATGACCTTGAAAGAGCAGGACGAGAGGAAACGACTCCAAGTCGAGAGCAACAAGAAACTTAACCTAAACCCCTAATCACTAGACGTGGAAGGGGGATGTAAGACGAAACTAATACAACGACATCTTGACGTCATGCCTGAAGCGGTTCCAAGATGCTCGAGGAGTTTTCAGGGGGCTACTTGACAAGTTAACCGATTGGTACTTGCTACGTCCCGTTAAAAAAAAAGTCTTGTGTGTCTAGTCTTGTCTGACTAGTCTTGATTTTCTAGTCTTGAATATATAGTCTTGTCTGTCTAAACGTCTAAAATGGACAAGTAAGGTCAAAAATACTATATGTTTATGCTGGAAATCGAATTGGGATTTGTTACAATAGTTTTCGCTGATTCGATTTGAATTGAATATTTGGCGTGCGAAATTTAAAGTGTTCGATGTGAAACATTCCGCGAGCGAAACGAAATAGTAATAGTGAGATTCAGAATAGACTAAAGCCGACGAAAATAGAGTATCACAATATATTCAACCTGAACTTATTTCTGTCTAGGTTAAACATTCAACAATGCTAACAAATACGTTGTTTTATATATATTTCGAGTCGAAGCAAAAGAAACTGAAGCGAGAAAAGTTATCTTATAAAGCATCTAGTTTAATAGATGTAAATTAGTTTAGACTAATTTGTCGCATCTAGTTGTATCAAATAAAATAGGTCTAGCTTAAAACAACAACATCTAGTCCTATCTAATATATTATGTTTAGTGTCTGTCAAGTTTAATGATTTAATTAGTCATAGATTTAATAAATTATACAGAGCTTCGAATTAGACTACTATCTTAAAACACTAAGCACAAATAAAAGCCAAAAGAACAAAATTAACGATACAGTCCATAAATTTGAATGTATATGTGATCTAGACTTTAAGCTCTAGTTTATATGATTTAGTTTTGTAGGTTTTGTAAAGCTCTGGAGCAGGGGTCGGCAACTGGTTGTAAGTAAGAACCATTTTATTTAAACATATTTAACAAATCTCACAGTGTAGCCTCTGAAATGCTAGCATTAAAAAGTATACAACAGCAGCATTAAATATCATCAAATATATAATTTTTTTGATTATAAATGATCTACATTTATAATCAAAAAAATTATATATTTGATGATATTTAATGCTGCTGTTGTATAATATGTAATGTAATGTAATATATATATATATATATATATATATATATATATATATATATATATATATATATATATATATGTGTGTGTGTGTGTGTGTGTGTGTTTAATTGTGTTTAATTAGTTACACTCTAAAGAAAATACAAGCGATGATTTTAAATCGGAAAATTGCTGTGATGTCAAATTCTCTGTTATTTTGTGTCGTGTTTGTTAATCGTGATTTGTTTGTGGAAATAATCAAATTTGCAGAATTTTTACTTTTGATTTGTTTCAATACATTGATTACTTTAAACTTAAAATATATTTTGACGGGCTGAAGAGCCACAAAACTTACAATTAGATAAGTGCCGCATGCGGCTCGCGAGCTGCGATTTGCGGACCCCTAATCTAGACTAATCTATTTGTGGAGTATTGTCCAGGGTCGAATCGTAAGTTTGTGGAGCCCTGAGCTAATAACTACTTGGGGGCCTCCCTAATTAACCAATTAATTGCTATTTTGTTACTGTTTCCCAAAATATAGTAGATATACGGTTTGTGAAATAAAGAGAACAACAAAATATTTTATTTATTTAATATGACTTATAGATATACACACAAACAGTAACACTAAGACTTTATTGCAAAAGAAATCAACAAGTTAAATGTAGTTATGACAAATCAAAACCTAACCTCAACAGTCCGGCACATGGTGCTCAAGTGTATTCCATTTATAATTCAAAAGAGCAAAGCTGCACTGATGAGAGATAAATCTCGAAACGCGTCTGCACATGGTTATTCACTTAATTTAAATAGAAATATAGTGCCATGAAAATGGGTTAGTTCTAGGAATAGCATACAAACCCCTAGTTGTTTCAACATGACATTTGATCATAGTTCTAATAACACTTAATATTATAGAGCTCCGAACAGGTTGGATATAACTATATATTCAAGCTATATTTCGCTTTAGTAAGTTTGTATGATTGTATCTATAATTAGTATGGTTCCACCCCCATATTCAAGTTATATGTAGTTATGTTAAACGTCAGTTGACACAACACATAATTAAATGTGAATAAATTTGTAAAGTTTAAGAATAAAATTTCTAGTTAATACTTGAATTAGAAACTTTAAATGTTGTTTCTCTTATTCTTATAGAGAAACGCAATTTCGTTTTTAATTCTAAGAAACTTGGGACTATATAAAACATATTATAAAACAACATTTTTTTTCGGATATTTCAAGAGAAATGGAAAAGCTCAGGTTTGAATTCGTAGTCAAGGCATTGGCCACTGAGGGAAAAACTAATGTCATTGCTATAACCTCAATTTAGACGGAAGACAAAGAGATTTTCAATATGCCACCTGAATTCGAAAACATTACACATCATGAAAAGTTTAAGAATACAGCTGCTTTTAAAAAAGTAAAAGCAACTCTAACAAAAAGGGGTACTATAAGAAGAGTTTGGATTACTTTGAACACAGATACTTAAAGAATATAAAGAATATATACAAAGAATATAAAGATGGGAATATACACTTCCATGGATACTTATTAAAAGAACAAGCAAAATATCTCCAAACAAAAACAAATGAGCAACCAAAATTAGAAGTCCTTAACAAAAAAGAGATATTTGAAAAATGTGTCCTTGAAACATTTAATGGTGCGAATAATAATGTATTACAATGGATGGAAACCTTTGAAAGTGAATGTACACGGTTCAATATAACCCAAGTAACCCATATAAATAAAATTGTAATTTTAAGACTGTTTTTAAAAGGCTCATGTACCAACTGGTACAGTTCAATGCTTATAAATATATAAATACATTGGACTCTGATTGGGAAAAATGGAAGAAAATATTCAATGATACCTATGCAGATAAAGGTTGGACTCCGGTGAAATACGCCATTGAATTTAAATATATTTATGGTTCCTTATTAGAGTATGCTCTAAAAAAAGAAAAAGTTTTATTAGAAATAAACAAATCAGTGGACATGCTCATGTTGATTGATTTAATTGTTGTGGGACTTCCAGATTACATATTTGATAGAATAGACCGAAGCAGATTGAAACAGACCGAAGATATTTTTAATGAAATAAGAGGTCTAGAACACCTAGTGAAAACAAAAAGTTGGGATAAGAAAGAAAAGATGTACCCAGAAAATAAAATGAAAAAAATAGAAAATCAAAAACCATGCAGAATATGTGAAAAGGAGAAGAAAGGTGTACGTTACCACGCTGAAGAAAATTGTAGGTTTAAAAATAAACAATATGAAAATCGAAGAGATCAGGTTAGAACTGTTAATAATTCAGAATTAGAACTAGTATTGAATGAAGAAAATCCAAAAAACTAATAGTACCACCATTAATAAAAATCAAATTGCTATTGAATTACACCTTAGAAGTTTCTGGAATCTATGACTCTGGATCAAATGTGTCTTTAATTAATGAAAAATTATTGAAAATAAAAAAAGTAAAAACAGGTTATCTACAAATAGTAAATTTGAGGACAATTAATGGTGTAAATAAAACACATGGTATAGTAACACTGAAGATAAAAATCTACAATATTGAAAAAACGATGGATATATTTGTTGTGGATAATGAAAATTTTAATTACGATTTTCTTATTGGTTTGGATTGTATCAAGAATTTTAAACTAATTCAAAATGAAGATCTAATGATCACACAATATATCACACCTAAAGAAAATAAAAATGTCAGCATTTCTGATGTTCGAAAAGATGAAAGGGCTTTGTTGGACTCTAAGGTAGTGAAGCAAGGAAACATTGAACAAATAATCAAATATAAGGTAAATTTCAATGAGCATATAAATGCTAATGATTTTGAAATTTCAATAAATCATTTAGATCTGGATCAACAATCAGAAATAGATATGTTGATTGACAAATACAAACCAGTATTTGCTAAAGACAAATATGATGTTGGTACTGTAAAAGATTATGAAGCTCATATTGACTTAATGGTAGATAAATACTGTTATAAACGTCCATACAGATGCACAATTAAAGATCGACAAGAAATAGAAAATCAAATAGCAAAGGTTTTAAACAAAAATATGATTGAAGAATCAAACAGCCCGTTCGCAGCTCCAGTAACTTTAGCATATAAAAAAGAAGAGAAACAAAAATCTAGGCTATGTATAGATTTTAGAGATTTAAATAAAATTGTTGTTCCCGAATCTCAACCTTTTCAATTAATTGAGGATTTAATGGTAAAGACTAGGAACTGTAAATATTTTTCTACTTTAGACATAAATTCAGCATTCTGGTCGATTCCTTTTAAATTACAAGACTGAAAAAAAACGGCATTTGTAACTTAAAAAGATCATTTTCAATGGACATTTGGTTTGAAGACAGCCCCAGCTATTTTTCAAAGAATATTGAGCTTCATCATAAGAAAGCACAAACTCTCGGACTATGTAGTTAATTATATAGATGACATCCTGATTTTTTCAAAAACTTTTGAGGAACATATATCTCATCTATCAAAATTACTGGAGGTATTACTAATTGAAGGTTTTAGACTCAAATTCTCTAAATGCACTTTTGCAGAAAATTCTGTAAGATACTTGGGTCATATAAAAGAAAATAATTCTATCAGACCACTCAAAGATTATTTAATTGCTGTCAAGAACTTCCCTATTCCAGAGACAAGAAAGAACATACGTCAATTCTTAGGAAAAGTAAATTATCATCATAAATTTGTTCCAAATATTTCAGTTATTCTAGATCCACTACACAATTTATTAAGAAAAGATGTGAAGTTTATCTGGTCAGAAGAATGTCAAGAATCATTTGATAAAATAAAATCATTGCTCTGTTCACAACCAATTTTGAGAATTTTTGATCCAGATTTACCAATTGAGATATACACAGATGCAAGCATCAAAGGAATAGGGGCTGTGCTGAAAGAAAAAGATGAAAATGGAGACAGTAAGTCATTGGCATATTTTTCTAAAAAACTGAATGACGCACAAAAACGAAAAAAGGCAATATACCTAGAATGTTTAGCTATAAAAGAAGCGGTAAAATACGGGCAACATTGGCTTATTGGAAAGGAGTTTCTGGTATATTCCGATCATAAACCTTTAGAAAATCGGAACATAAAGGCTAGAACGGATGAAGAACTTGGAGATTTGACATATTACTTATCTTAATATAATTTTAAAGTAAAATATAATCCAGGAAAATCTAATCAAGAAGCAGATTGTTTGAGCAGAAATCCGGTTTTAGAACCTTATGAAAATACACATGAAATTCTGTAAGTAGTAAATCTAATCAATCTGAGAGACATAAAAAATGATCAAAGTACAAATACCGATCTACAAAATAATATAAATAAATTTAAATTGAAGAACGACATTTACTATAAAAAATTTAAAAAATAAAGATAAAATTTTCTTATCAGAAGATTTTAGTAAAACAATAATAAAAGATATATACACAATACATATTGCCATATAGAAACAACACAAATGTTAAATAAAATAACACCATTTTATACAGCAAGAAACATCTGTGAAAAATATCTGTAAAAAGTGCGAAATCTGTATAAAAGATAAATCCAGAAAAAAATCTAAATATGGTTTCATGTCACAATTGGGTCCAGCAACATATCCATTTGAAATTGCATCCATTGATACAATTGGAGATCATTTTACGAGATATGCCTACATTTTAACATCTAAGAAGCAAAACTCCAATGATTTTAAAAAAAATGATTAAGAAAGTGGCACAAGTTAACGATATAAACATTATTTTGACGGGTCAATATCCAGGGATAAATTCTAACGAATTTAAACAATTTTTAAAAGAGATAAATACAAAAATTATATTTACTGCAGTTGATGCACCATTTTCAAATGGTCTCAACGAAAGACTAAATCAGACATTAGTTAATAAAATAAGATGCAAGATAAATGAAAGTGATAGAAAAATAGCATGGACAACCACTGCTCAAAAATGTGTAGAGAAATATAATGAAACAGAACATACAGTCACAAAGTTTGCCCCAAAATACTTATTGGAAGGCGAAAATGTAAACCTTTTACCACATGAATTAAAATTAAGATGTGCAGACGAGGATCTGAAAAGAGACAGAAAATAGGCTTTGGAAAATACAATTAAATCGCACAATTATAATAAAAAGCGGTTCGATCTACATAGAAAAGCATTTGAATTGCATACAGGAGATATGGTTTACGTGGAAAATGGGAATCGTCTAAATAGAAAAAAAACTAGATGAATTGAGAGTTGAACCATATAAAATAATCAGAAAGTTATCCAATTCAATGTATGAGGTCGATACCGGACACAAGAAAACATAATCAAACCTCTTCCATATTACCAAACTAATTCCAAGGGGGGGAGATGTAAAAAAAACATGACACTCATATACTGATGTCTTTAGTTTTCTTAAGTTTGAATCAGACGCTCCATGGACTTGAATTAGAAACTTTAAATGTTGTTTCTCTTATTCTCATAGAGAGAAACGCAATTTCGTTTTTAATTCTAAGAAGCTTGGGACTATAGAAAACATATTCCATTTTCAAATTATATATATATATATATATATATATATATATATATATATATATATACATATATATATATATATATATATATATATATATATATACTGGATTATATGCATATGCATTTGTATATTTAATCCATTTTGAGCGTACATTGCATATTTTATCTAACAATAAGGTATAGTGATGATGCATATTTTCGTTATATATTGGTACAGTATTTTTCGGTAGGTAGTTACTCTTACATTGTTGCAGGCCAAACCACAGAGTTATTAACAAGTTACTACGTAATAGATTAAATCGTCGAAGTAAATTAAAACAGTCTTCTTCCTATCTGGCAGCCTGCAAAGAATTGGAAAAATCCAATGATTCTACGATCTCCAGATTTGTGAATGGGCATTTGCTGAAGAAGTACGATCCACGTTTGGCAACATTTACACAATTTACATATTTACAAAATGATTTCATCAACAAAAAAAGTATTTCTGAAATGCATCTGCACCTGAACGTAATAAAACCATTAAAGAAAAACTACCTAATGTGCCTTTACCTCCCGGAGCAGTGTTTACACGATGGGGAACGTGGATTGAAGCAGTTCCGTTTTAAAATGGACATTTCAAGGGCATCAAAGTTTTAGTAAATGACTATGATAGTGCAGAGTCTAAGGCAGTTTGTCAGTCCAAGGAAGCATTTAACGATTCTAGTATTAAAAAAAACTTTTTTCACTCATTTTTCCTACATACCCGAAAGTATTAATTATTAAGCTCAAAACTCAAGGTTTAGCGTTGACTGAATCTATTCAATTAATGAATAAAATTCGCAAAATAACATAAGCTTTCGCTTAAAGTAAAGTTTGAAAACATTTGGAACTTTTCGGCTTTAAACCTTTGTGCCAAATTGATAGTTTTATTAATACCAAAATTATTACAAGAAGCTACTAAGTGCTAACATAGCACCTAAATTCAAATACAGTATAATCTCGATAATCCGACACATATGGGACCAGACAACCGTCGGATTATCAGAAAGAGTGGTGGGAAGTAAGAGCGCGAGCGGTCTCCAGATCGCCGGATTACTAAACGTGTCGTCCGATTAACCAACGGCTGAATTACCGAGATTATACTGTATTGTCAAATTACCTTATGTGGAACGATCCTTTTTCTCTTATAAAAATATTTTGAGTGACCGAAAACACAATCTTACTATCGAACATTTAGAACAGTACCTGGTTGTTAACGTTTAAGAATAACAAAATGTTAAATAATTAGTAATTTTATTATATACCTACTCTGTGACATAAAATGCAACACTACGAAGGAGTGGGAATTTTTTGACCAAACTTGGCAGAAATGTTTAACTAGTCAAAGGTAGTAATTGATTAAAATTTCATTCAAAATAATCCAGTAGTTATAGCAAATTTGATTTTTACTTGTTGTTATGATCGTAATTATCGGGTGTATTTCTTACGAGATTAAGTCGATTTCGATATTGTTTTTGGTTGAAATTCTTTTCTTTTTGAGATCTTCTTTGCGTTTAGAGGTTGCGATTATGCCCAGAGTAAGGCAACGTGAAAATTATTGACAACTGAGTGAATTCGACAGAAGTTGCATTATCGGCTTACGTGAAGGTGGTTTTTCATACAGAGAAATTGCTAATCGTCTTAAGCGTAACCAATCCTCTGTAGTACGGTGTTATCAAGCATGGTCTTCAGAAGGTCAACAACGTCGTAGAAGAGGAAGTGGACGGCCAAGCCCGACAAATGTGGTCCATTACTGCCATCTCAGATTAATGACATTAAGAGACCAATTCTCGAGTACAAGATCAATAGCCGATCAGTGGTTTGGAAACGAAGTCCTGCAACCCTTCGTACAGTTTACCGTCGAATTAAAGTTTTTGGCTTGCAGTCCTATCGACAACATTTTGTGCTTCCACTGACGGCTTGTCATCGTTAGCAACATTCGGAGTGGTGTACTTCGCGACTGGATTGAGACGTGGAATGGTATATAGTGGTTTTCAGTGAAGAATCCTGATTCTTCTGGGAAATGAACGATGGTCGCATGAGGATCAGACGTAGACGTGGAGATCATCGCTATGTGCAGTTTTCTGTTAAACGGCATGTGCACCACACAGTGGGGGTATGGTGTGGGGTGCTATTGTTTATGGAAACAAGTCTCAGTTGGTATTCATCCGAGGCAATATGAATGCAGAACTGGTAGGTACTGTGAATGGTAGAACCTCATATTTTGGGAGGACCCGATTTTCCAATAGGATAATGCCCGTCCACATATAGCAAGGCTTTCTATGGAGGGCTTCGAAGAGGCTAACGTCAATATTTTGTAGTGGCCACCTAGATCTCTCGACCTTTCGCCCATCAAATATGTGTGGGATATGATGGGTAGAAGACTCAAGCAATTTGCCCATCCTCCACAGACACTAGAAGCTCTCCGGCATGAACTACAGATTTCTGAGATGCAATACCTCAGGGAGAAATGGACAACCTGGTGGAATCTATGCTCAGAAGGGAGCGGGAGTGTGAAACTAATAGGGGTGGTCCTACACATTATTAATAAAAAATGCCTTTATCTTTTGTTTACTCTTTTTGAAATTTTAATCAGTTACTACATGTTTATAGTAAAACATTACTGCCAAATTTGGTCCAAAAATTCCTACCCCTTCTTGGTGTTGCATTTTTTATGTCACGGAGTATATTATCGTCGCTATCGATTGTTTATGAATGAGCCATCGCGTAATTGTTTGCTGATTGAAAATAAATAATCTAAAACTAACTTTTTTTATTAGGTATTTAATGTTGCATATTTTATGCATTTTTCATGCAAATTTGCCCGCCTATTTCAAGCTTTTTATGTTGTATATAATCCGGTCTCTACTCATACATTGCAAGTCCTTTGTTAAATCCCAATTTATAAATAACTAGTAAATGATTTAGTCGATAATTTGTTGTCCTACATTTGCTTTCTATATACGACATCCTGGAGAAGAAGCACTCAACTTCATAGCTAGTAATTGGCAACGTTAAAAAAATCTTTAAGAGAGTAAGTGTAGCAATTTAGGAAGAGATCAAAAAGTTTCTCTTAATAAATTAGCATACAAATTTAACTGCAAGAGGTGTAAGACTCTGATTTAGACTGTAGTAAGTAAGATTTTAACTGAATGCACTCATTATCTAAATCAGTGGTTCTCAAACTGGGTGCCGCGGCACACTGGCGTGCCGCGAGCGTATGCCTGGGGTGCCGCAGCAATAATCAAGAAATGTAAAAAAATGTTTAAAGAAAATTGCGTGAAGAGGTAAACGAATTTGAGTTTCTACTTTTATTGCTGAATTATGGACAATTGGCTAAAATTTGGGACTTTAAAACGGAAAGGTGATGAACTCATGAGAACTAGCATCGTCGGAGGCCCGAAATATGCCAGCAGACACCTGCGAGTCTAAATCATTCCAGTTCGTCTGCCTCAGTTCGCAAAAACGCAATTCACAACGAGAAGATAATCCGAGCAAAACAAGGAAATATGATCCATGCTACTTCACATTGTTTGGCTTTGTTTCTGTTGGAAACGAATCAAAAAAGCATCGGAAGGGCAATGCGTTATCTGTCATAAAGTTGTTTCTAACAGCTGCTTGGTTCCATCCAAATTAAAAAGGCATCTGGAATGCAATCAATCTGTTTTAGAATAGCCTTTTATCCAACAATTAACTGCTGTCGATTGACTGCTTAAATTAGCATACCTTTCCGACATCTTTGAAAAACTAAATGAAACCGCCACTTCTCTCAATGTTGCATTCTCAACATACGCCTACATTAAAAACAGGTACAGGAGCAAACTCTCTGTCTCAAGTGATTTGAGGGTGAAATTAACCAAACTTTAGATAAACTGAAAGAATCTTCCAAACAATTTAATTCAGCCCATTAAAGACAGTTGAGCATTAAATTTGTATTGTATTTTTTATTTTCCTAAGTTTTCAAACCGATTTTAGGGTAGCCCGACATTTTTGTAGCCGACAAGGGTGCCGCGAGATTTTTTTAGCTCGATCAGGGTGCCGCGGCAAAAAAAGTTTGAGAACCACTGATCTAAATGTTCATCTATGTCACTGAATTCCGTTTCCACACTAGTACTTAACTTGTTAGCTTTCTATTCATATTGCTTTAGTTTCTGATCTGTATTGGTGCGGTAATTTGCTAACAAATGACATTACTAACTTATTGCCTTCACAAATATCTAAACCAGGACTGTAATGTTTTGTTAACTAAATTGAGTCTCTTTAAATTTCTTCTTTAAAATAACTAAATTTGCAGTATCGAGTTTCGCCAGTTTATTAAATACATTTCCTGCCTCTTTTCGAAACAAACAACTTTCTTGACCTCATTTTCACTAAAATTTTCAAACAATTATTTTTTATAGCTTTGACAACATCATAGTGAGAAGAACATCTGGCCTGGCTTACACTTTTGGATTCAAAATTTTAGATTTTTTTTATAAATTCCGAATATTGTCGATTGTCTTTAACGCGGACTGGGATCTTTTTATATTTATGGGGCCCAGGGCCGCAGTCCAAAAAGCCCTTATCTATCCCTAGTCTTGTCTAGTATCTTTCTAGGCTTAATAGCCAAATAGCTAATATATTTCTAGGCTAGTTTTAATAGAGAGCGAAGTTTGAACTGGAATTTCCATCTTTCGCAAATGTGAATTTTGTACAAATTTGTCTACGTAATAAATTCTCGACTAGTTTCGAATGTAATTTAGTATGCGAGATTTGTACGGGATTGCAATCGAAATTGGAATTTCAATGGAAACCGATGGATTATGTCGCATTGACTTGCAAATATATTATATGTATCGAAATTACAAAAATCTTGATTTCAGCGGACGCAAGAACGTATTTGGTAGGATTGCCTTTGGGACTTGCCTTACGATTAGATTAGTCGACGAAACGAAGGAAGAATATTAAGACATATAGACAACATAATTTAAGATAGAAACTAACAAACAATGTCTTGAACATTTAATTTAGTTTGCTTATTCTTCTATTTCAATCTTATTAAACCTTCCTTATGTAATCTTCATATTATGTTTATCGAATAACTTTGTTTTTGTCTGTTTTATTTTACATTGTCTTTCCTCATTTATTGTCTAGTATTCTATGCAATAATTAGTTCGTTTGTGAAACAAGTCGATACAAACCGTTTTAGTAAAGCTATGTGAAGTTTGGATGAAAACAAATAAAACTCTGATATATTTATCGAGTATTTTAAAGTCTATTAAATATTTTGGAAAATCTTAATTAGTTTATAGAGATTTTCTCTAGTTTGCTGGACCAAGTCCAAAACGATTTCGTGTTTGATGTGAGCTAAATGATATAATATTAAATGTTTTTCACTAAAAACACTTTGCTATTTCAAACGCGAATTTTCAAAGTTTCCCAGAAAATCTGGTAGTTTGTCTAGTCTAGTTGGCTAATTAATCTTAATTGTAAATTTAAATGTGATTATGCCTTATACTAACTTGTTATGTAACATTTAGTGAACGTATAAATTAAGTTTACACTAAGTTTAAATGTAACTAATACCTGACTATTTTTTAGATATTGTCCTGATTAAAGATTGCAGTTTGTCTAGCCTCGTCAACTAAATAATCTTAATGGCAAAATGGAAACGTGATTATGATTTATACTAACTTATTATGTAACATTTAGTGGACTAATTAAGTTGACAATAAGTTTAAATGTAAGTAATATTTGCCTTTTTTTTTAGATATTGTCTGGATATTGAGATCTAATATGGTGCTTAATACTCGATGTAATAATAGATTACATCGATTCAGTCTTGAATATGTGATACTTCTACATGATTTGATGAATAAAACAGAAAATTTACAACAAAACATCCCAAATCAAAACACTTAAACTATGTAGTTTCATTAGTCTGAAGACTAGATTTAAAATTAGTTTCCACTAATTGTACTATCCTGGGTTTTGTATATCAGCTCCTATAATCAAAGTGAGATTATAGACTTTGCTCAAATGAAAATTGTTGTCCCTGGTAAGAAAATCGCGATTTACGTAATAATCCAAAGACGATAAAATCTCTTTCGTATACAATGCCAGCCATAACATTCGAGTTTTACTAGAATATTATAGTTCCTATTAATACTCACAGAACGGCCAGATTTCCACGTTTTAACCACTCATTTCTACACACTAAATTAACAAAAGTGATTTTAAAATAAGATTAGATAGACTGGACAAGATTGCACAGATAAAACGAGACTAAACAAGACGCTTCAACATACAAAACTAGATCCAGATGGATAAATAAAACTAGACAGAAATGATTACACTTGCATGACTAGATAGGCAAGGCTACACAGACAAAACTAGAAAGGTAATATTAGATAGGCAAGATTAGATAGACAAAGAAGACTTGACAGAAAAGACTAAATAGATAACTCTAACAAATGTAAATACTAAACAGGTAGGCATACAGGTTGTATTGATTTGTAATTAATATTCATTAGATAATATGAGTATTGCTGTTGACATTGTGTATTGGATATTGAAATTGACTTTAAGTTTTTGTCTAATTAGTAAATATGGATTATGATAATTTGGTGGGAATGAGAATGGATTTGACGTTTGAAATTAATGAGGTCGTGTTTATACATTTTCTTCTTTATCGTTGAATAACCGATTTGCAAGAAACCTCAGAATTAATTAGTTTTCGAAGTTTCCACTCGTAAGTATTTAAATCAAAAAAATGAACGCGGTTTACAAAAATAAATTATTATTTGTGGATTTTATCATCTTGAAGGTTAATATTTGTGTTTTGCTTTGATAATACATAATTTAAATAATTTAAATCCTTAAAATACTTAATTTAAATACTTAATTTACAAGAAGAGGAATAATTTATATTTCTTCCAACTAGTTTCGGCTTTATTAAATTTAAATTAAAAAATTATCCATCTTCAGGGAATGTATAATATGAACAGTTAATATTTAAAAAAAAAACTTTCATTTTTAAATATTAACTGATCATATTATATATTCCCTGAAGATGATTCCCAATTTAAATTTAATAAAGCCGAAACTAGTTTGAAAAAATATAAATTATTCCTTTTCTTGAAGTAAATTAAGTATTAACAAAGCAAAACATAAAAAAAAATATTGATTTTCTTGCAAAATCGATATATTTCTTGTTAAAAGTCTGTTCAGGATTGGATTTCCACAGAGAAATTGAGCATTGGGAATGTTAATTAATAGACAGATTTTAGTTGACCGAAGAAATCGCTTGACAAATTGCTAAGTAAAATGTGTAATAAGGTTTTATTGCATTTGCCATTCTCTGTTTCTTACTATCTGCGATAACGTTTATGTTTCACGTCGGAACATAAAATGAATGTTCTCTTCCTAATGATCTCATTAATGAGACCAAGATGTTTTTTTAATACCCACTCGAATGAAGTAATAAGACGTTGAAACCGACGCCAGTTTCAAATACTAGACAAACAAGACCGGACAGATAAGATTGAAAAGACCAGATATGACAAACAATACTGGTCAGACAAGACTGGTAATATAAGACTAGACAGACAACACTTGACATACAAGACTTGACAGAGAAGACTGGACACACAAGATAGGACAGACAACCGGACAAACAAGACTGGTGTTATAAGAATGGCCAGATAAGGCTGGGCGGACAAGACTAGGCAGACAAGGCAGGACAGACAAGACTGGACAGACAAAACTGGACACACAAGACTGGAGGGATAAGAATGGGCAGATAAGGCTGAACGGACAGGACTTGCAAGATAAGCCCAGACAGACAAGACTTGTACGACAGGATTAGACAAACAGCACTTGACAGACAAGACGAGGCAGACAAGACAGGACAGACAAGATAAGACAGAGAAGACTAGTAAGACAAGACCAGACAGTCAAGACTAGATAGACAAAATCCGGCAGGCAAGACTAGACTCCAAAGACTGGACAGAAAAGATTAGACAGGCAAAACTAGAGAGACAAGACCATAGAGACAAGATTAAATAAACTAGACTAGGCGTCGGTCCCGTAGTCTGCAGACTAATAGCATTAACTGCAAATCTGTAGGTACCGGGTTTGATCTCTGGAGCGAGTGTCGGCCGCATTTGTACGACAAGGCAAATGTGTAATTAATTAACGCCAATTTAAACACCTAGGTTTCTGAGAATATGAAATGAAAAATGTGGGCAAGATACTTATTGTCTATGCCAGTTGATGTTAAGACTGCTTGTTTACACTCGAGAGCGATACGATAGAAATTCAACACGGGCGGCCAGCGCGGCCAATTTTGCAATAAAAGGTCTTCATAAATTTATGATAAAAATATGACTTTTCCTATGTGCAATTACGTTGTGAAACAGAGAACTCAATTTTTATATCACTTATACCTTTGTTATTTATGTAATTTTCAATGAATTCTAGAAAAATTAGCGTCACTGTTTTATTCTCTATTTTGTCATTAATACACTGCTTTTGAATTATGTAAATATTGCTTATCGTTTGGTTTTTATGGGCCTTTTTAGTAGTCCTACTAAAATCGTAAAATTCGGGCGGTTATCTTCGCATAAGCACCTCTTTTTCGCCCGGCACTAAAAGGGTTAAACGACCACAGAACCTGGAAATGAAATGGCTAACATTATATCACAAATTAAAAGTAAAAATCGTTCTGGACCTGAAGAACTTCCTAGTAAACTCGTCAAAGAGTTCACAAATGCTCCCGATTACTTTTTAGTGCTCGGTAGTCATAATGTATCTAATACGCATACTGTTTATAACCCAATTACATAAAAAAGGTGACAAAATAAAGGGAAACTATAGGCCTATAGCAATTCATTCAGTGCTATCAAAAATCATGCTGCATGCTAAACAATTTCGTTCGAACAACATGGTCTTCGATAATCGAAGACAACTACAACCGCGATAATTCTCATTTACCAAATAATTCTACAGGAGATTAATTTTGCACAAAAGCCTTTGACTGTGTGGCTCACAAATAACTTATAAATAAGGTGGAACGTTACGGCATTAAAGGCAAAGCAGGAATATGGCTACAATCTTTCCCAACAAATCGACAACATGTGGAATTGATAACGGAAAGGACAAAGGGCAATCACTTCCCGTCACAACTAACATTGGGGTTCCACAAGGGAGTATACTTTCTCCAACTTTATTGTCATTCTATATAGTAGACATTGTCAAACATTTCTATGGAAATCATTGCATAACCTATGCAGACGACTCCAATTTTATCATCTCGCACAGAAGGTAGTGCAATAGAAAACGAAAATCAAACCAATAACCTTCTTAGTAATATACATAAATGGGTTTCAGGCAACAACCTCCTCTTAATAGACAAAAAACAAATTCATGGCAAAAACAACGCATCGGCTCCGATGAATTATCGCTCACTGACCAAATACAATTTCCTAGAGGCTACCTGCAAGGCACAATAGAATCACACACAGAATCAAAACTTAAAATCCAAATTCCACTAAAAAAAAATTGCAAGCAAAACCTTTTTAATTCGTATTTTACGCAATGTAGTAACCTATTTAACACTTTATTATGAGGTGCAATACATAGTATTCATATATGCATATGCAACGCATAGCATAGTAGTTTGTGTTTTAAGACCGCAAACCGTCTCATTAGAGAAGAACTATCAAAACAGGAGAACTATCATGGGAATCGGTATTGTCCCCACTTGTAGTCCTTATATTATTCGACATAAAATGTTTATTGCCATCCCAAATTAACCACGTGAAAGTTGCGGCAGTCCAGCTCACTGAAATATATACTAACTGGAACGAGCGCTGGCCTCTAAGCTTGTGCGGGCCGCGAGAGAGATCCCAAGGGGATCCCTTCATCCTTGTCTAGCCAACAGTGAATTCGTGAGTGGGAGGTTGTGATACAGTCAGAGCGAAAAGCTAGTTGTATTGAGTTGTATCCAGAAAAAGAGTGAGATCGTTCAATCGGTGAGCATATTATAAACCGAAATTTATATATTTTAATGAAAGTTGTTTTCAAAAAGGCAATGGTAAAATACTGTTGTATTTACTAGACGAAGACATAGCGATACGAGAGGCACCTTGTGATGCTCTTTCTCGGCCCGCACAAGCCAAGACAGCCCTCGTTCCAGTTATTATATATTTCATAGTGAGAAGACTCAAAAGAACCAAACCCTTCGAGTTAGTGTAATGAATAGCGTCTATGTTACAAACTAAGAACATATGAACGAAGTGCCTTTGTCTTTGCAGATGCTAAAGCTAGGTCCACACTGGGCAACAAATTGTTAGCAACATGTTGCAATAAAATGTTGACAACATGTTGCTCTAAACAAGCAACATGTTGAAGGATACTCGTCAACATTTGGCGGCATTAATCAAAGAAATTTGTTGCTTGTTGCTTGCATCCGTGTATCCCGTTTTATTCGGTAACATCGCTCTTATATGGGTAACATCGCTCCGTGTGGACAGTGTTGACAACATTTTGCGTGAATCCCAGTGGTTGAGGTTTCGTTTGTGCAGGTTAGCTACCTACTTCGTTTTTGTTACAATAATGTTCATTAATTCTTAGTTATAATTATAGTTTATAATTCAAAAAAGTGATGGAGAATAGTGGTGGTGAAGAAATTAAATATTCCTGGACCAAACTAAAAAGTACAGAACTGATAGAAATGTTGCAAGGTGCGCCAGCTGTGTGGGATGTTGCAACGAAAGAAAATAAAATCAGGAATATTAAATATGACGAAATGTGTAAAATGGCTGTACATTACACTTCTGTTACAATCTTGGAAATTACTTGTTTGGAAAAAAAAAACAAGTACATTAAACTTGTATACGAATCAGCTGTTGCTAAAAATCGGAGAGTGATAATCGTATTGATGGCGGGATGGCGGGATGTCTGCACGGAAATGTGTATCCCTTTTTGATATTAGGGGAGCTACTAAACGAAGATCTTCTTCAAAGTCAGTTTTCGTTAATCTGACGAAATTTCGAAACAAACTACCATCATTTAATAGTAGTTCTGACATCAATTTGTCGCCATGGAAAGTTCCATTTTTCAAAAATTCTCTTTTCCAGTGTCATCTTTCCATATTTCGTTTTTGTGAACCGGCAGCTATCAAAAAATAAGCAGCACAAACACTAGCAGCTTTCACGTCTATTTACCACATTTGACTGGTTGTGGTGTGGACGCACAACATCGCAGACAACATGTATCCAGATACAATTGAAGCAACTTCATGTTGCCATGTCAAAGATTTGGCAACATGTTGCCACCAATTTGTTGCCTAGTGTGGACATACCATAAGATGACATCAGTTAACAATATCTTGTAGTAATTTTACAAGTAATTTGGGTTAAATAAAAATTACTTATTAGTCTAAAGATTAGATTGTAATCTAAAAAATAAAAAAATGACAAATGAACATTGCCATGCCTCTACATACTACGAAGTAGCATGTGTAGTGCACAAAAACAAACACTCCTTTAATAAAAATAAAGATACCATAACCACGACACGTGAAACCGACAGCTCTTACAAACCAAATAGGCCAATTTAGCAATTTACAGTAAAAGACACCACACATATTGGAATAAACATTCTTCATAAGCTCCTGATTTCTCTCACCAATTCCAGACACAATACATTTAGAAGAAAACTAAAAGAACTGCTAGAAAAGCATGCTTTCTACAGTTTAGAAGACATTTCTGGCATTTCTAAATATTGTTTTTATAATCCTCATCGAAGAACACATTTATATTGATTTTGATATTTAATTTTGACTTTTTGACAGGCAACAGTAGACCGAAAAGACTAGACTTGACAGATAAGACTAGACCGGAAAGCAAACCATAACCAAACCACACCATTACAGATATTACACACACCATTACACACATATACAGCATATTCACAGATTTATCTAAGGTTTCCGATTGCGTTCAAACAAACTTTCTCGACTTGGAATCTGGGTAACATATTCCAATCTTTTCTATCCAATAGGAAACAATTCCTAAAAGTTACCTCTAATTATGAAACAGGTAATAGGCAATATGCATGTTTTTTAATATTTTTAATTCACTGTTAACACCATTATAACAGTAAAAAATATAAATACTGCTTAAAAATGCTGTAATTTAGTTTAAAAAAATATTTAAAATAGAGCAAAATGTTGAGCTATTTAAACACCGCCATTCGCCGCTATTTAAACACCGCGCGGTCGGTTGATGACGTCAATTACTACAGACAGTTCAGTCCATTATTTATTACAACTGTTCTCGTTTATAACTTTACGTTTGTGACGTTTGTTTTCTAACCAAAAGACTGCAATGACAAACAAATGTAAACAATATGAACTTGTTTACATAGTATGTTACGTCACTTTCGCTTTAACCAATGGTATTGCGTTCTACAAATTCAAATTTCCATCGCTTAGTTTGCACTTTCTTTATTAATTTTAGTATTTAAAAAATATTAATTACAAAAATAATGGTTTAGTTCAAATGTCCGGTCAATAAATATTCGAAAAAAAAAATATTTGAACCAAATTTAAATTTTGCATATTTCCTATTCGGAGCCGCTAAATATAAATATAAGTTTCCCACAAGGTAGCGTTCTGTCCCCAACTTTGTTCCTATTATATACAGCGGATCTAGTCTAATTTATGCAGAACAGCCTATGCATGTTATACGCCGATGACTCTACATTTATTGTATCCAGAGACTCAAGGGTGGATAAATAAATAGAATCCAACAATGTTTTTTTAAAACTGATGACTGAACCTGTTCTTGAACTGAATATATAATACTTCAAACTCAAAGAATACTGCATGCGGAGAACATGAACTTAAAGATCAATGGTTATAATTTTCATAGAATGAAGACAACAAAGTTCCTCTATATGGAATCCATAACGATGAATTCCTAACCTAGGGCTAGGCAGCGGAAACGCTCTCAAAGAAAATTAACGTTTAAGCCTTATTTAATTGGAGCGTTATAGAAAATAGTCAACACACTTGTACTTTTAAATTATTACTTTGCAGAGATCCATCTTAAGACCATCTTAACGAACGGTATTTTGGCGTGGGGAACCTCTACTAAAATCAAATTTGTGCTTAAGTCACAGAAAAAAGGCCATTCGCACTCTGGTGGGTAATCCTTCTTCGGCCACCTGTACTCCTCAGTTCAATAGACTGAGGGCTAAACTTAAATACTAAGGGTTAATATCTTATATATCTTAGAGGTTGCTTCCATCATCCATCAAATGAAGTTAAGTCTAAACATAAACATGGATATCCACCACCATTAAACAAGAGGACAAATGAAAATATACTTCAATGCAACTTATCCCACCAATTAGACAAAAAAAACAGTAAATGGGCCAGCGATAATGAAGAAACGGCTAAAGTATTTGCTGAATATCTGCAAAAAGATCCACCAAATCCCACAGTACCTCCCACACAAGAAGATAATAACATGAACGAACCACTAGAAGGTCCATATCAAATAGACTTTCCAATAAAAAAATCAGAATAAAAGTGTCTTCAATAATAAAAACAATTTATTTAAAAAAATCACCTGGTAACGATCTGATCTCTGGAGGGATAGTGTGCGAGCTGCCAGAAGAAATAATACGATTCCTCACTATATTGTTCAATGTAGCGCTACGCTTGAGTTACTTTCCTGCGCAGTGGAAACTAGCCTTTATAATTCTAATAACAAAACCAGGAAAAGACCCAAATGTAGTTACCTCTTACAGGCCTATAAATCTGTTGCCCAACTTTCTCAAAAATATTCGAGAAACTTTTACTAGATTAGATTCCTTTTATTGGCATAGACAACTACAGTTTTACATACAACAGTGCTACCAACTATGTTAACCAAATAATTACATACACGCTCCATCCTAAGACAGAACAAAAAATAATAAATAACTAAAAGAAAACAAACAAAAAGACAAAATATATATATATATATATATATATATATATATATATATATATATATACATATATATATACATATATATATATATATATATATATATATATATATATATATAATCCTCTCAAAAACAACATTTCCTCTCAAATAATAATAATAATAAAATCAAGCGTCACCAAATGGTAAAAGAACTAAAGTTTTATTCTTTTTTAACTCCACCACTCTTTTCATTAAGGGCCATCCCGCTCCGTCCTCCCTCATACACGAGCCCCAGCCTTCTACTACCACACTCTCCTCTCTACTCCACTGACATCCTGCACAGCTTTGAGCCCAATGCGCCCACACGTCACTAGCTTCCCCACATATCTCACATCGTTTAAAACGGGAGCCCATCCAGTATCTCCTGCCCTTTTCCTCAGACCCTTTTCATCTGTGCCGTGCTATCAATGTAAGGAAGTCTATCTCTTGTAAGGTACAACGGGAGCCTTTGGAACACTTGCACGCTCCCATATTCAGGTAGAAAATTACTCCCCTCGATCATCCTCTGACGACTCTGCAGCTCCACCTCGGTTAACCTTTCATATACCAGTTCTTCCACCTTCCTTCCACTCACAAACATTCTCGCAATTTCCCCGTATCCCCACCCGCAGCTTTCATACAACTTCTTCCTTTCACTCCCCCATTTTGTCACCTTATGAATACCCATACCTTCCATTCTTACAACTCTCAGTACTTCTTTTACAATTCGTTCATTGCCCATTCCATACACTTTCCTTTCAAACTTGACGACCCTCCTAGCTGCTTGCGCAAACACTTTCACCATATTTGTTTCTTGCAGCACAATGTATGTCGGCGTGGACCTGTCTAGTTTGAGGGCCATTTTTAGAAACTGCAGCTGCACTCTCTCAATTCTCTCCTCCTCTCTCACTCCCCACACTTCCGCTCCATACAAAAGAATACTTCTCACACATGCCTTCCACACTACCATTTTCGCTGCAAAGTTATTGTTCAAGCACTCCTTCCATACATTCCATAGCCCGTTTCCAGCCACCCACGCCTTTTTACAAATATATTTCACATGGTCTTTAGCGGACCCATCCTGCCCAAACATAAACTTTTAGTAAAACGACTAACCACAATTCTTCTGGACAAAAATCTAATCCCACAATATCAATTCGGATTCAGGCAACAACATGGAACGGTAGAGCAAATCAATATAATCGGTAGAAAGATTAGTGAGGACTTTGAAGCTTTGACTTTGAGATACTGATCGGCAGTATTTCTAGATATTGCACAAGTGTTTGACAAGGTGTGGCATCCTACACTGTTATACACGATCAAACAGCAACTTCCACATCACTTGTATGAAATACTTAAATCATACTTAAGTGATTGATATGTTGCAGTCAAATACAAGGACGAAGTAAGCGATCTAGAAATATTTCAAGGCAATAGTTCACAACAGGGAAGTCTACTTGACCCAGTACTCTTCCTTCTATACACGGCAGATCTGCCCACCACAGCCCAAACTTTAACAGCAATATATGCAGATAACACAGCGATAATGGCATCCCATTCAGATCCAGTCGTGGCAGCAAAACGAATCCGATTGCATATGAATGCACTAGAAAACTGGCTAAAAAGGTGGAAAATCCAAGAAAATGAGTTAAAATCGGTCGACGTCACCTTTTCCCTCAGAAAGAAAACCTGTCCACCAGTAAAATTGAATGGCCGACAGATACCTCAATCAGCCCCAGCGAAATATCTAGGTATGCACCTAGATAAACAAAACTCACATGGCGAAAGCCCATATGGACAAAAAGTAAGCAACTTAATCTTATACTCAGGAAAATGTATTGGCTACTCGGTCCAAAATCAAAACTCTCATTGGAAAACAATCTTCTACAATATAACTCTGTTCTGAAACCAGTATGGAGCTGTGGGAGTCAGCTATGGGGTTCAGCATGCAACTCAAATATCCAGATACTAGAAAGATTTCAAGCAAAAACCTTAAGAATGATAGTAAATGTACCATGGTTTGTAACAAATAGTATCATTAACCACGACCTTAGCATTAAACTAGTGAAAGAAGTGATTGAAGAACATTCCAGTACATACTTTGATACGTACGTACTTAAAGTACGTTAAAGTATGGAAGTCGTAGATTGAAACGCAGACTCCCGCTTGATATGGTAATATGAGTGCCGTAGGATGAAGAGGTATTAAACACTGGGTAAATACTTACAAGAGTTTACGATATTACACCAAATTTACTTATTGTCGTTAGACAGATCGTAATTAATCCAGGAGAATTTATTTAAAAAAATGCAACTTGCAATTCTGCAGTAAATCGCCAAAATTAATTAATCTTAATAAATGTTTTTACAATTAGGACCAAAGTTATGGCCTAGGCATAAGGAATGATGACATTTTACCTACCTAGTAAAAGACAAAACGAAGAAACAAAATATGGATGAGTTTTTATTTAAAATGCTCTATTTTTTCTTTATAAAATGCTCTCTTTTGTCGTGATCAACAGTTGACAATCCTAGGCAAGATTAGATAGGCAAGACAAGATAGGCAAGACTAGAAATACAAGCCTAGACATGCAAGACTAGACTAAGCTAGTCGGACAAAACTGATCAGACAAAACGGAACCGACAAAACTGAACAGACAAGACTAAACAGGCAAGACTAATCTCAGATTGAATCTTGTTTACTCAGTATACAATTAATAATAATCGCGCCACTTTAATTTAGTATTGGTTGATCCAAATATTCTTTGTGTTCTCTAGGTAAATTAGATCCAAATATTGTATGTGTTATATGTATATGTACTTTTTGGCCTGCTGAATTGCAAAGCTAGCTTTGATATCGTGTATACGTCAAGCGAAACTAGATTTTTGTTGCAAAGTACGTTGCAAATTTTTGTTGCAAAGTATGTTGCAAAGTACGGCTACTATGCGGTAAAGTCACTTTGCCGTTTAATAGTCGTATTTGCAACATTGTGTCAAAAAAAATTAAATCATTTCCAATATTATAAATAATCTAAATCTATTTGTTTCTTAAATAATAATTGTCGGCCAAAAAATTGTATACAAACTTCGTGCGTAAATGATTTTACAACGCACCAACTAATGGGGAACTCGCCCTTCGGCGAGTAAAATCAACTTTTGAGCACTCTAATGTAAACAACTATTACTGTACCGGTCGTTAGTTCATGATTTTTACAAAGTTTTAGTTAGTTTGGTCGATTCTGTTCTAAACGAAATATAATTCCAGAATGAAATAAAAGGAAAAAAATATAATGAGTTATGAAATAGATGTTCGAATGTATTTAGTCGGTTTGTGATTATTTTAGCTTAAAATATCGTTAAATATAATTGACCGTCGATTAAAATTAGCATCCTGAATAAAATTAAAGGTAGCCTACATTCCATTATTAGCCCGAGTATAAATAATACCGGCGTTTCGAAAATAGCAGCAGAGAATCGCCGAAAAGTATATCGGTGTCTCCACCTAGTTGCATACCGTCCAATCTGCTTCCTGGGTGTCTCCGTCAGCGGCAGCGCAAGTCCCCTGCACCTCCAGATGGCGAAATCGTCTACTATTTTCGGATTTTAAGACCGTTCGAAATTCGGTTGAGACTGCTCGGCAGCCAGTCCTGGACTCGTTCCCCGAATCTGCAAAGACGGACGTGACGCACACACGCCGGCTTTCTGGATTTATTTATTTACTCACGCGACACATTTATAGACAAACAATTATGAAGTTTTTTTTTGCACGATATTTTTAGACACTTGATTTCACGCGCTACCAACCTAATCCAAAATACACTATAGAGTATTGGACACAATTTACAAATTCTAATACTGATTAATTATTGAGCATTAGCTAATCTCTGCAAGAGATTAATTACAATTTAGTATTGCATAGGACTATCCAATTTTTTTAAATTTCTCTAGCTTTGCATAAGTATATTCTATTTAGCCCTATCTATACTTAACTGTCCAGTATTGTGTATCTATTCTTAATTATCTCCTCTTGTGTATCAATTATAATTATATAAACTTAATAAAGTCGGAACACAGCCTGAAAATATAAATATATGTAACATTTTCGGAGATCTATAATATTATTGAGTCTTTTAATCTAACCACGAGGGTTTCAAGTAAGTGTTTTACAAGTTATAATTCATAACAGCAAAGCTGTACTGATGAGAGATAAATCTCGAAACACGTCTGCAAATGGCTTCACTTAAGTTAATAGAAAAACATGGTCTTAAAAACAATGTTATTTTTCTTTCTTGTTTAGAGCCACGAAAGTGGACTGAGGGCTAGTAAATAACTTACAATTTTAACATGAAATTTGTTTTGGTCCTAAAAAGCTCAATAATATTATAGAGCTCCGGAAAGGTTGAATATATTTATATATTCAGGTTGTGTTCCGACTTTATTTAGTTTATATGATTATCTATAATGTAGTATGGTTTTACCAATTGTCAATTATAATTACTCTAAAATTAATATTTTAAACTTTTCGGTCTAGATTTGTCTGCTTACTTAGTTTAATCTTATCGGGTAGTTATATTCGTGTTAAACATTATTAGTTTCTAGTCTTGTACGATTTACTTTAGCCTTGTCGAATCTCCTCTGTTATTGTCCGGCCTTGTCTGGTTTCGTCTAATTCACTTGAAAATGAAACTGATAATTAAAAAATGTTGAAACTAAAAATATTCTTAATTTGTAAATTGTTATTAGAATAGCGAAAGTTGGGTGTTTACGCAAAACGGAGTCGCGTGGGTGTGCAATTTTTAGGTAGGTAACAAATTCTGTGGTAAGTGCAAATTATTAAAACACTAACAAGTTTACAAGGATCAATTTGCCAATATTACAAAACACTCTCCCATTTCTTATCTAGCCAAAATCGCAAAACGATTATATAGCAAACTTGCAAATCTAAAATTAAGCGAAATAAGGAAAGCGAAATAATTAAGAAAAATAATTTGCAATAAACAATTTTCTGCTATAATATTATTCGTGATTCTTGTGCAAGAAACGTGTTTCAAGCGAAATTTGAGAATTAATATAATTATAGTTTACTAAATATTTGATGGATTAGTGAGGAAAAAATCGGTGTGATGTATTGACCCATTTTATGTTTAGTGCATTGACGTAGTATTTAACGCGAATTTTAATGATTTCTGGTTTCATTTGCTTCTATTTACAGATTGTCGGGGTTTTTACTACCTGCGCTATAAAATATATATATTTCGTTTTCATAGGAATTGCTAATTCTCACTAGAAAATGTTTTTCCGTCGAATTTTCCCACAAAACAATAAATCCTCAAAATAAACGCCAGACTTGACGGACAAGATTAGACAGACACAGTCAGACGCACAATCTAGACGACTATACAATGACCTGTCTAGGTTATGGTCTATACAGGCATATCTTATTATGTTTGTCCAGTCTTGCCTGTCCAGCGTTGTCTGTCTAGTCTTATCTCTCTATCCCTGTCTGTTTTGTCTTGTATGTCTAATATTGTCTGTGTTGTCCTGCTTGTCCAGTCTTGCCTATCCAGTCTTATTTGTCCAGTTTCGTCAGTCTAGACTAGTTTGCACAGTGTTGTTTGACCAGTCGTGTCTGTACAGTTTTATATGTTCAGCCTTGTTTCTCCAGTCTTCTCCGTTCAGTCTTGTCTGTCTAGCCTTATCTGTCTAGTCTTGTTTGTCCAGTTTCATCCATCAAGTCTTGTCCATCTGGTTTTGTCTGCCTGGTCTTGACTGTTTAATCTTCTATGTTTAGTTTTGTAAGTCCAGTCTTGTCAGTATAATCTTGTCTGTGAAGTTTTGCCTGTTCAGTCTTGACTGTCCAGGTTCACCCTGAAGGAATGCGCAAGCGATACCGGGGTGGCGTACTTTTTTTAAGCCAAGTGGAAGTAGGGGTTTAGTGAGTGAGAGCCTCACACACAGGCTGGTAGAGCTTCCCCCAAACCACATATAAAAAAAAAAAAAAAGTCTTGACTGTCCAATCTTCTGTCCAATTTTGTCTGTCCAGTTTTGTTTGACCAGTTTTGTCTGTCTAGCCTTATCTGTCCAGTCTTGTCTGTCCAGTCTTGTCTGTGCAGTCTTATCCGTCCAGTCTTATCGGTTCAGTCTTGTCTGTATACTCTTGTCAGTCCAATACTTTATGTACAGTCTTGTCCGTCTATAGCAGTGATTCTCAACGACTGTGCCGCGGCACTTTTATGTGCCGCCAAATTCTTGATGTGTGCCGTCAAAATTTAGAAGTGCAAACAATAAAAATTGTTTAGTATGTTCTTTGATACAGCCTGCGTGTATAGTTTTATTGCAAATCTGGATTAAACTCAAACAAAACTATTTACTAACTAAGTTTTCGGCTAAAACGTAGTTCGATGCATGTAAGCCGTGGCAGAAATTAGAACTAACGCAAAAAAGAAAATATTTTACTGATTTCACGGTTTTAACCTTGGGTTAGGTCATTTGTTAAATTGGGTAATATTAGAACAGATCAATCCAGATCACATATCACGCGATAGCTCGACCTCTCTATCCAAAATTAAAAAAAATTCAAATAATTTACCTTGAGACTTGGACGCCCTCTTTACATGCGTTATAATCCGAGTTTTCTATTTATTCAATTTTGTCCCATAAAGTCATGTTTATCAATAAAACAGTGATTTATTCACTAGTGCAATAAAAGTCTCCATGGCAACGCATCAAAATAACTCATTTTTCGCTGAAATTCGCTGATGTTCTTTTTTGATCGCCAATCACACAACTTATTATACCTACTTGTTTGGACCGTGTCTCACGAAAATCAAAATTTTCCAGTTTTAAAACAGGGCTGGTCTAATGACTTACCTGTTAGGGCTGCTTGCGTCTGCGCCACGTGTGATCGTCCTTCCGGCTCCTTTTTTAAGGGAGGAAATGGGGATAGTATGCGAGTATGCTTCGAGTGCGTGAAGCGTGGAGACAAGAATTGAAGCGCGAACGAAGCTCGACCGACACGTGCACGCATCTTTAAGTTTCTCGTAAAATTTTTTAAGGAAATCCCTTCACTTACTATCCCTATTTCCTCCCTTAAAAAAGGCGCCGGAAGGACGATCACACGTGGCGGAGACGCGAGCAGCCCGAGCAGTCGAAACAGGTAAGTGATTAGACCAGCCCTGTTTTAAAACTAGTGAGACACAGTCCAAACACTACTTTTCTTGTACAAATATCATCATTTTTGCCGGAGTAATCTTTCCGCGTCACCATCTAACAATAATTCTTCGGAAGTATTCAGTTACGATTAATCAAACACAAATTAATTAAATACAATAAATACTCTAAGCAAAATTTTGACGCACAAATCAACAATTTTACCGTTGCCATGAGAACACCACAATCATGACCAACTTTTCTGTGTATTGTTTCTGATTTAGACAAAAACAAAATTGAATAAAAGTTTGTATTTCACTTAAATTTAAATTGAATTGAAGCGGATTTAAATTGAATTTATCAATCCACTCGTTAATCCTTAATTTTATACCCTTTCATAATAAATGACTATTAAACTCATTTTATTGTCAGTGTGCCGCCAAATTTTGATGTTGTTGAAAGTGTACCGCAAGAGAAAAAAGTTTGAGAATCACTGGTCTATAGTCTGCCTAGTCATGTCTGTCTCGCCTTGTTTATCTAGTCATGTCTGTCTAGTGTTATCTGTTCAGTCTTGTCTGTGCACTCTTATCCCTCCGTCTTATATGTGCAGTCTTGTCTGACCAGTTTTATATGTCCAGTCTTCTGTGGCCTGGACAGACAACGGAACGAGAGGTACACAGCGATGTCCCACAGGGCTCAGTAATGGAGCCTACTCTGTGGAATAACCTTTACGATGAGTCATGAGAATGAAACTGCCCCACAGAGCAAAAATAAGCCGATGATCTTGCACTGGTGGTGGCGGGAACAACCGAAAAGAATCTAGTGAGGTGACCGAATAAGGACATCGCACAAGTTAATGAGTGGATGGGAAAAAAGTGGCTGAGTCTGGCTCTACATAAAACGGAAACGGTGCTGCTCACTGGATTAAGAAAAATAGGCCCAACACGCATTATAGTGGGGGGCACCACTATTGTGCCAAAAAACTCTATAAAGTACCTCGGGGTAACCATTGACAAACGACTGTCCTTCAAAGAGCATGTGACGAATGCAAGTCAAAGAACTATGAAAACACTTGTGGCACTTCAAAGGCTGCTGCCAACGTTGGTGGTCCAAGCAGTAGCAAAAAGAAACTGCTGTGCACTGTTGCCCATTCAACAATGCTGTATTGGGCACCAGATTATTTGTTATATTTAATATGATATAGAAATTGTAATCTGAAATATTAGCCTCAATAATGTTATATATTATTATGTATGGCACCAGTCTGTTCAGGACAATACATATAAAACCGTAAGTGCAGAAGCTAGCCGCGGTGTAGAGGAGTATGGACCTGCAGCTGTAATTGTGGTCGCAGGAATAGCTCCAATCGAGTACATGATTGAGGCAAGTGCTGAACTATGTTGGACCCGCGACAGAAAACACGACAAAACAAAGAGAGAAGGAAGCAGGTCCGTGTAAAGCTCTAGCAGAAGTGGCAAACTCACTGATGCTTCTGTGACTATCTGAATAGCATTGTCAGAGCTCCGGATGATCTATGCGAATACTGAAACCTTGTGAACAGTGTCATGCATACGAAGTGCCAATGTAACAGATGAACCCCGGAGAGAGACAAATGGACAGCTACAACACACACCAAACTAGAAGCGAAAACCATAGTTCAAGGAATGCTAACGCCTGAAGAAGCTTGGTTTGCAACGGATGCCATGACATGGACCATATTAAAAACAATGGAAGAAGAAGAACGGAAGATACCGACATGCTAATAGAAGCTCCAGAACCCTAATCACCCCGTGTGGAAGGGGGATGGAAGGCAATATAATTATGAAAACACTATAATGTGAGGCGCCACCATCCTGATGTTAAGCGAAGTGCAGTCCCGGGATGTATGTGTTCCTTTTTTTTCTTCTTTTCAGACTTTCATGTTCTTACAAGTGCAACTTAATAGTTTTATTAAAGTCTAAATAACTCGATTACTAGTCTAACTAGGTTCTTATAATTCGGAACAGAACTAGTGCACTGACTGACTTATTGGACGTCGAAGACCGCAAGGTTGTATTTAGATCGTTAACCTAGTTAGAGTGTGACAAAATTAGACATGTAGTTATCAAATCAAACTCTAGATCAGCGGTTCCCAATTTATTTTCTCCACGGAAAACTAATTGATCATTATTTTTTTTGGCGGATCCCCATTTTGAAAACAAAGACGATTGTGTAGCTTGTCAGATTAAATATTGTGCATCGGCTAACTTCGTATTTGCGAGCATGCAATTTGTTGCATTGACATTTATTTGCATGTGAAAAAGTTGAAATTGCAATTGTTTTTTGGACAAACATTACTTTTGTCATTTGTTTTTGTATCGATTCCGATGTCCGCCGATGCACAATATTTCTTCTGAAAAGCTGCGCTTGTAGTTTGAATATTTTTATGCTTGACTTGAAAAGAAAGAACAAATTATAAATGAGAAATAATAATAGATACTTATATATAATAATTTATTTAAAAGTATTTTGAAATATTTATTGTACAAAAAATATAACGTAACTATTTAATGTGATGAATGTAATCTTTTCACATATTTGCTTATAATAGCACTAAAATTAGGCTTAATTTCTGACAATTGAACGCGAAGAGCTGGAGCTACATCCATGTTTCTGTACTTGTTCTTGGTGTAAGCGTAAGCTGAAAAACCAGTCTCGCATTGGTAAGTCGTCTACAAAAGAAGAGCTATGATATAGCCTTTTCCAATCCAAAAGTCATTCAAATTAAAATTTTCTTCTTCGAATTTTTGTTTTAGAAGAGATGAACACTTAATATCGATCAAATTTGATTGATATGAGATTTGTGAATGGATTCTGCACCCAGTCAAAAGTCATGTAACTTCTTGGGAAATTACTTTTTCAAGGATTTTTTAAGTTTGATCAAATGTTCGTGTATATTTTTTTGCACATCTAACCTGCAAATCATTTTCTTGTTGTTACTTGGCAAATCATTTTCTTCCAGAAACCCTTTTAAAACAGTAAAGCAGTCGTAACTCTTTTATTCAACACATTCGATACAGAAGCCAAGTTTGTTTTAAAGTGACGATATTTCGTCTCATACTGTAAACGTAGCTGTAGTTCTTTCCTGTAAGGACTTATATTTCATTGAGTATATCGAATACAGGGGCCAGATAAGCCAATTCCATCATTTCTCATCGTATAATAGTTCAACAAGTGTACTAACAAATGCAAAAATGGGTTGTTCGGCCCAAGATATCTGAAGCTTGTTGCGCAATTTAAACAGCCTTGATAGAACTTTTTCTCTTGAAAGCCGACTTACTTTGGTGAGTAGAAGGAGTGATTGATTGATGTTGACTTCCTACATCTTCAAAAACTTTTTAAAAAGTCTTGACTGGAGTGGACGAGTTTTAATGTTATTGATAATTTGTACGGCTTCATCGAGAACTTTCTTTAAGTAGGGTGGCATTTTCTTCGCGACAAGGGCATGACGATGTAAAACGCAATGATGCTACCATTTTAAACAATTGTGCTACGAAACAAGGACAAATGGACAAGGCTTTCGAAGAAACTCAACAGGAATAACATTAACTACACCAGGGCAACGTCGACCAAGGACGGGAGAAGAATCCAACCCCAAACCATAACGGACTACCGGAATATGTACAAGTTAATGAAAGAAGGCGACTATGAATTTTACACCCACCAACTCAACACGGAAAGGAACCTGAAGGTCGTAGTGAAGGGAGTTCCCTGCGGTCTGACGGAGAAGGAAAACAAAGAGAACCTCAACGACAACAGATACACGGCCATAAAAGTGACCAGGATGAAAGGAATAGAAGCCGCGCCAATCCAAATGGTCCTAATAGAAATTGGGAAAGAATTTAAATCCATTTACCAAATGGATCGCTTCTACGGATTGTTCGTGAAAATGGAACCACTGAAAACACGAGGAGAAACCGTACAATGTAACCGATGCCAGCTGTTCGGCCACGTGCAGAGGCACTGCAACGCCGAATACAGATGCATGAAATGTGGACAGAACCACAGCACGCACCTGTGCGAGAAACCGCTAACACTGCCGCCGAAATGCGCAAACTGCGGAGGCGAACACACCTCAATATGGAGAAACTGCCCGGCGAGACCGGAAATAGCGAGACAAACGGAACAACGACAGGTAACGAGACCAAAGCCCCCACCGAGACCGACAGCCCAAACACCGACAACCAGCCAAATACCAAAACCGGTAAACACACGCAACAACCCCAACCCGGAGACAAATCCGTCAACAAGCGTAAACAAACGGAACAACAGCGGAGGAATCAAAACAGAATTGACAGAAATGATGTTCGACTTTGCCGAAATGGGATACAGCAAAGAGGAAACAGAAAAATTCACCCGAATAATCACAACCATCATGCTTCTACTCAACAATGACCACTAGAAGAACTAGAGACAATCTGAAACTTATGTTATGGAACGCAAACGTAATACAGAACAAGAAACAGGAGCTGGTGGCACACCTGAACGAACACAGCGTCGACGTCGCACTGATCAACGAGACGCATCTCAGACGTTGCAACCAACTGAACATAGCAAACTACCAAGTCTACAGAAAAGGCAGAGGCGAGAAAGCCGGAGGAGGAGTCGCCATCATCATCAAAAGAAACATAAAACACCACGAACTGCCGGAAGTAGAAACAACCACCGACGCGGAAACGGTAGGAGTAGAAGTACAGACAACCGACGGACCCGTAGCCCTCTACGCACAGTACTCGCCGCCACAGAAACAAATAAACGCCGACGACTTGGACAAAATATTCGACAGAAATATAGGTACTATAGCCGCAGGAGACTACAACGCAAAGCACTCGCAATGGAATTGCAGAGTGACAAACACAAAGGGCGGACAATTACTAAGGTACACGAAAAACCGTAAGTTACAAGTAATTGCACCGAGCGAACCGACACACATTCCAGGAGTTCAGCGAATGCCGGATATTTTGGATATAGCCGTTATGAAAAACGTCACAGCAAACGTGGAAATAGTCTGTATCAAAGACTTGAGCTCAGATCACAACCCAGTGCACATAAATCTCCATGCGAAAACGGCCAGGAAAACAATTATCATAAATTGAGAAAATTATCATAAATTGGAATAAATTTAAAGATAATCTGACGAACGTCACTTGTACAGAAATTACAAGCCCCCGTGCCTAGAAGAATCAGCACGGACGATAGAAAACGAAATAAAAGCAGCACTCGAGGCCGCCACAAGGAAACGGACAGCCAACACGACAACAACCGTCCCACAGGAAATCAGAAATCTACTAAAAGAAAAGCGCAAAGCTAACAAGGTATTCCAACGAACGCTGGCACCAACGGACAAGAACGTCTTAAACAGACTGACAAACCAACTGAAAGCGGCACTGCGCGAACAGCACAACGCCGAATGGGAAGACAAACTAGAACGCATCAACGAAACAATAGAGGAACCGTGGAAATTAGACAGAAGGGAATTAACACCGAAGGCAATAGACAGAATAACCGAAATCATAAACGCCGCACTGAAACTTGGAGTGTTTCCGACCCAATGGAAACACGCAACAACGATCCTAATCCCGAAACCGAACAAACCCCGAAACCTCACCTCCAGTTACAGACCAATAAGTCTGCTGACAGGTCTCGGTAAAATTACAGAAAAAGTAATACACAAAAGACTGACAGAAATAACTGAAGATAAACGTAGTCTACCCGACGAACAATACGGCTTCAGGACAGAGCACTCTACCACCTATCAGACGACAAGAATAACCGAAGCAATAATCGACGTTTTCAACAAAGGGTTAGCCACGGGAGCCGTCTTTCTGGACGTCTCTAAGGCTTTCGACAAGGTATGGCACCTAGGTTTAATATACAAATTGCACCAATTTAAAATCTCAACAGCAATGATTAGACTAGTGACGTCCTTTATTTGTAACAAAACGTTCCAAGTCAAAATAAACGACAGCATCTCCTCAACTCAGGCAGTGACAGCCGGTGTCCCACAAGGATCTGTCCTGGGCCCCCTTCTTTACAGCATCTACACCGCGGACATCCCAAAACTAAACGACACAGAAATTGCGCTATATGCAGACAACACGGCATTTCATAAGAGGATACTCGGCCGAGGCCATAACAAAACGGATCCAAAATCACCTGGAAAGGATTAACGACTGGTGTAACACCTGTAGGATTAAGCTAAACGCAGAAAAAACACAGACAATTATCTTCACGAAGAAAAAATTTAAGCACGAACCCAGTAGCTGCTTGAGAATTAACAACACGGACATAAAATGGCAAAACCGAATCAAATATTTAGGCGTAATCCTAGATAAAGCTCTAACATTTTCAGAACATATCGATCAGACAGCGAAAAAAGCAAAACAAATTAAAGGCTACCTCTACCCGCTCTTGAACAGGAAAAGCAAGCTGAATATGAGGAACAAACTACAAATCTACAAGTCCATAATTCGGCAGACAATGACGTACTCATCGACGTGCTGGATAGAATCCAAAGAATGGAAAATCTACAAACTTCAAATCATCCAGAACAAAACTCTGAGAGAAATAACAGATTCGCCATGGTACATAACCAATGAGTAGCTGCACAGCGATCTAAACATGGAGACAATCAAGCAACACATAGAAAAACTAGCAATGAAAAGCTTCGAACGCATGAAAACGCATGACAACCCAACAATCAACAACGCAGCAAACTATAACATCAACGTCAAATGGAAACATCCAAAACCGCAACAACATAAGTAATAACTGATCTTTCTTTTTCACAGGAAAGCACAAGCCCACATCCCCGAACCCAGCGTAGTACCCAGGAATAAAAACAGGCAGGAACAACAAGAACAAACCCGAGAGACACAGCAACCACCACGAGGACGAACAAGGAACCACCACCAGGCCGAACCAGGAACCACCACGAGGACGAAGGACGAACCAGGAACCTCTACGAGGGCAAACCAGAAACTAACACCAGGACGAGCCAAGGACCAACAGCGAGAAGAAGAAAAAAAACGAACAAAAAAAAAACAAAAAAAAAGGTCGTTAGGAAACACAAACAGACAACAAAACAAACAGACAAAACAAAGGGAAAAAAACACAACTGTTTTTCGTTGTGTTTTTTTTTCCTTTTTTTTGTCTGTTTGTTTTGTTGTCTGTTTGTGTTTCCTAACGACCTTTTTCCTAACGAGCCACAAGACGGCGGCACAGCTGGGCGAAAGCTCAAGACCGCCAAACCAGCACAGGACACATGATAGTGCGGATGCTTTGTTAATATGGCTCCTCAGGTATTTAACTAGGTCGTGGATGCTTGATATGCGTATGCTCAGGTATCTGAATTACATCAGCAGTTCTATGGAATTGTCCTCCACCACTACCTGACATCTGAGCCGATCTTTCGCGATTGTCATGCATTTGATTTTGTTGATAGAGATGTTCATATTGAGTTGGCGGCTTACTTGGAAGAACTGGAAGAGTTGTCTCTGTAGGTCGTTTACTGATAAGGCAATAATTGTTGCATCATCGGCGAATACACCATACCAATTCTTAGGCTATCAACCTGCTAATTCCTCAAGGTGTTGGGATATTTTCAGAAAAAACCTTTGTTACTTTATTGTTATTTAGGCTATAGATTATATTTGTTAAGTTCGCCGGTGCCTTGATTTCTATTAATATATGTAGAATGTCTCCCAAACGAACCCTGTCAAACGCCATTGTTAGGTCAATGGAGGAAATATACGCTGGCATACTGTACTCTGCTTTTACTTTTATTTGTTTTTTTTATTTATGAATGCTGCGTCTGTTGGTGAAACATAAATTGCATTTATACAATAAATTAGAACCTTAAAACAATTTGTGTTTTTATCTTTAATACTGTTGGAACAAACCTATAATTCATATTTTAAAAAATAACTAGTTACATAAGATGCAAATATTTGCAAATATTGAATTTTCTTGGACCAAATTTACGAAGAAAATTGTCTTTTCTTACAAGTCCTTACCATAAAGAGGTCTGTGCAGTCTTGTCTGTACACTCTTCTCTCTACAGCCTTGTTTATCCGGTCTTGTCTGTCCAGTTTTGTCTACCCACCCTCCTCTGTCCAGTCCTGTCGGTCCAGTTTTGTCTGTCCAGCCTTCTCTGTCCAGTCTTGTCGGTCCAGTCTTGTCTGACCAGTCTTGTCTGTGCGGTCTGGTCTGTCCAGTCTAGGGCTTCACACGAGAACGATATTTTTCTCGTCTCGTCTCGTCTCGTAAAAGCGAGACGAAAACGAGACCAGACCGCATGTGGTCTCACTCTCGCGAGAGCAAGAACGTATGTGGTCTCGCTCTCGCGAGAGCGAGAGCGCATGTGGTCTCGTTCTCGCGAGACACGAGAGTCTCGTTTCTGATCCCGGTCAAACTTCTTCTTCAATCTTTAATTCTAATATTTCTTGCATAAAATTTTCTTGCATAAATTTGAACTGCGGGCTCGGGCAAGTTACATTTCATTATATAACAACTAAAAGAGAAGATTTCGTAAAATGAAAAAGATGTCGTAGACAATTTCAAATTATATTCGTTATGAATCGTCAACAAAATGGAAGGTTTATATAAACAGACATTTATGGTGTTTTATCGCTACATTTTCATGTGGATGGAACAAAGCGAAATTAGAAGACATTAATAGTAACCAAATAGAAAATTTATGTAAAGAGACAGTGATTAATTTACAATAAAATTAATGATTACCTTGTTTTGGACTATCTAAGTTCTAGCAAGAACGATATTTGGCGAGATTAGAAGAGACGAGACAAACGGTAACAAGAGCGAGACGAGAAAAACGGTTACGAGAGCGAGAGCGAAACGTGACTAACGGTTACGAGAGTGAGACGAGACCAACGGTTACGAGAGCGAGAGCGAGACGATACTAACGGTTCCTAGAGTGAGAGCGAGACTGAGACGAGAGTATTTTTTTACACAACAAACGAGAGCGAGACGAGATTTTTGAAACTCTCGCCCTATCTCGTCTCGTGTGAAGCTCTAGTCCAGTCTTGCCGGTTCAGTCTTGTCTCTCCACTCTTGTCAGTCCAGTACTGTATATACAGCCTTGTCCGTCTAATATAGTCTGCCTAGTCTTGTATATCAAGTCTTCTCTGTCTAGTCTTGTCTGTCTAGTCTTGTCTGTCTAGTCTTGTCTGTCTAGTCTTGTCTGTCTAGTCTTGTCTGTCTAGTCTTGTCTGTCTAGTCTTGTCTGCCTAGTCTTGTCTGTCTAGTCTTGTCTGTCTAGTCTTGTCTGTCTAGTCCTGTCTGTCTAGTCTTGTCTGTCTAGTCTTGTCTGTCTAGTCTTGTCTGTCTAGTCTTGTCTGTCTAGTCTTGTCTGTCTAGTCTTGTCTGTCTAGTCTTGTCTGTCTAGTCTTGTCTGTCTAGTCTTGTCTGTCTAGTCTTGTCTGTCTAGTCTTGTCTGTCTAGTCTTGTCTGTCTAGTCTTGTCTGTCTAGTCTTGTCTGTCTGGTCTTGTCTGTCTAGTCTTGTCTGTCTAGTCTTGTCTGTCTAGTCTTGTCTGTCTAGTCTTGTCTGTCTAGTCTTGTCTGTCTAGTCTTGTCTGTCTAGTCTTGTCTGTTTAGTCTTGTCTGTCTAGTCTTGTCTGTCTAGTCTTGTCTGTCTAGTCTTGTCTGTCTAGTCTTGTCTGTCTAGTCTTGTCCGTCTAGTCTTGTCCGTCTAGTCTTGTCTGTCTAGTCTTGTCTGTCTAGTCTTGTCTGTCTAGTCTTGTCTGTCTAGTCTTGTCTGTCTAGTCTTGTCTGTCTAGTCTTGTCTGTCTAGTCTTGTCTGTCTAGTCTTGTCTGTCTAGTCTTGTCTGTCTAGTCTTGTCTGTCTAGTCTTGTCTGTCTAGTCTTGTCTGTCTAGTCTTGTCTGTCTAGTCTTGTCTGTCTAGTCTTGTCTGTCTAGTCTTGTCTGTCTAGTCTTGTCTGTCTAGTCTTGTCTGTCTAGTCTTGTCTGTCTAGTCTTGTCTGTCTAGTCTTGTCTGTCTAGTCTTGTTTGTCTAGTCTTGTCTGTCTAGTCTTGTCTGTCTAGTCTTGTCTGTCTAGTCTTGTCTGTCTAGTCTTGTCTGTCTAGTCTTGTCTGTCTAGTCTGTCTAGTCTTGTCTGTCTAGTCTTGTCTGTCTAGTCTTGTCTGTCTAGCCTTGTCTGTCTAGTCTTGTCTGTCTAGTCTTGTCTGTCTAGTCTTGTCTGTCTAGTCTTGTCTGTCTAGTCTTGTTTATCTAGTCTTGTCTATCTAGTGTTGTCTCTCCAGTCTTGCCCTGTGCACTCTTGTCTAGTCTAGTCTAACCGGTTTTGTATGTTCAGTTTTGTGTGTCAAGTCTTGTCTGTCCAGCCGTGTCTGTTCAGCCTTGTCTGTTCAATCTTGATTGTCCAAGCGAAGTTAGAATGACTGATAAAATTTTAAATCGACACAATTTTACCTAATAAACAAGATTTATGAATTTATGATATGCAGGTTCGTCTAGATGTGGTCGAAATTAGAATTTCAAGAAAAGCAAATTTGCAGAGAGAGATTTACAGCGTCTATGACTAATAAAACTTGAAATCGATGTGAACGAACTTCCATTAATTCTCGTGCGTCACAAAATATGTTTCGCATCTTTAAGTTTATTTTTTGATAAAAGTCCAATAAAGCGAAACCAGATAAGAAGTTGTTTCAGTTCAACATATTAAAGGAAACTTTTCTTCGATTTCGTCTAAATCTGCAAATAACTATTTTTATCCTAAAATTTGTCCATTTAGCTTGTTTACAGTTTAATCAATCTACACTTCAGTCTTATTCACTTTACTTACATTTATAAAATCTTATCTAATTATTAAACTAGTTGTCTTGTTTAACTGTATTCTATCACTACTAAATTGTCTCGGATCTATATCTAGAGGTAAGGAAGTAAAGTTTGTTTAGCGTTCAACACCTAGTTTGTAACTTCTATATTAGATACTTCTATATTGTATACTTTATATTAGATACTTCTATACTTCTATATTATGTTATAACAGATTATTCCTAAATTTAGTCTAATTTACATTTCATTGATTTAGCCGCATTATTGCTACAAAAATTTAACTATTTCGTGCCAAATTTAGTTAATATTATATATAGTTTGCAATATATAATACAAAATCGGTCTATAAAATCTAGTAAGAAATCTTATCTAGTCTGTCTAACTGTTCATTCTAAATGACGCAGTCAACGAAATAAACTAATCTGCTGTTGTTATGGGATTTGGACCTGTTTCTCTGTATTTTTCATCTTCCTTTAGATGTTTTCTCTTTTATTATTAAGTATGAGATCGCGTCCGATTCGCGACGCCGTTTGCCAGAAAGAATATTGTTAGTCCGTCCGATGCCAAAAAATCTGACGTATTAACTTGTGACGTCCGATCTGACATTTTAAAATAAAAGACACACGGACCAACATTTTCGGGTAACATCAAACTTGAAACATCAAGATATTACACACTCACTTTGTCCAATATGCATTTTAAGTAAGTTTTAGTATAAACTAGAATATACATAAAATCTAGAGACAGTGCTGGACTCATCTAATCATGACTAGCCTATCTAAATTTGTCCAGTTTTGCAATCCTTGTATATTCTTGTATAATCCAGTGTTGTTAAAGTTTTGTCTGATCGTGTTTAGTGTTGTATGAACGTATTTCTATTTATCTGGGCTTGTTTAGTTTTGTCTAAAGTTTTTTTATCTTTTCTGGCCTTGTTTGGTTTTGTATGCTGTTCTCTCCATATTTTGCATAATTTTGAATTTACGTTTAGACAACGTTACGTTCAAATTTGTTAATAATTCACAAACGAACTGATTTTCTAAGTTTCTGATTGCCTTGTTTAATTTTGATTTCACAAATAGACATACTTAACAGAGCGAATTTAAACAATTCAAATTTGTTCATAATTTACAAACGAATAATTTTTGCAAATTGTCTTGTCTAATTTTCAGTTTACAAAACATGTAGCCAAACTTGACATAAACAATCATAATTTGTTCATAATATGCAGACGAATGAACAAATTTTCAAATTTTATGATTGTTTTGTCTAATTTTGTTTTCACATTTAGACAAAATTTGTAAAGCGAATGTAATGAATAAGAATTGTTCACAATGCTCACAATATACAAACGAATAGATTTTACACGTTGACAAACTTACATTAAACAATACAAATTAGTTAATAATATACAGCCGAATGAACAGATTTTGAAAACTCATGTATAATTTTAATTCTACATTTACAAAAACTGGATAGAGAAAATTTAGTTATATTTGAATACCAAGTTTTAATTAAACCAACAAATTTAAGTTTTGAAGCCGATATAACTTTATGATTTCGACACAACGGATATACAAGAACTATTAATTATTTCTTCAAAGACAAAATCGACAGTTTCAACGCTTTTTCTCTGAGTAAGATTAATTAACTAAGTGTTATTCATAGTGCAGTAAAATAAGACATCAAACATATATTTTAATAAATCGATTTTATAGTTAGACTCGGAGCTAGTAGACTTGTCTAGAATATACTTGGAAGATAGGTAGGATTAATGATATTTATGTCGAAACTTAGTAAGTTGTAAAATTGGTTCAAATTTAGAGCGAGTTAGAGGAAGGCGGAGAAAAAAGTTTTGGCTAAATTTCAAGAGAATTAAAAAATGAAACATCCCGTTACAAAAATATAACGAACTCGAGATTATGAAAATGCACGTTGTTTAGAATTCTGCAAAAAGACGGTTTTTATGAGTTGTTGCAGAATTTCGCAAACTCTGAGGCGTAATCAAGATACACGGAGCAATTTAAATAAGTTATATTTTTATGAACAAACGTTTATTTATATAAGATCTAGTTTTTCAACACATTCTTTACTCTCTTAAATTATCATAATAATATATATAATTTATTTAGTTTTATGTTTATAAAATTAAGAAATCCTCTAAACTTATTACAAATTATCTGTCCAAAATTAAACTAAATAGGCCAGACTAGACATACCTTACTAAAAACAGACAAAACAATATATCCTAGACTAGGCTTATACTAATTCATTAAGAAGACTGGACGTAGAAGAATATAGTCTTCTCTGTCTGCTCTTGTATCTCTAGTCTTGACTGCAAAGTCTTGTCTGTCAGGTCTTGTCTATTTAACGCGGTTTCTCTAATCTTGTCTTGTGTGTCTAGTCTGTCTACTCTCGTCTTTCTAGTCTAATCTGCCTTGTCTTGTCTGCCCAGTCTAATCTATCTAGTCTTGTCTGTCTAGTCTTGCCTGCCCAGTCTTCTCTTGTCTGTCTAGTCTTGTCTGTCTAGTCTGTCTAGTCTTATCTGTCTAGTCTTGTCTGTCTAGTCTTGTCTGTCTAGTCTTGTCTGTCTAGTCTTGTCTGTCTAGTCTTGTCTGTCTAGTCTTGTCTGTCTAGTCTTGTCTGTCTAGTCTTGTCTGTCTAGTCTTGTCTGTCTAGTCTTGTCTGTCTAGTCTTGTCTGTCTAGTCTTGTCTGTCTAGTCTTGTCTGTCTAGTCTTGTCTGTCTAGTCTTGTCTGTCTAGTCTTGTCTGTCTAGTCTTGTCTGTCTAGTCTTGTCTGTCTAGTCTTGTCTGTCTAGTCTTGTCTGTCTAGTCTTGTCTGTCTAGTCTTGTCTGTCTAGTCTTGTCTGTCTAGTCTTGTCTGTCTAGTTTGTGTCTGTCTGAGTCTTGTCTGTCTAGTCTTGTTGTATGGTCTAGTCTTGTCTGTCTAGTCTTGTCTGTCTAGTCTTGTCTGTCTAGTCTTGTCTGTCTAGTCTTGTCTGTCTAGTCTTGTCTGTCTAGTCTTGTCTTCTAGTCTTGTCTGTCTAGTCTTGTCTGTCTAGTCTTGTCTGTCTAGTCTTGTCTGTCTAGTCTTGTCTGTCTAGTCTTGTCTGTCTAGTCTTGTCTGTCTAGTCTTGTCTGTCTAGTCTTGTCTGTCTAGTCTTGTCTGTCTAGTCTTGTCTGTCTAGTCTTGTCTGTCTAGTCTCTGTCTAGTCTTGTCTGTCTAGTCTTGTCTGTCTAGTCTTGTCTGTCTAGTCTTGTCTGTCTAGTCTTGTCTGTCTAGTCTTGTCTGTCTAGTCTTGTCTGTCTAGTCTTGTCTGTCTAGTCTTGTCTGTCTAGTCTTGTCTGTCTAGTCTTGTCTGTCTAGTCTTGTCTGTCTAGTCTTGTCTGTCTAGTCTTGTCTGTCTAGTCTTGTCTGTCTAGTCTTGTCTGTCTAGTCTTGTCTGTCTAGTCTTGTCTGTCTAGTCTTGTCTGTCTAGTCTTGTCTGTCTAGTCTTGTCTGTCTAGTCTTGTCTGTCTAGTCTTGTCTGTCTAGTCTTGTCTGTCTAGTCTTGTCTGTCTAGTCTTGTCTGTCTAGTCTTGTCTGTCTAGTCTTGTCTGTCTAGTCTTGTCTGTCTAGTCTTGTCTGTCTAGTCTTGTCTGTCTAGTCTTGTCTGTCTAGTCTTGTCTGTCTAGTCTTGTCTGTCTAGTCTTGTCTGTCTAGTCTTGTCTGTCTAGTCTTGTCTGTCTAGTCTTGTCTGTCTAGTCTTGTCTGTCTAGTCTTGTCTGTCTAGTCTTGTCTGTCTAGTCTTGTCTGTCTAGTCTTGTCTGTCTAGTCTTGTCTGTCTAGTCTTGTCTGTCTAGTCTTGTCTGTCTAGTCTTGTCTGTCTAGTCTTGTCTGTCTAGTCTTGTCTGTCTAGTCTTGTCTGTCTAGTCTTGTCTGTCTAGTCTTGTCTGTCTAGTCTTGTCTGTCTAGTCTTGTCTGTCTAGTCTTGTCTGTCTAGTCTTGTCTGTCTAGTCTTGTCTGTCTAGTCTTGTCTGTCTAGTCTTGTCTGTCTAGTCTTGTCTGTCTAGTCTTGTCTGTCTAGTCTTGTCTGTCTAGTCTTGTCTGTCTAGTCTTGTCTGTCAAGTCTTGTCTGTCTAGTCTTGTCTGTCTAGTCTTGTCTGTCTAGTCTTGTCTGTCTAGTCTTGTCTGTCTAGTCTTGTCTGTCTAGTCTTGTCTGTCTAGTCTTGTCTGTCTAGTCTTGTCTGTCTAGTCTTGTCTGTCTAGTCTTGTCTGTCTAGTCTTGTCTGTCTAGTCTTGTCTGTCTAGTCTTGTCTGTCTAGTCTTGTCTGTCTAGTCTTGTCTGTCTAGTCTTGTCTGTCTAGTCTTGTCTGTCTAGTCTTGTCTGTCTAGTCTTGTCTGTCTAGTCTTGTCTGTCTAGTCTTGTCTGTCTAGTCTTGTCTGTCTAGTCTTGTCTGTCTAGTCTTGTCTGTCTAGTCTTGTCTGTCTAGTCTTGTCTGTCTAGTCTTGTCTGTCTAGTCTTGTCTGTCTAGTCTTGTCTGTCTAGTCTTGTCTGTCTAGTCTTGTCTGTCTAGTCTTGTCTGTCTAGTCTTGTCTGTCTAGTCTTGTCTGTCTAGTCTTGTCTGTCTAGTCTTGTCTGTCTAGTCTTGTCTGTCTAGTCTTGTCTGTCTAGTCTTGTCTGTCTAGTCTTGTCTGTCTAGTCTTGTCTGTCTAGTCTTGTCTGTCTAGTCTTGTCTGTCTAGTCTGTCTGTCTAGTCTTGTCTGTCTAGTCTTGTCTGTCTAGTCTTGTCTGTCTAGTCTTGTCTGTCTAGTCTTGTCTGTCTAGTCTTGTCTGTCTAGTCTTGTCTGTCTAGTCTTGTCTGTCTAGTCTTGTCTGTCTAGTCTTGTCTGTCTAGTCTTGTCTGTCTAGTCTTGTCTGTCTAGTCTTGTCTGTCTAGTCTTGTCTGTCTAGTCTTGTCTGTCTAGTCTTGTCTGTCTAGTCTTGTCTGTCTAGTCTTGTCTGTCTAGTCTTGTCTGTCTAGTCTTGTCTGTCTAGTCTTGTCTGTCTAGTCTTGTCTGTCTAGTCTTGTCTGTCTAGTCTTGTCTGTCTAGTCTTGTCTGTCTAGTCTTGTCTGTCTAGTCTTGTCTGTCTAGTCTTGTCTGTCTAGTCTTGTCTGTCTAGTCTTGTCTGTCTAGTCTTGTCTGTCTAGTCTTGTCTGTCTAGTCTTGTCTGTCTAGTCTTGTCTGTCTAGTCTTGTCTGTCTAGTCTTGTCTGTCTAGTCTTGTCTGTCTAGTCTTGTCTGTCTAGTCTTGTCTGTCTAGTCTTGTCTGTCTAGTCTTGTCTGTCTAGTCTTGTCTGTCTAGTCTTGTCTGTCTAGTCTTGTCTGTCTAGTCTTGTCTGTCTAGTCTTGTCTGTCTAGTCTTGTCTGTCTAGTCTTGTCTGTCTAGTCTTGTCTGTCTAGTCTTGTCTGTCTAGTCTTGTCTGTCTAGTCTTGTCTGTCTAGTCTTTGTCTGTCTAGTCTTGTCTGTCTAGTCTTGTCTGTCTAGTCTTGTCTGTCTAGTCTTGTCTGTCTAGTCTTGTCTGTCTAGTCTTGTCTGTCTAGTCTTGTCTGTCTAGTCTTGTCTGTCTAGTCTTGTCTGTCTAGTCTTGTCTGTCTAGTCTTGTCTGTCTAGTCTTGTCTGTCTAGTCTTGTCTGTCTAGTCTTGTCTGTCTAGTCTTGTCTGTCTAGTCTTGTCTGTCTAGTCTTGTCTGTCTAGTCTTGTCTGTCTAGTCTTGTCTGTCTAGTCTTGTCTGTCTAGTCTTGTCTGTCTAGTCTTGTCTGTCTAGTCTTGTCTGTCTAGTCTTGTCTGTCTAGTCTTGTCTGTCTAGTCTTGTCTGTCTAGTCTTGTCTGTCTAGTCTTGTCTGTCTAGTCTTGTCTGTCTAGTCTTGTCTGTCTAGTCTTGTCTGTCTAGTCTTGTCTGTCTAGTCTTGTCTGTCTAGTCTTGTCTGTCTAGTCTTGTCTGTCTAGTCTTGTCTGTCTAGTCTTGTCTGTCTAGTCTTGTCTGTCTAGTCTTGTCTGTCTAGTCTTGTCTGTCTAGTCTTGTCTGTCTAGTCTTGTCTGTCTAGTCTTGTCTGTCTAGTCTTGTCTGTCTAGTCTTGTCTGTCTAGTCTTGTCTGTCTAGTCTTGTCTGTCTAGTCTTGTCTGTCTAGTCTTGTCTGTCTAGTCTTGTCTGTCTAGTCTTGTCTGTCTAGTCTTGTCTGTCTAGTCTTGTCTGTCTAGTCTTGTCTGTCTAGTCTTGTCTGTCTAGTCTTGTCTGTCTAGTCTTGTCTGTCTAGTCTTGTCTGTCTAGTCTTGTCTGTCTAGTCTTGTCTGTCTAGTCCTGTCTGTCTAGTCTTGTCTGTCTAGCCTTGTCTGTCTAGTCTTGTCTCTCTAGCCTTGTCTGTCTAGTCTTGTCTCTCTAGTCTTGTCTGTCTAGTCTTGTCTGTCTAGTCTTGTCTGTCTAGTCTTGTCTGTCTAGTCTTGTCTGTCTAGTCTTGTCTGTCTAGTCTTGTCTGTCTAGTCTTGTCTGTCTAGTCTTGTCTGTCTAGTCTTGTCTGT